>JAWZYT010000706.1:0-385579 GCA_034508575.1 Petrolisthes manimaculis | reverse complement strand
GAAGAAGAAGAAATGGAAGAAGAAGAAGTGGAAGAAGAAGAAGAAATGGAAGAAGAAGAAGTGGAAGAAGAAGAAGAAATGGAAGAAGAAGAAGTGGAAGAAGAAGAAGAAATGAAGAAGAAGAAGTGAAGAAGAAGAAGAAATGGAAGAAGAAGAAGTGGAAGAAGAAGAAAATGGAAGAAGAAGAAGTGGAAGAAGAAGAAGAAATGGAAGAAGAAGAAGTGGAAGAAGAAGAAGAAATGGAAGAAGAAGAAGTGGAAGAAGAAGAAGAAGTGGAAGAAGAAGAAGAAATGGAAGAAGAAGAAGTGGAAGAAGAAGAAGAAATGGAAGAAGAAGAAGTGGAAGAAGAAGAAGAAATGGAAGAAGAAGAAGTGGAAGAAGAAGAAGAAATGGAAGAAGAAGAAGTGGAAGAAGAAGAAGAAATGGAAGAAGAAGAAGTGGAAGAAGAAGAAGAAATGGAAGAAGAAGAAGTGGAAGAAGAAGAAGAAATGGAAGAAGAAGAAGTGGAAGAAGAAGAAGTGGAAGAAGAAGAAGAAATGGAAGAAGAAGAAGTGGAAGAAGAAGAAGAAATGGAAGAAGAAGAAGTGGAAGAAGAGAAGAAATGGAAGAAGAAGAAGTGGAAGAAGAAGAAGAAATGGAAGAAGAAGAAGTGGAAGAAGAAGAAGAAATGGAAGAAGAAGAAGTGGAAGAAGAAGAAGAAATGGAAGAAGAAGAAGTGGAAGAAGAAGAAGAAATGGAAGAAGAAGAAGTGGAAGAAGAAGAAGAAATGGAAGAAGAAGAAGTGGAAGAAGAAGAAGAAATGGAAGAAGAAGAAGTGGAAGAAGAAGAAGAAATGGAAGAAGAAGAAGTGGAAGAAGAAGAAGAAATGGAAGAAGAAGAAGTGGAAGAAGAAGAAGAAATGGAAGAAGAAGAAGTGGAAGAAGAAGAAGAAATGAAGAAGAAGAAGTGGAAGAAGAAGAAGAAATGGAAGAAGAAGAAGTGGAAGAAGAAGAAGAAATGGAAGAAGAAGAAGTGGAAGAAGAAGAAGAAATGGAAGAAGAAGAAGTGGAAGAAGAAGAAGAAATGGAAGAAGAAGAAGTGGAAGAAGAAGAAGAAATGGAAGAAGAAGAAGTGGAAGAAGAAGAAGAAATGGAAGAAGAAGAAGTGGAAGAAGAAGAAGAAATGGAAGAAGAAGAAGTGGAAGAAGAAGAAGAAATGGAAGAAGAGAGAAGTGGAAGAAGAAGAAGAAATGGAAGAAGAAGAAATGGAAGAAGAAGAAGTGGAAGAAGAAGAAGAAATGGAAGAAGAAGAAGTGGAAGAAGAAGAAGAAATGGAAGAAGAAGAAGTGGAAGAAGAAGAAGAAGTGGAAGAAGAAGAAGAAATGGAAGAAGAAGAAGTGGAAGAAGAAGAAGAAATGGAAGAAGAAGAAGTGGAAGAAGAAGAAGAAATGGAAGAAGAAGAAGTGGAAGAAGAAGAAGAAATGGAAGAAGAAGAAGTGGAAGAAGAAGAAGAAGTGGAAGAAGAAGAAGAAATGGAAGAAAGAAGTGAAGAAGAAGAAGAAATGGAAGAAGAAGAAGTGGAAGAAGAAGAAGAAATGGAAGAAGAAGAAGTGGAAGAAGAAGAAGAAATGGAAGAAGAAGAAGTGGAAGAAGAAGAAGAAATGGAAGAAGAAGAAGTGGAAGAAGAAGAAGAAATGGAAGAAGAAGAAGAAATGGAAGAAGAAGAAGAAATGGAAGAAGAAGAAGAAATGGAAGAAGAAGAAGAAATGGAAGAAGAAGAAGAAATGGAAGAAGAAGAAGAAATGGAAGAAGAAGAAGAAATGGAAGAAGAAGAAGAAGTGGAAGAAGAAGAAGAAATGGAAGAAGAAGAAGAAGTGGAAGAAGAAGAAGAAATGGAAGAAGAAGAAGTGGAAGAAGAAGAAGAAATGGAAGAAGAAGAAGTGGAAGAAGAAGAAGTGGAAGAAGAAGAAGAAATGGAAGAAGAAGAAGTGGAAGAAGAAGAAGAAATGGAAGAAGAAGAAGAAGTGAAGAAGAAGAAGAAATGGAAGAAGAAGAAGTGGAAGAAGAAGAAGAAATGGAAGAAGAAGAAGTGGAAGAAGAAGAAGTGGAAGAAGAAGAAGAAATGGAAGAAGAAGAAGTGGAAGAAGAAGAAGAAATGGAAGAAGAAGAAGCTTGTCCTCAGTTTTATTGTTATTTTTTATATATTTCTTGTCCTCAGTTTTATTGTTATTTTTTTTCTCGTCCTTAGTTTTATTGTTATTTTTTTATATATTTCTTGTCCTCAGTTTTGTTGTTATTTTTATGTTAATGTTGCTGTGTGTTTTTTTATTAATAGTTACTGATGATACTGTTCGAATCAGTAGGTAAATCAATAATACAATTTTGTCACATGAATTTTCGATTTGTGTGAAGTCAGAACACTCGAAGGCAGATTAAGATAAAATATTCCCATTAAGTCTGCTTACTATTTGGTTTGGAGTGCAACCTAAATCTTAATCAAATAGCTGGATGTTATTTCTTAGCTAATACGGTTGCCTTTCGCTTTCTGTTTTGATTAGATATATGTACAGTATATATATTTACAGTCGGCCTTGGGAATTCATATACACCACTGTGACATCAAGGGTTCGTAACAACTAGACAATTTAGTACATTAATTTTTCAACACCAAACTTTTCTAGTAATGATATTTGGCTAATACTTGAATCAGTGAGTAGAACAATGCCTAGTATGTGCAGAATAAACACTCCAATTAACTAATACTCTATGTACGAATTCCTGAGGCCAACTGTAGCCTACTCCTTAATCTAAATAAAATCACCTGTTATACCACAAAATAAATGTCTGCTTGCATCACCAATCTTCAGCATGGCATGAAGTACGAGACAACAAACCAGGATGTCAAGTTGAAATTATTATCCTGCAGTTGACATGAGCTGTTGTGGTGTGTTCAGTGTGTTGTTGTCGGGCAATCTGTGCAAGGATGCATGATGAAGAGTGAAGGAGGTGGGTGTGGGTGGTGGTGTGGTGGAGAGTGAGGGAGGTGGGGTGTGTGGTGGAGAGTGAAGGAGGTGGGTGGTGTGGTGGAGAGTGAGGGAGGTGGGTGGTGTGGTGGAGAGTGAGGGAGGTGGGTGGTGTGGTGGAGAGTGAGGGAGGTGGGTGGTGTTGTGGAGAGTGAAGGAGGTGGGTGTGGGTGGTGTGGTGGAGAGTGAGGGAGGAGGGTGGTGTGGTTGGGGAATGAAGAGTAAGGAATGTTTTGGTGTGATGAAGAGTGAGGGAGGTTTTGGTGTGATGAAGAGTGAAGAAGGTGGGTGAGTGAGTGTGTGGGGAATGAAGAGTGAAGGAGGTTTGAGGTATGTACTGTACACTGTGGGTTGGTGAGTGTCTGTCAGAGAACATGGAGGTGATTGCACTTTTCTTCCCTCGTCTCACTCAATTGAGGCGTAAACACACTCGATTCCCAACCTAAATCAATACGTTCCCTGCAGGATTCGTCTTATTATCTCCCCTGTCTGGTCTTGACACACTGTTACTCTCTTGTAAAGTTGATTTTAAAACACGCACAAACACACACACACACACACACAGGCACACACACACACACACACACACACACACACACACATGAATACACACATACAACTCTTCGTTTAGAAAATCATCAAACCCCCACCAGACGATTTAAGTTTTTTTATTTTTTTATTTTTTATTACTGATTTTGCTTAACTCCAGAAAGTAATAATATGTGTTTGGCCAAGACACAATGTGAAAAAAATAGACAAATATCGCAGTCAATTCTAGATAGCCATAACAAAAATAATCTTGTGTTCATTTTCACTACCACTGAACACAAATAACCCCATGCATCCCCTTTTGAATAAATGAACAGTCTCTCACAATAGTACTGAGTCAATTTAACCACTAATGTATAAGCTCTGACTAAGATAAATATGTATCCAGAAATATATTCAACATCTGCATACATTTTTTCCCATTTAATCCCAGTGTAATCATTCCCGTCTGTTTATCTGTCAGTTTATACTTAGTGAAATGACTGGAGAAATGTCTAATCCGAATAAAATGGTTTGGTTTTATATAATTGTTATTCTGGGTGTATAGAAGAACATGGAGGTGATATTAATTAAGGGAGTATTATAGCACTTTGATTCCTCCAAACTATTCCAGGCAACATGATACCATTATTTTTCTTCATCTGGGTCTGTTTCCTGGCATATTTTGGAGGAATCAAGGCGCTCCAAGCTTTCAAAAGTATAACATTAATTCCCTTAATGTTGTGAATGGGGTAGTTGTATTTAATGTCCTTGTACACTCTCTGTAGAAACTGTATGTTAATAGAAAGATATATATATTATTCATCTCCTTTTTCCATTATTTCCTCTTTACATTACTTCATCCCTCATTCTTTCCATTTACTCACCTATCTCCCTTTTCTCCCATTTTACTCACCCATTTCCTCTTTCAACTCTTTATTCACCCATCCCCCCTTTCTCCCCATTACTCACTCATTCCCTCTTTCTCCCATTTACTCACCCATTCCCTTTTCTCCCCATTATTCACCCATCCCTCCTTTCAACACACCTCTTCCTCCTTCTTCTCCTCCTCCTCCTTCAACTATAAAGAAATTGATACTCCCCGGATAAACTGTTTATATAATTAGTCAGCGTCTTTTCTCTGTCTCTATTCACGACGTCGGTAGAAATCTTCCTTTAGAGTCTGGCTTGCCTGGTGGGGGAGGGGGAAGAGGGGGTGGTGGTGGAGTAGGAGGTGGAGGGGGTGGAGGGGGGAAGAGGTGGAGGGGGCTGGTCGTGGTGGTGAAGGTGGTGGAGTAGGAGTAGGAGGTGGTGGGGGTAGTGGAGTAGTAGTAGTAGTGGGAGCCCCCCCCCCTCTCACCCCACCTACCCCCCAGCGTGGCAAAAGAAATACAAACTCTGTCATGGTACAGGGAATTACACTAATGCTTGTTAAGTTTTCTTTTCATTTCATTATTATCTACTAAAACTTTGAATGTATATAATTATAAAGTGTTGGGATTGATGTAGTGCTATGTGTTTATTTGATTATGTATAATGACGTAGTATATCGTAAATGACATAGCACAACAAAGTATGTGACTGTTGTGTTCCCTTATTAGACTCCCCAAACCATGAGATACTTGGGTATAGTGGTGGTGGTGACGTCCCCCCTCTCTCTCCTCTCTCTCTCTCACCTCTCTCTCTCTCTCCCCCTCTCTCTCCTCTATCTCTCTCCCTCACCCCTCTCTCTCTCTCCCTCTCTCTCTCTCTCACCCCTCTCTCTCTCCCTCAACCCCCACCCTTCTCTCCTCCCTCTCTCTCCCTCACCCCTCTCCCATCTCCCTCTCTCCCTCACCCCTCTCTCTCCCTCTCTCCCTCTCTCTCTCTCTTTCTCCCTCACCCCTCTCTCTCTCTCTCACACTCTCTCTCTACCAGGGCGGCTAATTATCCTCTTCCTACGGGTTTCAGAAGAAGAGGGAACACTGAATGAAAAGAATGAAATCCTCATGTGTTATCCAAAGAATCCACACCACACAGTTGACGAGGGTGTGGGGGGGGGGGAGGGAGGGGGGGCTATATACTCTAATTGTACCACTGTGTGTGTGTTTGTGTGTGTGTGTGTGTGTGTGGAGGGCTATACACTCTATAATTGTACCACTAAGAGGGTGTGTGTGTGTGTGTGTGTTTGTGTGTGTGTGTGTGTTTGTGTGTGTGTGTGTATGTGTTGGACGAGTGTTAACGTGCGTGTGTGTGTGTGTGCATGTGTTTGTTTGTGTGGTGCTAGTGTTCAGGAGCGTATATAAGCGTATGTTTGTCTTTGAGTGTGTATGTATTGTCTGTGCACATGTGCGTATGTATACTTTTGTGTGCGTACATTTGTGTATATGTATGTATGTACGCCCCCTTGTGTGTGTGTGTGTGTGTGTGTGTGTGTATTCCTGGAGACGAAACAACATACACAAGGTATTCTAAAGGAGAAAAAATAATAATAAAAAAAAATCTTACCCCCACTTGCTACATGTCTATTCAGCGCCCAGTGCCTAGCCCGTGGGCATTATTCCCCCTGTATTGAAAGGCAGCAATAAGGACCAATACCCGCTGCCTCCAACATGCGTCCGACGACCTTACTGCCACTCGTGTACAAGGGTTATATTAGCTACTCGGTCCCAGCTTCTCTTCGGTCAACAGCCCCGACTTGAATGACTGGATATACAAACTGCTTTTGATTGAGTTAGAAACATCTTTGAATGGAAGAAAGCTGGTGAAATATGTACCGTGTTTGTCCTGTCATTTTGCTATTGAGGGGAATGGGAGGCTGAGACGTGACGATAAAGTGTGACAATGTTTCGCTCACCCCCCCAACCCCTCAAACCCCACCCCACCCCCTTCACCCTTCCTCCCCTGCCTCTCTTCTCTGTCGTCTGGGTCACTCCTCCTCCTCCTCCTTCTCCTCCTTCTCCTCCTCCTCCTCCTCCTCCTCCTCCTCCTCTCCTCCTCCTCCTCCTCCTCCTCCTCCTCCTCCTCCTCCTCCTCCTCCTCCTCCTCCTCCTTTCACTCTTTCCTCGACCCTTTACTCCTCAATCCTATATTCCCCCTGCCGACCTACCCACTCCCATCTTTCCAGTCCCCATTCTACCCTATGTCTATACCCCCCCACCCCCTCCCTCCCTCTATTCTACTTCCTCCACGTCCCCTCACTTTACACTTCACTTCCCACCCATTCCATCCTTTTCCTTCCACTTCACTTTTTACTTCCACGGCACCAACGCAGGTTTTACTTTCCTCATTTGAAGTATATGTTAGTCATGTACTGAACACATAATAATATATCTTACATTTCTTAGGATCACATGGATTAAGCCTCAGTCAGAGAAAAAAATCAAACTAATCATTATTACTTTTTTATTTGACTCATAAGCAACGGCTGATGCCACTCATATTGTTTACTGATTATCCCCCACAAGGGATTTTGTTGTCGTTGTTGTTAAAGTTACACACTATTGACGTTCAACTGAAGAGCTGCTGACTGACTGATTCCTGTAAACTACCGTATGTAAGGAATCAGACTGGTATTGGTACTATAGTGTATATGTAAATACTGAAAAATATGTTGTCGTTGTGGGAGTATTCTTTAAGATGGTGCAGTTATTTAATTCATAGATGTCTAAGCTGTTCTCCCAATTAGCGTCAAAACAGAAGAGAAATATGATGACAATACTTGATGGCTCCACTTACTCAACCTTCATCATTACTACCACGACCATTACCACTACCTACAGTACACCTTCACCACCACCTACACCTTCACCACCACCACCTACACCCACCACCCCCTACACCTACACCTTCAGGCATCAGTCTCAAGTCACGAGCCAGTCTGAAAAGTCTACGATGACATCTGGGAAAATGAACGCGATAAAAAAAACACACACACAAAGAGAGAGGAGCAAAAAAAAAAAAAAAAAAAAAAATCGTGTCCGGAGTCCCCAGCAAAGCTCCCTAATTATTTATAAAGAATCAAACGAGAAACAAACAAGGAGTGAAAAATATTTTGCACTTAGGGGAGGACATGGCTTGACGCGCATTCAGTTCAGTTCAGTTCATACGCCTTTCTAGTGAATCACAAATTGGGCACCCTCCTTTTTACTCCTCCTCCTTCTTCTCTTCTCCTCCTCCTCCTCCTCCTCCTCCTCCTCCTCCTCCTCCTCCTCCTCCTCCTCCTCCTCCTCCTCCTCCTCCTCCTCCTCCTCCTCCTCTTCTTCTTTTTCTCTCCTCCTCCTCTTTTCCTCCTCTCTCCATTCCCCAGCCTCCCCCTCCCCCCCCCTGACTGTATACTTTTGAAAGAGCAGCTCATTAGCAACCAACGACACGAAGAGCTTAAGATGAGAGAGAGCGGCCACACGGAATTCAAGTGTCGCCTATGTTACAGCACCAATGAGATACACCCTTACCCCCTTTACCCTCCTATTCCCCTCCTCCTCCTCCTCCTCCTCCTCCTCCTCCTCCTCCTCCTCCTCCTCCATTATATTTCTCACTTTTCATCTTCTTTTTACTACTTCTAACATCGTTCTCCTTTTCTTCCTCCCTTTTCAATCACCCTGTTATACTTCTTCTTTCCTTATGCCTTAAACATAATCTAGTGCTTTTCCTGATGAAGATTATTACGGTACATATAATTGGTAGCTGCTTGTGTCAATGTTGGTTGGTCTACTTTGTCTTGGTTTGGTTACAGATTGTGAATAGAGATTGTACATACTCATGGCAAAAGAAAGAGGAGTGTAAGTAAGGGTAGCAAAATGTTAGTTAGGGAAAAAAAAAAACAGATCCAGTGTGAAGATTGCATGAAGTGGAATGGAAAGGAAGGAAGAAAAGGGAGAGGGGAGTGAGGGAAGGAGTGCTGGCAGGGAAGAAAAGAAGTATGACAAGAAGGTGAGGAAAGGGGAAATGAGTGCAGAGATAAAGAAAGCTGCATGGATGGGAGGAAAAGAGAGGAGAGAACCAGTGGAAAGAATTGGAAAGGGGAATGAAGCAGAATAGCCAAAGTCGAGTGAGTTGAAAGGGGAATAAATGAAGGTATGAGAGAGTAGAAGGAGGAGGAGGAGGAGGGGAGAGAGTCAAGGGTGTTGAGAGTGTGAAAAAGAGAGAGAAGTGAGAGTATGAGAGGAGTAAAAGTGTGATAAATGAAGAGATGGTGTTTGAGAGAGGAGAGAGAAGAGAGGAAGCAAAACAAGAAGTGATATGAAAGCAGAGAATAAAATGCATACAACTTGGGATGTGAGAGTACAGACAAGGAGAGTTATATAGTGATGATAGAGAGAAGAGCCATGAATGAAAATATAAAGATTTGAGTGACGTAGGAAAGGAAAAATAAAGAAACTTAATGAGATCTATTGAAAGGGAGAGATAGTGTATAGAATAATGAGGCGTGAAAAATGTAAATACGAGAAGTGAAAGGGAGAGGACCATTGAAATTTATAGTGTTGTTATAAAGGAAGGAATAGATTGTCAATTATCAAGGAAAGGATAAAAAGCAACAGAAAATTATATATATGGTAGTGGCAGGAAAAAAATATATGAACAATACCGCCAACACACAAAACAAAGACGCAGAAGTGAAGAGAAAATAAACGAAAAAGGAATAGATACTAAAGAAAGATATTGTAAAAAAAAAAAAAAATGAAGTGAGAGGAAGAGGAAGCGAGGACCCAAATTTACCTTGGCTGTAAAACACTACGACGTTATCAACAACAACAATAACAACAACAATATCAACAACAACAACATCATCAACGACAACAACAATATCAACAACACCAACAACAACAACAATTCCCGGAGCGAGACACAAGAGGGTGTGAAATAATGAATGAGGCTGTGTGTTTGTCTCCAGAGGTCCTTGTTGACACGGTGAGAGGCAGCTGCTGTTCGTCTATTGGAAACAAGGTCTGAATTATTTTGCCTCCCTGGGGTCGTCATCACTACCACCCACCACTACCACCCACCACCCACCACCCACCACTACCACCACCCACCACTACCACCCACCACCAACGCTTTCACGGTTATCAAAGAAAATATTTTGTTGTTGTCCAGCGTACTCACTCACTCACTCTCTCACTCATGGGTTGAATCAATGGGTTGTCAGCTCAGTCACGGTAATGTACGAAAGCTGTTTAACGACACACTCACAGACAGGAAAACAAATTAGAAATAAGCTTAGTTGGCCTCTCATACATGTGGAAAAATAGATTGTCATTACAGTGAAGACCGGAAAAGTTTAATATTTCTCCAGTAGACCAACAATCAAAAGTTAAAACAGAAATGATTTAAGAAAACCACAATCATTGGCAAAAACCATTATTACAGAGTAATCTTATTTGTATCTTGAAGTAAATATCAACGTAATCCCTAAGTAATATTAATTAATATAATGTCAATAAGGGTGAAGTGTTTTACCCCGTGTTAAGGATAAAGAAGTGTTGTCCAAATATCTGTATACACACCAGTTTTGGGGAGTAATCTACAATGGGAAATCGGAAGGCTACTGATCCCTCCAAACTATGTCAGGAAACAGAACCACTATATATGGAATTATACAAGGGATGTGTTTTATAGCTGAGTTTGGAGGCCTATATTGACTCCAAATTGACCACAAAAGGTTACTTCCCTTAAAGATACCAAGGAGTGCTGGTATCCACCGAATAAACCAAAGAGGGACGAGATAGTATACGATAGTGAGTCTACCCAATGTATGCTATCCTCTACATTGAAAAGGTATGGTATATAGAAGCTCCGTGTATAATCTCTCTCTACTCTAAACATCTCCCCTCGGCAGCCCAGTTATCAGTTCCTTCATCTGGCTTGTGTAGAGTCTGGTGTTAAGCTTCTGGCCGCCACTTCACGCTGGTTCAAGATCCGGGGTAAATATCCGACAATACCCCCACCGTCTAGACGTCACACAGTGCTAACCCTCATCACCACAGTAGGAGCTAATACGGCCGAAGATCCCGTACAACCGAGCGAGAAGTTTGGCCCTTAACTACAGCCTTGCAATACGGCTCTCTGGCCTATAGAAAGCTGAATTGTGGGGGGGATCGTAGAGAAACAAACGCAAGAAGTTGTTTGAACCAAAGAGGGGAAACAGGAGCACAAGAAGTCTCCGATTACCGAGTAGTCCCGTGGGAATGATTCAATCTGGGTAGAAATAAAGGCACCATAGTCTAGCCTGGTAAACTTTGGGCCTCGTGAAGGGTGTGGTGGAGGCTCCTTCAGCTGATGGATTTTCATGATGAAAAATACGCCTGCAAAATCGCGGAAAAAAAGGTTATGTTTGGGGATACGAGAGGCCCCGGGAGAGGCACTTGGATGAGGGGCGTTTCGTATAGCGAGAGGTGTACTAGCAGTGTATGGTGTAAGGTGTAGGGTGTAGGGTAGGGGAGGCCGCTTTTGTCTGCTGCAAGTGGCTTCTGCTCTTTGGTTGCTCTGGCTGCTTACTCTATATATGAGAGAGGCTGCTCAAAGTGGGTGCCCAGAAAACTGAGGCCTTACCTTACCTCGCCTTATATACCCGTAGTAAAGCTTTGAGCGAGTAGTTAGCAATGCTAGCAGCCAGCCTAGATATCAGGGTTCTAAATCTAGAAGTAACAACAAAAACTCAGTCAACTTAGCTATTACCTTTTAAAAGTTGGTCGGTAACATAAGAACCAAAAGCAATACTGAGGAAGGTATTGCTGTAATAAATAGGATGATGTAAAGGTCTCAAACTCCAAGGGTCAATGTAACGGATATGAACATCTTGTAAAAAAGTTCCATCTTGTATCATACTCCCATTTTTTACCCACTAGTTTACATCACCTTACATTTCGGTTAGAAAAACTCTTGAGTAATTTATATATATATAAAAACTAAGAGTACAAGAAAAGTTTTGTTCAACCCCCATTAACAATATTAATCACCTTGATAATGGTAAAATCGAATATTAGATATAATGATATAAGAAAGTTTAATAGGTCCTTAGATCAGTTCATAATAGCTCCTGATTCACACCTGGCACTACTAGTTCAAATAGTTTTATTCCTAGTTTCATATTTTTTTCTGCACTTGAAATTATTGATGATAACATTAGACTATTTTCCTTGGATATAATTTCGAACCCGATAGATTGAAGCGACTCTTATGATTTCTGACGGGAAAGATATTTTAGATTGGGTTGCCTTCATTATAAATTTACCCTCAGAAAGGCAAAAAAAGTTTATTTTATGCCTGAATAACCGAGTTTCAACTATTCCCACAAGAAAAATAAAAAAAAGAAAAATAATAGTAAGGAAATTTGGAGGTGTGTGTGCGTCGCCAAGGTGATTAAAGCCAGCCATGCAGTCCTCCACAGTCAAAAAAAAAATAAAAATAAAATAATAATGGTTGGCCTAATTCTCAAATGTAATTACGGCACTCCATCTTCCTCGGCCTCTCTTTTACTTCACCTGGATCAAACTATCTTTATTATTATTATTATTGGTATTATTATTATTATTATTATTATTATTATTATTATTATTATTATTATTATTATTATTATTATTATTATTATTATTATTATTGATGTTATTATTATTATTATTATTATTATTATTATTATTATTATTATTATTATTATTATTATTATTATTATTATTATTATTATTATTATTGTTATTATTATTATTATTATTATTATTATTATTCCAGTGAGGTATAAATTCGTCCTGCGTTTGTTAGTCCAGGTATGCCATCAAAGAAGTAAAATAAACACCAACAATAACAAGAACAACAACAACAACAACAATAAAAACAGTCTAACCTAGAACTCGAAATAACCTTCATGATATCAACAGAATTTTTCATTTTTATATATTTACAGCAGAAAAATATTTATATCAAATCATCGAAACACAGACTTGAATTAAGGGGAGATTCTCAGGTTGGTGAATTGGCAGGTGTCTAAACTATGCCACGAAACAGTTCCCCT
Source organism: Petrolisthes manimaculis (assembly GCA_034508575.1). Taxonomy (NCBI): domain Eukaryota; kingdom Metazoa; phylum Arthropoda; class Malacostraca; order Decapoda; family Porcellanidae; genus Petrolisthes; species Petrolisthes manimaculis. Next base: position 373,064 of record JAWZYT010000706.1, on the reverse strand, counting down.
ATTAGTACCATTGAGGGTTGTCTGTTTCCTGGTATAGTTTGGAGGAATCAAAAACCTTCCAATAATTCACCAACAAGAAAATCTCCCCTTAAAAATATCCAAGACTTTGTTATTGTTGTTTGTTTGTTGTTGTTGTTGTTTTTGTTGTTATTGTTGTGGTTGTTTTTGTTATTAGTTTTGTTGCTATTGGTATTGTTGTTGATAATTTTGTTATTGTTGTTGTTGTTTTATTTTTAGTTTTGTTGTTGCTGTTGTTATTGTTGTTTTGTTGTTTTTTGTTGTTATTATTCCCCTCATGACAGCGGGAGTGGGACTGGTGTGTGTGTGTGTGTGTGTGTAGGCAGACTGTGTTTGACAAGACCCATTTCCATTTTAATACAAAACTCAAGACCCGAATGAGAAGGTTGTCAGTGAGTGTCATTTTGGGATGGCAGCCTGACCCACCTTATTCCTCCTCCTCCTCCTCCTCCTCCATCTCCTACTCTTCTTGTTCCTCCATCTCCATCTCCTCCTCCATCTCCATCTCCATCTCCATCTCCATCTCCATCTCCTACTCTTCTTCTTCCTCCATCTCCATTTCCTGCTACTCCTCCTACTCTTCTTCCTCCTCCTCTATCTTCTTCCTCCTCCTCTATCTTCTTCCTCCTCCTCTATCTTCTTCCTCCTCCTCCTATAGTTCTCCTCCTCCTATAGTTTTCCTTCTCTGTCTCCTCCTTCTCCGTCTCCTTCGCTATTTCCTCCATTTCCTTCTACCCATCTTTAACAGCTTCCTTCCGTCTCTCTCACCCTCCTTCCCACTCTTTCTCTCTACTCTCCCTCATTCCTTCCCTCCCTCTCTCTTTCCCTTCCCTGGCATATTTCCCTCCCTCCCTCCCTCCCTCCCCTTCCATGTTTCCCTTCCTCCAATACCTCACACCCCTCCCTCTCACTCTATTACTCTTCTCCCCTTCCTTCCTTCCTTCCTCCCTTCTCTCTATCTCTCTCTCTCCGTTCCCTCCAGTACAGTACCTCCTTCCCTCCTCCTGGTGCCGGGGAGAGAGAGAGAGAGAGAGAGAGAGAGAGAGAGAGAGAGAGAGAGAGAGAGAGAGAGAGATCAGGCACCCAATTATTTCCTCAGTCATTCACTTATTCATTCATTTACAGAGAGAGATAGAGAAATTGAAAGAGAGAGAGAGAGAGAGAGAGAGAGAGAGAGAGAGAGAGAGAGAGAGAGAGGAAGAGGAAAGGGGAAAGGGGAAAGGGTGGGGGAAGGGGGGAGGAAGGGGCGCTATCACCCCCATGACAAATGTTTTCCTGGGGGGGGGGGGGCTGGGAGGGGGAGGAAAGGTGGTGGTGAGGAAAGGATAAGAATAAAGGAGAGAGAGAGAGAGAGAGAGAGAGAGAGAGAGAGAGAGAGAGAGAGAGGGAGGGGGAAGTGAAGAAAGAAATAACGATAGAGAAAGAGAAAGTAAAGAGAGAAATAACGATAGAAAAAGAAGGAGAAAGAGAAAGTAAAGAGAGAGAGAAAGAAGGAGAAAAAGGAAGTAAAGAGAGAGAAATAACGATAAAGAAAGGGAAGAGAGAAATAAATAAAGAGAGAAAGAGAGAGAGGGGAAGTGAATTTATAATCTCCCAGGGTGCCGGGAATATTGAGATCCCGACACGACTAATGGCCTACTTTTATCTCTGTCATACAGGGAAATATGTCTTGCAACTTTTTAGGGAGGGGTGGGGAGGGGTGGGGAGGGGAGGGGAGGGGAGGGGTGGGGTTCCTACCTCGACTCCCAAACCTAATACTTTTCCTGTCCTTTCTCCCACCTACCTCTCTCTCTCTCTCTCTCTCTCTCTCTCTCTCTCTCTCTCTCTCTCCATACAGCCTATGTAATTATAATATTTTTTGGAACAGCAATGCACAAAGGTTAAAAAAATTCGTATCTAATAACACTAAGATGCTTCCTGGTTTTAATTTTGAGTTAAAGGTTCCAATCATGAAGCTTTACTTATTATTATTATTATTATTATTATTATTATTATTATTATTATTATTATTATTATTATTATTATTATTGTACTTGTTGTTGTTGTACTTATTATTATTATTATTATTATTGTACTTGTTATTATTATTATTATTATTTTATTTTTTTTTTTTGTATTATACCTTCTTCCATCCATATTGTCTTTTTTTTTTCTCCCCTCAATTTTTCCTCCTTCCTTCCTTTGTTGTTGTTCCTCTCTTTCTTTTCAGTGTTTATATCCCATTTCCCCACTTCCCTCCGCCTTTACTCTCTCCTTCTGCATTCATTTTCCTCACTGCTTCATTTCTTTTTTACTTCTCTTTCCTCTCTTCTCTCCTCCTTTCCTATCGTCTCTCCTTTCTCATTCTTTGTTCTTTGTCGATTTTTTTCATCACGGCACCATTCTTAAATTGTCTCCTCTTCTCGTTACTGCTTCCCTCCTTTTAATTCTCTCTCTTGTGTCTCCTTATTTTCTCTCCTCTCTTCTCTCTTTTCTCTCCTTTTCTTCTCTTATTTTCTATTTACCTCTCTACTTGCTTCAGTCCCTTCTTTTCATCCCTCTTCTTCACTCCCCTCCTTTCTTCTCACCGCTCCTCCCGTCCCTCTTCTTCTCTGCCTTCCTTTCTTCTCACCACTCTATACCCTCATCCAATCTCTCTTCTTCTCTCCCCTCCTTCCTCCATCCCTCTTTCATCTCCCTCTTCTACTCTTCTTCCTCCCTCCCCCTCTCCTTCCTCCCTCTTGTCTTCCCCTCTCCTCCTTCCTCCCTCTCCTCCTTCCTCCCTCTCCTCCTTCCTCCCTCTTGCCTCCCCCTCTCCTCCTCCCTCTCCTTCCTCCCTCTCGCCTCCCTCTTTCTTTTCAATCGTGCCTCCATTCAGAGCTGCCGATTAATAATATAATGTCTTTACTCTGTATGTCGTCGGGGGGAGGCTCAGTGTCCCTCTGTTGACACTCACCACACTTTTCTCAGGCTCTCCCTTACATCCTTCCTCTCTCTCTCTCGCTCGCTCTCTCTCTCTCTCTCTCTCTCTGGTGATGTTGTGGAAGTAAGGGGGGGGGGACGATTTTATCAGTCAGGCTACCCCATGGAGCTACCCTAGTTCACCTTTTTATTTCTCTCTCTCTCTCTCTCTCTCTCTCTCTCTCTCTCTCTCTCTCTCTCTCTCTCTCTCTCTCTCTCTCGTATTTGGATATATACTTCAAATACATAATTAAATTGTTCCCTACGTCTCTACCACACGTCATCAGATAATATACAGTATACAGGGTGTTCCAAAAGTATATGTCACATTAAAACACTTTATTTCTCAATAACTATATACGGTAGGGAGGATATTAAAACACAATTTATATTTCCTGAGATATATTTCAGAGAGAGAGAGAGAGAGAGAGAGAGAGAGAGAGAGAGAGAGAGGGAGAGAACATATAACAATAACAAGTATACTAAAGAATTGTCTAGTACAGCATTGAATTCTCTCTTCTGCCTTACAATAAACTTTTTCCTCTCCTACTGTGGTTATTCTTAAAATTCTAATTATTATTCCATCTACACTGGCAGCGTTTCCCAACCTGGGGTGCTAGCACCCCCTGGGGGTGCTGAAATCAATTATAGGGGGTGCTGGGAAGCGATGCACACATGGCAGTAAAATATCTAAATCTAATAACAAGATATTAGTTAGGGGTGCTGGACTGCTTAGACATAACAACAGGGGGTGCTATGGTCGGAAAAGGTTGGGAAACACTGATTATTCTACAGTATATTAATTCTTAGTATAATATAGCATCAGACCATTTGATACGAACTTTTTATACCAATATAGATTACCAAACAAAAATTTAACGACGTAGTTTTGTTTTCTCTCTGTATAGTGTGAATATAAATGTTTATACTCAAGCATAACCTATATGTATTATTATAGCATCGTAATAAAGCTATACAGTATATCTCCTATTATTCATCTTATATTCGTTTTCTCTCACAAAATGTCGATAGAGAACGATGTATATTATCGTTTCTTCCGGGGTTACTATTCTTTTTTCCCTCCGTCGATCTGTGCGTAACGAAGATCCGAAATACCTGGAATTCCTGAGTTATTAGCCACATGGGAGGGGAAAAAAGATGAGGGGCGCGTCTACCTGTAATTAGAGACTGTTTACCGTCTAATATCGACTGCCGAGGAACACTGAGGAATTGGTTTATTGGATCCCAAATAAAAAAAAGGTATACAGTATTTTTCGTAGATATGGTACTTGCACTGCGGACAGGCTGGCGATGACAAAACTATAGTATTATCTGTAGTTGACTAGTGAGGGATATTAGGGTAATGATATACTATCTATCTATCTAGCTACAGTAAGATCCCAAACGTTACCCTGTCTGTGGTTTCGAAAGAGACAAAGGAAATTATTGGGGTTCTGATCGAAAACAGCTAAGGTAGTGTCAGAAAAAAATATTGTCCCAGTCCTGTTTAGTTAGATTAGAGACAGTCAGTATTAGGTAAGGACCCTGTGATCGTGTGTGAAAATTGGAGGCTTCTAAATCCCTCCTAACCATGCCACGAAACAATTAAGCTCCTTCCATATCGGTGGTGTTTTGTGGTATTATTTGAAGGACTCATATATATCCAATTTTCTTACTATATCACAGGGCCCTTAAAGGGGATAGTATACTTTTGGTACGTTGGTGAGCCTTAATTAATTTATTTCTCCAAAGTATGTCTGGTAACATAAACATGTATTAGCGAAAATACTGATGCTTTAATTGTTGTTGGTTGCTTGGAATAGTTTGGAGGAATCATTTGCTCTTGTACCTACTCCAGTCTCAAGGCTTACGTAAAAACAAACAAAATAATATTACATAACAAATAGGGTAATAATAAAAAAAATATATAATAATAATAATATAGGCTACATCTGAAATTGGACATAAGTTTTAGATAACACAAATAGACGCCAGGAAGGTTTTGATAATATATAAAGTAATAATAGTGTGTGTGTGTGTGTGTGTGTTATATACTTGTTAGTTAACTTTCATGCATTTTATAATTTTCATCTCAATCAGTTCATCGTCGATTTTTTTTTTTCGTCCTTTCCGATCATTTATTTCAGTTCCAAGTAAAATATGAAAAGGAGAGAGAGAGAGAGAGAGAGAGAGAGAGAGAGAGAGAGAGCATATAACAACAACTATAAGCAGATATTTGAGAGAGAGAGAGAGAGAGAGAGAGAGAGAGAGAGAGAGAGAGAGAGAGAGAGAAAACATATAACAACAACTATAAGCAGATATTTGAGAGAGAGAGAGAGAACATAATTATAACAACAACTATAAGCAGATATTTGAGAGAGAGAGAGAGAGAGAGAGAGAGAGAGAGAGAGAGAGAACATAATTATAACAACAACTATAAGCAGAGAGAGAGAGAGAGAGATAGAGAGAGAACATATATCAACAACAACAACAACAACTATAGTCGGATATTTGGCCCTGATCCGACCCGTGACGTCACTTATGAAAGATCGGATATCGGACATTCTATTGGTTCGCTTTTTCGACATTCTTCCCAAATGACGGTGGCCGGGTTCACGCTGAGGTCCTTAGTAAATGAAGCCTGGATCGATGGAAGGGTGAGGAAAGATAGGGGAGAATAGGGAATGTGTATGGGGATAGATTGAGGAGTAGGGAAAGATAAGGATGGTGATTGGGAAGGTGGGGAAAGATAGGGAAAGTTTAGTGAAGTAGAGAAAGTGCATGGGGAGGTGGGGAGAAATAAGGGAAGTGTATGGGAAGGTAGAGAGACATAATTATGGGGAATTTATGGCGAAATGGAAGAATATATAACAAGGTAAATAAAGATATAGACTGGATGGGAATGTCGGCCGGGAGTTTATTGGGAGGTCACGGAGGTGGAGAGTGGGAGTGGGGAGTTACGGATGTCTGTGCTGAGGATAATCATATAAGAAGAAGTGGAAAGGGAAAGTGTAGAGAGAAATTATAGAAGAGATAAGGAAAGTGTGTATGTATCTATGAAATTGAGTAAGATGGGTATGGAAAATGTATAGGCTATTGAGGAGACAAAGGATTGTATATGTTTTAGACTAGAGGGAATGAATGCAAACAGATGGGCTCGAAGAATTTATAAATGGACAGGACGGTACACCAAAGACGTCATCTGGTCGTCAATCGGATACGAAGTTCGCCTGGGTGAAACCAAGCCAAAGCAAGCGGAACTGTTCTGGTCGGTCAAAAGGATTCGTCGATCCACCAAGTTGGACCCTGCTGCCAGCCACTGAAACCAAGACCAACCACGTATCCATCCAAGGTCGCCTCAGACCACCGATTCGGGCAGCTTGCTAAAAGAATAGGGGGACATGACAGTAAATATGGCAGCCATTAATGATAGGACAAGTAAGTTAATAGTATTATAATACATGAATTGTAGGTGCAGCAGGCTGTAAAATAGAGCGATAGCAGCACAAATAAGGCTTTAAGTATAGCAATGACAGATTAGAGCAGGTGTAGAGTTCCTATTAGTATACCATTTCTACTAAAATAGTAGTACACATCTTAAAGTACAGACGTACGATGTATCAGTAATTATCGCGGGGCAGATTTTGCAAAATACATCTAACTCGGCCAACACTGTTCCCCTGTTAAATCCGCTGGCGATCACACGCAACCCTTCAGTTAGTTACCCCGGTTCCCGGTTAAATCCGATTCCCTGTTAAATCCGCTGGCGATCACACGCAACCCTTCAGTTAGTTACCCGGGGAACCGGGGTAACTAACTGAAGGGTTGCGTGTGAACGCCAGCGGATTTAATATGGAAGTTGGGGAACGGAGTGTTGGCCGAGTTAGATGTATTTTGTAAAATCTTCCCCGCGATAATTACTGATACATCGTACGTCTGTACTTTAAGATGTTATTATGAAACGTGCACCATTGAAATTGTAACAGGCACTTTTGGAAATAGAAAATTGTAAAAAAAAAAAAAAAAAAAAAAAAAGGAAATAGTCGCCATATTTAGTCGGTCTCAAATTATATAGAAGGGCCCAACTGTAAGAGCATTATTTCTCTAGCAGAAATAATAGCAAAAACCCACAAGATCAAGATAAAAACAAATATATATATTGGTGTATGAGGTGCAAAATAAAGATTAAGATATAAGGTGCCGTTGTAAAGGCAATATTTCCCATCAACCATTGAAATTGTAACAATGAAACCCTATCATTAGAGGGACGTGTGACATGGAGTGCAAGGAACCAAGAATCTGCAATTGACTATATGTTAGCAAATGGTAGAATGAGAGAAATTGTAACTTGCATGTGGTAGGCTGTTTGTTTACCCAGCACCAGAGTGCGGTGTTGCCAAGCCTACAGTTCCAATGTACATTCTTATTAATCGTACATAAATTGACGAACTATACACAAATATATTATGATTATTATTTTATTTACATAAAATCGTATCATTTTGCGAACAAATAAGTTTAATTCATATTATTTTCATATGTTGAGGAGTCAACAACATTATAAACGGACAGAACCGCCAACGTTGCTACCCAAAAAGATGAATTCAGTTCATCCTCAACGTTGGACGTGGTCCGTCTCCGTGAGGTCGAGACGCGCACCGCATTCCCACTGTTTGGGCACATACACAGACGTTCGTGACGTCATCAACGTGAACGAACTCCGTGCAAATGGATTGCAAACGTATTGGTGAGAACCCCGCCTGAGATGTAGGGCCATATTCAAGAACATATCAGGGTGTATATGATGATGTGGTACTGATACGACGACTCCATAGACAAACAACAGGGTCATTGTACTGCTACCATGCCATCGTATGCACCACAGAGGTTCTTGCATACTGCCTGTAGTTTTAGGCGGGGTTCTCACCAATACGTTTGCAATCCGTTTGCACGGAGTCCGTTCACGTTGATGACGTCACGAACGTCCGTGTATGTGCCCAAACAGTGGGAATGCGGTGCGTGTCTCAACCTCACGGAGACGGACCACGTCCAACGTTGAGGATGAACTAAATTCATCTTTTTGGGTAGCAACGTTGGCGGTGGTGTCCGTTTATAATGTTGTTGACTCCTCAACATATGAAAATAATATGAATTAAACTTATTTGTTCGCAAAATGATACGATTTTATGTAAAAAAAATAATAATCATAATATATTTGTGTATAGTTCGTCAATTTATGTACGATTAATAAGAATGTACATTGGAACTGTAGGCTTGGCAACACAGCACTCTGGTGCTGGGTAAACAAACAGACTACCAGCCAAAACAGCAATAGTAGCTGCTCACTACATTAAAACACAATTATTAAAAGTTGAAGACCAGCCTCAGGTACAACAAAATGATTGAATTAAAAAATTATTTGATATCATCCATGATTCTAAATAATATTTGTAATGTAAATGCATATATATAGGTTGTAATTAAAAGTACTAGAAAACATCCGCATTTTTAATAGGCTGATATGGTATCTAGTTTATTGGTTATTATTTTATGCCTTTAGTAAATCCTTGTCCATCCCCGGTAAAAACTGGGCCATATTCGCTTGTTGATGTGAAGAAACGGGCGGGAAACGTCGCTCAACTCCTCTGTGTCCGTCTGGACGTTGTGTTCGTGACGTCATCAACATGAACGGACTCCGTGCTAACGGACTGCAAACGTATTGGTGAGAACCCCGCCTTACTGTATTTTATGAGTACAGTATTTATTGGAAGTCGACCAACATCATGCATTAGATTTCACAATGCCTTGGTCAACATCTGGAAAGGAATGACAATACTTAGAAGTTGAAGAAGAAAGGTAAATAAGGTAGAAAGTATGTTTGTTGACAGAACAGCCCAAAAATTTGGTTATGAAAAAAATACAGCATTTAAGCATTTGTACCAATAGCTGGTATAAGCTACTTTGCATAGGAGACTCTTTAACCTTCATTATCATTCAATCCCTTCTGAGAAGTTAACCCGTCAGGGAATCTAAACTAAAGCCAGAGATTGTGAAATTAGGATTAGGTAACGTCATATTAATCTTACTGTACCGTACTGTATATACATGGCATTGTGTGATTAGGGCCTATGTGGGACAGTCCCTTCTCTCCTATAAAACATACAGGACAAGAGTAACTGAGGAAATGTAGATAGTTCTCAATAGGAGGAATGTAATAGGTACAGTACACATTCCACCTTACCAACACCTCCCTGCCCTCCAGACAACATTCATTCACCCTCAGGGTTCTGAACCACACCACTGCCTAGTGGTAATTTCTAGGCCGAGTTATGTACTCTACCCATCTTGGCCAAGCTCAAAAACACGGGAAAGTCAGGGAGTAAAATGCAATTTCTAAGTTTATGGTCTGCAGTAAACTTCCATTGTTCGGAGTACTGTACTGTACTGTATTGCAAAGATAAGAAAAGCTATATACTGTATTGAGTATCATGAGTCTCTGCAACACTGAAGATATACAGGTACCATACTGTATAGACAACAATTTGTTTTAGAGGTGAGGAGCATTCAGTGTTCACATTTAATGGATCTTTCTAGGGTACTGTAGTTGTGTAATATATTGACCTATCCTAGAGCTGCTGATTTTACCCTCCATCACAATTTATACTTTACTGTTTTCAGATTGCATATAGGCTATAGTTACAGTAGTCATTTACAGTAGACCAGTATTTTATAGTGACATTCCACGAGGTTTAATTAGTCTTTATAGCTACTTATAAATATTGTATTGAGACTGACCCAGTACTACTACAGCCATTTATTAAAGACCAAAAACCATTGACAGATTGAATTTGACTCCACATCCGAGTACCGACTTGATTATACTTAGACTGAAGACTTGACATATTTACCTGCAGTACAGTGCTCAGTTCAGCATTTGTATTGTCAATTGTGTTTCATTTGACCAAAATATTGTTTTCATTACTTTAGCTTAATAGGGTTTATGTTCTTATTTTGTTTATAAAACTATAATTGGCTCATTTTATGTTATTGGCAATTGCAGTATATATCGTGTAATGTATCATATCCTGGGCAAAATTTTAAATGTGATCAAGAAAATTTTATTACAGAGTGAGGCAAACCCAGACGGCAGTATGAGTTACCAGATGCCTCAACAAGCAAGGCCATGTAAGTTGAAACAGTACCTGTATTGCAAAATTAATATTTTATTCATACCCTGGTTACTGGTACTTAAAGATTATTGTAAAAGGTGGACAGAATTCTAGTGTTTATTTTATTTTTGCATAACATTTTACTTTTACAGCACTATTTTGGATTTACTGTGACTCCTCATTTTTATCTAGCCTCGGTTGATATTTTCAGACAGAAAATGTGACCCATGATTTTGTTCATTTTTTCTCAGTCAATATTTTGTACTCTTTGACTGTGTTTTTTGTATGGTAGTACTATTAGACACAACTGTACAGTATCTGCAGTTAGGAACAGAAGTTATCTGTAATCCCTTATGAATATATGTACTGTATACTGTTGTGTTTACTTTGATAAACATGAGAAAAACATACGTATAGCTTAGATATTGCTGGGACTACCCTTGTTATGGTGATCCTTGTGGGAATTTAACCTTGTATAATTTGCCTGTGAAATAAGGTTTTTATCATGGGTTATTCAGGAATATTTTAACTGGTTAGGCAGAAACCCAGGTGTTCTGGAGTATGATACTTACTTAAAAATACAGTATGCATGTATGCATTATATGAGTATGTTGATGCAGTACATAGATATGTAGATACTGTACCCTTTGTTTTCTTTGCATCAGGAGTACTGTATAAAGAGTTAAAGTCTGTCTACTTGGAAGTTTTTAGTGGACCATATTTCTTACTATTGTTTATATTATGAAGAATGCTTTGGTCAGTACATTACCTAATTGTGTGTATTCCTGGACAGTGTCGCAGAGTGGCTACCACAATCCTGCTGACATGCCTCTGCAAAACCCCAAAGAGCAGATTGCCATGTGGCAGCAGAACACCTACATGAGTGACTCTGGTATTCACTCTGGAGCAACCACCAATGCTCCCTCCCTCTCAGGCAAAGAGGAGGAGATGGATGCTGAATGGCTCGAAGGACAGGCTCAGCAGGGCTTCAACCAGGCTGCTTTTACTACAGAACAGGTGTTTCAAAGTACAGTATGCAGTCATAGGATGCCTCTCTGATGATGATATTGTTATATCATTGCCAATGTTCAAATCTTTTACAGTGTTGTGTACTGTAAATATGATTACAGTCCTTGTAGATTTTTTTTTTTTTAACTAAAGTATCAACAGTTTGTGTCATATTGGCAAATCATGATCAGTTAAATCTTATAACATGTCAGACATAGGGTACAGATCACTGTGGACATGATTTGCTCCATTGTTGTGCTAACATTTACTTTGTGTACCTACTTTAGAAGGCATTTGCAATATATACTTTTGTTTACCATGTGTCAGATATGAAAAAACAACAACTATTTTGTGTTTCTTGCAGGTTGATGACATGAACCAGCAGCTGAACCAGACCAGGTCGCAGCGTGTGCGTGCAGCCATGTTTCCTGAGACCCTGGACGAGGGCATGGAGATTCCCTCCACACAGTTTGACCCACAGTAACCCACCGCTGTCTAGAGGCTGGCTGAACCCTCACAGATGCTCAAGCACGCTGTTGTAAACCTCATCAATTACCAGGCAAGTTGATCCTTGGTACTTTTACTCCCCACCTGAATTACCATCATCTGTTTGCTATGTTGTTACAAACTTAGTTTGTACTAAGTTGTTCAAATAATTTACCATTTTAAAGGTACTTTGAAAGATCATAAGACTAGCTAGCTCCTACAACTGGAAAATTAGGCTGAGGCTAGCCTCAGGGACAAGACAACCACATCTATGGAAGTGTCAACTGTACCAGCTATATATATATCTACCCAAGAATAACATCCTCTAATATAATATTACACAAAACTCCTTTGGGATTTCTCCTGGGGGCAAGGAGTGAATAGTCCCTTTGAGATGGTTCGGTATGCCCCCAGTAAAAGGTGAAGATGTTAACCCTTAACAAGGCATCAGTCCATAGAAATTAAGGTATTACTTAAAAATAGTTGTAGAGTCTATCATGACACTAGAATATTAATGAAGTAAACTGTCTTCAGGATGATGCTGACCTGGCCACACGTGCCATCCCAGAGCTGATCAAACTGCTTAACGATGAGGATCAGGTGGTGGTGTCACAGGCAGCCATGATGGTGCACCGCCTCAGCAAGAAGGAAGCCTCCCGCCATGCTATCATGAACTCACAACAAATGGTTGCTGCCCTCGTCCGTGCCCTCTCCAACTCCAATGACCTGGAGACAACACGGGTCACAGTGGGGGCCCTCCACAACCTCTCTCACCACCGTCAAGGGCTTCTGGCCATTTTCAAGTCAGGTGGCATCCCTGCATTGGTGATGTGTATACAGTATGTATGGAAATGCTTGTGTGTGTATATGGAGCAGTTTGTGAAGTCATATGCTGGTACGGTACATATGTGTGAAGGTAGCAGTGTAAGGCAGCAGGAAGGACCAACCACACTGTGTCACATTGCATAGTGATGGGGACACAGATGGGGGCTGTCTATGACATGCTTTCTCTGTGTTATTCCAACAGAGGGAGGAGGAAGGAAAATTAATGGAGTTACAGTATAGTAAAAGAAGCAAAAAGAGAATGCCTCCTTTACCTCCTCCCTCCACATAAAGCTCATAACTTAGTGTAAATGTGTAAAAAGAGTTGATTTTGCCCATGTAAATTTCTGAGTAATGGAATGGTGGTGACTGTATGCTAAAGCTGCCCATCCTTTCACTCTTCATTACCCTCACCTGACTCACCACCTGTCACTATTCCACCTGATCTGCAGACAAAAAGACAGACAAACAGAGAGGTAGTTGATTTGACATTCAGACAAACAAGGAGACTGACGATGGCACTGCTTTCCCAAAGCATATGTGTTCGTTCAAGGTGATTAAACAGAATTGCTTAAATCATTGTTTACCCGTGGAAGGGACAAAAGCACAATGTAGGTCTTTTTGTAGAAGTATAGTGAGAGACTGACTTGCTTGGTGTTGAGTTTGTTTATTGTATTGTTAAGGCAGGGACTCTTGTATGTGTCATGCCAGCTGTGGGACTCGACTAGATATTTTCCTGTGTTGTGGATCCCACTCGAGGATGTAAAATTAGGGAGTGTAAAATTTATTCCAGATATACTTGAATGCTCTTCACGGCTGCCTCCAGTTGTCTGGTCTAAATTATGACGTGATGAAATTTGGCAGTTACGTAAAACATAGATTGCCATTAAATTGTTACGCTTGCACAAAATGTTACAAACAGTTTAGTTAAGTAATTGACTATGTGTCCAAAATAAATGTAGTTATTAATTAATAAGAGTACAGTAATTGATACTAAAGTCAATAGCGAAACAAAGCAAATTGGTTTCATTTTTCTAAATGGAAGCTGGAAGTCATTTGATTTTTATTAACTCTATACAGTACTACTGTCTATACTGTATGTGTACAGTATATTTTTTTTTGACACAAAGGTTTAAAAAACCTATTACCAGTGTCATCGTAACTTTGAATTATCTCCGAAAAAGTGGTATCTGGTGAAAGTGTTCCAAGTGAGTTGGGAATATATAGAATATTATTTTTGGTAATAATGGGATGTAGGAGAGTGATAAAGAGAGGAATGAGCTGTGTTAATGTTTTGGTTAGTACTTATAAAAGATGTTGGAGAGAAAGGGTGAGAGTGAGACCTCCCAGGGGTTGCTGATACAGTACTTAGTAGAAGCGAGACACTCTTCCCTTACTTTGGCCATGAAGGTTTTCAGCCACAGGGACCAAGTTGATGAATACTGAAGCAGTCAAGATTTAAAGAGTTGAAATTTCTTATTAAAGACAGGGAGTGTCCTTGGTTGAACCATGGGACACAGGGGTTGCTTGGTTAGTGATGGCCAAGGTGTGGATGGTCATATTTGACCAAAAACAGAACCAGAAGTTATACAGAAAGTAACATTGATTTCAGGCTCGAGATTTCCAGAATAAACAAGTCAGTGATGAACAAAATGAAAGATTATGTGACTGGTCAGCCTATCCCAATATCAGTTACTGCAATATAGTCATAGGTAAATTTTGTGTACCACTGGTAGGTTTGTGTACCACTTCGGGTTGCTGCCAGAAGCTGCTAACTGTGTTTAGATACTTTGTTCCCCAACTGTATTGTTGAACCATATTATAGTATGAGTTATAATGATGTATCCTACGAGCCTGAAATATAAGTTACACTTTACTGTATATATAATCTTGAGTCTAGAGCTCTTAGGGTTGAACCACAAGAGCAGTGGATTGTGATGGTAATGTTAGTCCACAGGAGAGGTTATTAAAATCTCTTTTGTGGTAAAAAAAAATATATGCAGTAGTTTTGAGGATATGACAAGTGATAGATGAAGAAATGTGATAAGTAAATGGGCACATCCTGTGTTTGAAAATGACAGAGCGTTATGATAAAGGTGATAGGAAAAGTATTGTGATAAGTCTGACTTGAACTGACAGCTGACATGACTTGCAGAGGGAATTGGGCTGAGTGAGGTGAGAGGGAGAGAAAGGAGAGGAGAGAGGTGATGATGGGTAGCCAAGAACTGATATACAATGTGTGTCGAGACAATGCAAGCTGACTTATATGAGACGAATACACTATTCAAGTACGGCATTAACATTTGTTCAAAACACATTGTATTGATGTCAACTTATTTATACCTGAAAAGGTTGAAGATTCCCCCCATTTGGTGCAGACCAGCACTCATTAAGCTGGCATTCTTTTGTATGTGCTTTTATTATCATAGATTCATAGTGTATCTGAAGAGTAATTCACTATTTATACTGCAACTTGTGTGAGAGGATATGGGCACAGTTTGATGAAAACAAATGTCTATAAGTTAGCACCTAAAATTGATTCTTGTGGTGTTGTTATTGTCTGTACAGCACTGCATTTTTATCAAATAGAGGGTCCCATGCGAGAATAGTCATTGGCCAAGTATTGACAGTGAGCAGTATGACTGCTCTGTAAAATGTTGTGGATCTGTCATACCAGTCACTGTTGTCTAGGCCATGTATTGTGTTGCATACAACCCAGAATGTCAAGGAGTCTGTGTCGTCAGTGGTGGGAATCTGTCGTCTGTCACATCCATGTAAATTGTTTTTTATTTATTTTTATTATATTTGTGGATGATACTGCTATGGGAAGAAAAACTGCTACATTGTTTTAAATTAGACTGTTTATAGGCATAAGGAAAATCAATGTGTAAAGTATATTGAACAAAGAGTGGCATTAAAACCTGCTGTTTAAACTGGGCTGGTCTGGCTCTTGTGTATAGTTAATGGTGTATGTCCTTCACGGTTGCCAGTTAATCAGTTTTTCTAGGGTCGATGTTGTAAAATTTTGTATTTGCATTAATTGCTGTTATCAGTTCCCTCTATGTTGTATCTAGGTACTGTATCTGGTTTTATGTAATAAAGAATTGAGACTGAAATAGGTTACCACCGTCCTGATAAGAAGAGTTCATAGATCTACCATGTAAGTTGTGCTTCTGATGGAAAGTGGAAGTATTGTTGCAGATTCTGGCTTTGGTGTGAAGTTCATCTTTGGTTCTTCACTATCATACAGTTGACTCTTGAAAGTTCACAATGTTCATACTGTATATCCTTTCTCAGTTGAGTTTCTCATACACAGTGTATAGTATTGAATTGAAGAATGTAATATCTCAGGCATACAAGTAACAAGAACTGTACAGTGTTGTTTTATCTGCGTAAAATTATAATTCTGTACTGTACTGATTATGAGCACTCTTCTGGCTAGTGTTACAAAAATCCTTTGTCTGCAAATGCTGAAAAAAAAAGATCGATTTGAAATTTCATAAACAATAAACAAGCTCTGTGGAGAACAAGTTGTTTGTAAAAAAAAAAAAAAAATACTGTACGTAATAAAAATTCTTGAACTGAATGTTGAAGATGTGAAAATGTGAGGACCCCTTTCTCATTAGTAATTTGCTTCTTGCATCATAGTTTCATAATGTACATGCATATAAATCTGCCAATAGTTAGAAAACATTCTTGAATTTGTTTCACCCTATTAATTCATGGATTGACTAATAGATCCGTCCAAGAGTCTACTGTAGTGGAGTGTGTGCTTGGGCTTGGAATTGTTGTGCCTCTTAATTTCTTTTTCTTCATGCAAGCATCATAATATATTTATTTTAAATAGGTTCTCACAATTGTCAAGGCTCTCACAATTGTCACAATAATGCAGTGTTTCAGAATTTGATGCCAACCATTTTATATACCAACACTGGTACAGGTGAAGTGAACCACTGCCCTCTTTGCTCAGCGGACAAAGTTGTTTGATGAGAGTTTACTCAATTTACCCGCCAAGTACAGTACCCAGCCAACCAAATGCAAGTCATCCCTCCTACCAGGACTGGTCACTGAAATGAATATTGAGTACCAATGGGAATGGGAATGTACTGTCCTGTATGATGCAAGGGTCTCATATTACAAGATAGTTGGGTATTATGACTCACCACAGCTTTAAAGGCCTATCTGACAGATGAGAACAGTGGTTAAGCAACCTCAGACAAATGCTTCCATTTTACCTCTACTGTTCTTTCTTTATTATCTGATGAAATTCTAGTTTAGTTCCATTAAAGGTTTGCTAGTAGCTTAGTCTCATGATAAAACTTTGTAGACTGAATGATACAGTACTGCCATTTAGAAAATGTTAAAAATGTAATTCATTATACAGTAGTATGCAATTCATCGTTTCCAGCAAGGTGAAGAAATTTCATTATTCGATACTTTTAATAGAGTAAATAGTATGGGTATTTATAGTTACATGTACAGTATATTGAAGTGGAAGTAAAATGTTAAAGACAATAACAGCTGTATTGTTGTCTCGATATGTTTTAATACTTTTCCTCATTCTTTGTTATTGTGATTTTAGAGTTCTATTTTTGCTTTGTTTGTTGCAACGTGATTTGCGATGGATTTTTACATTTAATGTACGTTACTTCGCTTACATGCTTAACTTTCTTTCAAGTTCAATATGCACTGACATCTGTACCTCAGGTAATATCTGTTCTCTGTTTGGTTGGGAAGAGAACCATTTAAGAATGTATGATAATGACCATTGGCATATGTAATTTTATTAAAAACATTGATGATGTGGATATAATGTGTACAGTACTATTTATTTCTTACCATATATTTTTTCAGGTTTGCCACTTATGCCTCTCTATATACAGTAATTGTTATTGTTGTTTTAGTTCAAGTTTTATAAATACATGTAGGTTCTTTCCAACCAGATTCTGACAGAAGTGCCTTTATCTACAAGTGTACAATATTTTGTTCCAACTACTCAGTGTCTATGTGGAGTTTGTAGCAATCCGTTTGCTGATGGTACAGTATGTTCATTGTTTCACCACCATCAGCTCAGTTCTCTATTGTTGGCATAATATATTTTACCATGTGAAGAGTGATTTGAAGTTTTTGTTGTGGTCGTGTTGTGTTGTTGTGCTGTAACTTTTTTAATTGAGTACTAATATCTTACCTGGCATTTTTAGTTGAAACAATTTCAGTCAATATTCCTTTGGTGATCAACTGAAGGATGCTTTAATATAATTTTTATAGCAGAACTTTGGTAATTGATATTGTTACAGTATATCCTAAGGTAACAGTAAACACTACTATAAAACAAATTAATTACAGTATTTGATGATGAACCTCATTACATTTCTATTCCATGCTGTAATTTAACTTATGAATTGGAATGTTTAATTTTGCAGCCTACTAAAACTTTGTAACCAGTAGATTACTGTACATTGTGTTAATTGTTTTAATTAGAAGAATTATCACTACTAAGTGATATATAAGGCATTGACCCTCCTCTTCTGTTACAGCCCTGAGAGAACGTGCTCTGAGTGGTGACCGTGGCGTACCAAAGGGAACACCAGGAAAGAGAGCAAAGTGGCATCTTGGTAAGATTACTCGGTCTTTTCCGGGGTAGGATCATATTTTAAGTACAATAATATACTTTTGTGAATATGTTATTGATGATTTCATCATTTGGTATACTGTATACAATAATTAGTTACTTGACTGAAGTAAGCTTTAACTGATTATCTCTTCTACAGTCATTCGATCCCAGAGCAAACCCTTAGACATCATGAGTGAAGTTTTCAAGGCGATGAAAGTCCTGGGATTTGTAAGTGTTTGTTTGCACTTATGTATAGATAAACCATCAATTATCTGTGGTTCGGGCATTTTGCCTACTTTTGGTGTGGGTATCTGTTGTGCTAGAATGTTTTATTTCAACTGCAAATACCTATGATTAATAAAAGCCCAAACCCTTGATCCCTTCTGCATCAGAGTTAATGTAATAATCATATGAATAATATAATCACATTGTCCAGTATGAGACAATTAACCTCACATTCTTAGAGCAATGTCTCAGAGGCTTTAATTTGAATACTCAAGCTCCTCTCTTAAGTAGTTTTTCCCTTAATACAGTACAGTATGTGTTGGATTTCAGCTTTGAAAATTAATTGCAATGATTTGTTTGAGATGCTTGAGGTTAAGATAGTTAATATTGATTGTTAATGATAGATTATTATTATTTAATGCTTACTTTCATCTATGTATAAATAGATAGATAGAGTATATTCATCGGAGTTACATCCTAAAGTAAATATTGCATAATTTTTTATTTTTTTTAAGGAATGGAGGGTTGTAAACCCCTTCCATGTGCGTGTATGTCGGAAGAACCCCATTGGTGTCAGCTATGTACACATGGCCCTACAGCTGTACCAGGTTGACTATAGGTCACACCTCCTTGACTTCAAAATTATCAGTAATATATCTACTGAAGGTCAAATTGAAAAGAAAGGTATTATATTATCTTTTAGTATTTGGTATTTGATATGACACTTGAGTATAATTGTGTGTGCTTTTCAACATGTGTAGCCACTTAAATGCAAATATAAACAACTGCTTCATTGCTTAATAATTGTAGTGTTATGTATCTTTTTTAATGGGCTTATTTTAATTAAGATTACCAGTAAGTTATGTAATTTAAGCAGTTGGTGCAAATCTTTTAGGAAATTATGACAGGCAAGAGGTATTATTTAGGGATGATGACCTGAGACCATGGTTTACTAAGTTACAAAGCTTTATTCAGTTTTGATCACACTTTCCTTTCTTTTTCCAGACTCAGATGAGGTGGGTGAACAGAGTAAAGTTCACCATGTTTTGGAGTTCTTTGAAATGTGTGCTGCATTAATCACCGAACTGGCACGTTAAATGACACTTAAAGTTATCATGCCTTATAGTCAAACCCGTTAATGATATACTGTAAACTAAGACAGTAACAATTGTAGGCAAAAGGAAAATGAAAACATTTTCTGATGAACACCAAATGGTTACTTTAAGTACCAGAATTTGAGGATAACCAGTAAAAGTTATTCTTCAAGTGAATTGTCATCTGTAGATAATAATTGTGCCATTCATATACCACATGATTGAAATTACTTTTTCAAGCATTGTATCTTTTATAATATTTGTTGTACTGTACTTTTTATTAATCATATCGTATTTTAAGTAGTTTATTATAATGGGTGTAGAAGAAAGTGAAAGGAACTGAGGAAAGAAAATAATAAAAATGAAGTCAAAGTGATAAAGGCCATTAAATAAAATATTGGGTCTTTACCTTCAGTAACAGGAAGAAAGTTTACAGAATTATTCAATCTGACCTTGAGGAGGAATTAAGATGGTCAGGAAGAAACTCTTGTAGTCTGAATAGAATAGGCAGTACAGTAATGGCAAATTAACAATTAAATTCACAGTGCCATATAAATAAATATGAGCAGGTTAGTCTGCTCACCCATGCATCACACCCTGATCACCTAGTACCGTACCTAGTATTCAATAACCAAGTGGAATAATACTTTCCTGTAATGATGTGGGCACTAAGTTAGTGTAATGTAATGTTCTTGCCTCCCATCACTCTTGTGGGCAAGTATGGCTTCCTCCAACTTCATTCATCACCTGTATGGCTTACCTTTGTTGAATATATTTTCAAAATTTCTAGTAGTGATAATAGTCACCTTTACTTACCACCATCCAGGAATATTTAATCCTGGTGAAATATTATGGTTCAACTGTTTTTAGCTCCGGCCTAAGCCGAGAGCTCTAGGTCTTATCGTAATTATTGTTCTTGTTCTTGTTCTTGTGTACATAGCTTTCACACCCCTTATCCAGATTTTCCCCTAGTTACTTTAATTCTTTAACAATTTTGAGTTCTTCACCATTTACCTTCAAATTAAATTCTTACTTATCTTCTCGACTATTCGCACCCTCTACTTAGTCAAATTTACTCTCAAAACCCCACAGTCAGTCTTTCAAATTATTTCAGAGCATGCCAGTAATACTGGTAATGCTTTATCTGCATACAGTACCTCATGTTTAAAAAGACAGACTCCTACTCCCTATCCTTTCTCTACTGTTTGTTTCAACACTTTGCTGGTAGTTATACAGTTCTTGTTTTGTAACCACCATGTCATCTCATTCCAGCTGAAGGAGTCAGAAGCTCGAAGGTTCTTCCAGCAGATAATTTCAGGGGTTGACTACTGCCACCGTCATATGGTGGTTCACCGTGACCTCAAGCCAGAGAATCTCCTCCTCGACCACAACCTTCACGTCAAGATTGCAGACTTTGGTGAGTGCTGTTATGGGAAAATCTGTAATGAATAATATGATTTATAGTGTAGGGCCTTGATGCATTTGGCAGATATTTTGCCACAACGAGAAATTTGAAAGGGAAAAGTTGACAACTGTATTATTAGAGTGAGTTGGTGGGTGAAAGTTGGAGACCAAGTGTCAGTGGTGGTTACATGAGGGAGTGTGGCGTGGACTGGGACAAGGAAATTCTAATGTGTTACAATAGGGTTTGGATGCAGGGTTTATTCTAAGGAAAATTTACAACTGCACAAACTTTTATGCGAAGCCCGAACGACCTAAAGTTCCAGTGGTTCCCAAACCGGGGGGGCGCGCCCACCTCAGGTTTATTATTTTGTTCTATGTATGACTATGAGCAACCACTTGTAGTTTCACATCTACTCAGATTCTACTGTAAATACGTTTGATAATCCTCACTGTTTAAGATATAACTTGTAATGTGAAATGTGGTATTCTATGACATATATTATGATTTATGTATTATGCATGATTGTATAATATGGTAAAGTTAATGAAAATAAAATTATGTTCTAGTCAGCTATCAGTGACTTCTGTTGTGGTTCCTTCCTAGTTTGTGACACCTTAGCCATGCAAATTCAAAAGAAGTACAAATTTACAACTGCACAAATCTGGATTTACAACTGCACATTTTGAATTTACAACTGCACAAAAGGGGTACAACTGCACGTTAGAATAAACCCTGTTTGGATGGTTTGTGTTTTGTTCATCTCGTAAGAGATAACAGTGACCAGTGATTGGCAAATAGGTGAATAAATAGTTTTTAAAATAAATTAGATATGTTTATGCATTGGTATGCCTCGCTACTTGCGAGATACCTACAACAGCTGGCAGGAAGGAAAGTGAGCAAAAGTTTAGTTTGTTGACAAGCAGATAGTAATAATATTTTACTGTCTGCATGTCAACAAACTACATTTTATTTTCACTTTCCTTTCATTGTAGCCACCTCACAAGTAATGAGCCTTCATGTGTGGCCAACTGTACGTGTCAGAAAACGTTGTGCGGACGCAGCGTTGGCGTTGCCATATAAACAACAAGTTTTGTTTATGTGCTGTTGCCAGCCCAGCCCGGGCCGTCCCAAGCCGTTTGATAGAGGCAACAATTTTCTCAGCGGCCCGGGCCAGCCGAGTCGCGCTATCCAACGCAGCCCTAGTAGTAGGATTGTTGGTGGGACTATTAATACACTACAGACACACACACAGTCACATACACACATAGGCTGGCTGCGTTGGATAGCGCGACACAGGCGGCCCGGGCGCGCACATTTTCGCTCTAAAATCCAATTGTTTTGTGCGGGCTGGCAACTCTGGAACAGCTGGATCACAAACTATAACTCTTATGAAAATTGGTCATTATCAGATTGGCAATACTCTGGGAGCTGGGACCTTTGGCAAAGTTAAATGTGAGTATTGTATTATAATATGAACGTTTTAATTAAGATATTACGGAAAGGTCTAAGTTATTTGCAAACAAGGTCACCGATTATTGGACTTTC
The DNA here is from genome assembly GCA_034508575.1 of Petrolisthes manimaculis. NCBI lineage: Eukaryota > Metazoa > Arthropoda > Malacostraca > Decapoda > Porcellanidae > Petrolisthes > Petrolisthes manimaculis. Next base: position 350,738 of record JAWZYT010000706.1, on the reverse strand, counting down.
TTACAGTAACTCGTAATATAAATTCATACATATCAGCTACACAACACTAACCTCAACACAGTCCCTTCCCACAAATACTTGGGCGTCCACATCTCATCGGACATGAGGTGGAACACACACATAGGTAGCATCAGGGCCAAAGCCAGTAGGGTCCTGGGGTTCTTGCGCAGGAACCTCAGCAGGTGTAACACAGACATTAAAATCATTGCTTTTAACACTTTCGTTCGACCACACCTAGAGTATTGTGACACCGTCTGGGACCCACACACTTACAATAATATAAATAAATTAGAGTCCATACAAAACAAAACTGCAAGATGGGCCAGACGTGATTACAGACACACTACATCAGTCACTTTGCTTAAACAAGACACAAAACTAGACCCATTGGCAACAAGAAGACAAATACACAGACAACAGATGATATACAAAATCACAAACAAGTTAGTTGACATAGACAAAGACACATATCTACACCCTACAAGTATACGATCCACTAGAGGCAGCCACAACTTAAAATACCATACATACCAGACAAGCACTGATATATTTAGACACTCATTCTTTCCCCGCAGCATCCAAGAGTGGAATCATCTCCCATCTCATATAGTTAATAGCCCCACTCTTGACACTTTTAGAAATAGGATCACCAATCATTACCTCCCCAATCCTAATCCTCGACCCAATCCACCCTCATCCTAACCCCCTTCCTAATCCTACCCTGGATCCCTAAATCCCCCGCACAACCCCCGCATATTATGCTGCCCACGAGCAGCCCTCTGCGGGACCCAAAAACTTAAACTTAAACTTAAATTGGTATTATTTGCAATGTTACTTAACTTAACTTAACGTAACCTTAAAGTAGGAGTAGTATATTCTTAATTAAACTTATTAGTCTCTGTGGTTAACTTATTTATTTTATGCTCACAATATTATGGAATACACACATTGCACATTCTTTATCTATCCATTTAGTTTTTGTTATTCTATCTTTGCAAATGGAGTCTATGGAAGGTTATAATATATATGTTTTCTCTCTCGTGTTTGTTTGTGTGTGTGTTGGTTGGATGGGGAACCAGCTATCTCTAAATTTGTTGACAGCTTTCAATCAATTTTTGGATGATGATCGGTCATTATAAGTCTGCCTAAGTTAGAAGTAAGGGTATTAATTGAAAGAATTGCAATTTTATAGCAGTGTAATTTACCAGGATTATTTCCCAGTAGTTTGCCCAGGTTAGGTCCCAGTAGTCTGATGTTGTCTAGGTTAGGTTAGGTCAGGCTAATTTTAAAATGTCCCATTTGGAAATGGGGCATTTGCAGAGGAAATGCCATAGAAGAAATTAGTCTTAGAATGGTCTTAATAAGCGGGTAATGAAGGTAGAAAATCTGTACGCAATAACGGCAATTCTTTCAATATTTACTGGTGAATTATTTTAGTGATAGTCGAGGTTAGAAATGTATTTTGGGAGTATGTTTTGGTAATAGTACAAAAGTACTGAGTTCACTATATTGTATATTTTAGTATCATTAACCACTATTTTGTACCATTCAGTATTAGTTGACAAGAATTTTTTTTTTTTATGTACTGTTTAATAATGGTCCGACACTGTGGTTAAACATGTAGGCCATACTATGGTTCCTGTCATCACCATCCCATTTGAAGTATAACATAATGTCACAACTACCAAATGATTAGTCTATATAATTTTTTATCATCATGTTTCCATAATGGTAGATGGCTGGCGAACACATTCTTACGGGAACCAAGGTGGCAATCAAGATCCTCAACCGCAGAACAATCAAGAATCTGGACATGGTTAGCAAGATCAAGAGAGAGATCACCATTCTCAAGCTGTTTCGTCACCCTCATATCATAATACTGTAAGTTGTACTGTAATCATGGCTGCCCTGAAGTTAGTCATGAACTCTCTTTCTTGGTGAACTTTAATTGTTCTGCCTCCACATAGATAGATGTAAAACTCACTAGCCACAGTAACACTCTGGATATTGATTTGTCGTTCGTTGCTACTGTGGTCTTTTTTATTTTGGTTTGGGTTACAGTATTTGATTTATTCCCATAATATACAGTGTTTCTGTTTCTCAGGTACCAGGTAATTAGTACCCCCACTGACATCTTTATGGTGATGGAGGAGAACTTTTTGATTATATCAAGCAAAAGGGCAAGATTAGTTTATAATCTATAATAAATGTTCAGTAATACTTTATCTAAGCTAAATAAAGTACAGTATACATACAGTAAAATGTACAGTACAGAGCAAATTAATACTGTACAGAGTACACACCTCTTCACTCTGACTTTTCTGATAAATTGCTACTACAATATTTAATCCTGGTGAAATATTATGGTTCGACTGTTTTTAGATCCGGCCTAAGCCGAGAGCTCTAGGTCTTATCGTAATTATTGTTCTTGTTCTTGTTCTTGTGTACATAGCTTTCACACCCCTTATCCAGATTTTCCCCTAGTTACTTTAATTCTTTAACAATTTTGAGTTCTTCACCATTTACCTTCAAATTAAATTCTTACTTATCTTCTCGACTATTCGCACCCTCTACTTAGTCAAATTTACTCTCAAAACCCCACAGTCAGTCTTTCAAATTATTTCAGAGCATGCCAGTAATACCGGTAATGCTTTATCTGCATACAGTACCTCATGTTTAAAAAGACAGACTCCTACTCCCTATCCTTTCTCTACTGTTTGTTTCAACACTTTGCTGGTAGTTATACAGTTCTTGTTTTGTAACCACCATGTCATCTCATTCCAGCTGAAGGAGTCAGAAGCTCGAAGGTTCTTCCAGCAGATAATTTCAGGGGTTGACTACTGCCACCGTCATATGGTGGTTCACCGTGACCTCAAGCCAGAGAATCTCCTCCTCGACCACAACCTTCACGTCAAGATTGCAGACTTTGGTGAGTGCTGTTATGGGAAAATCTGTAATGAATAATATGATTTATAGTGTAGGGCCTTGATGCATTTGGCAGATATTTTGCCACAACGAGAAATTTGAAAGGGAAAAGTTGACAACTGTATTATTAGAGTGAGTTGGTGGGTGAAAGTTGGAGACCAAGTGTCAGTGGTGGTTACATGAGGGAGTGTGGCGTGGACTGGGACAAGGAAATTCTAATGTGTCACAATAGGGTTTGGATGGTTTGTGTTTTGTTCATCTCGTAAGAGATAACAGTGACCAGTGATTGGCAAATAGGTGAATAAATAGTTTTTAAAATAAATTAGATATGTTTTATGGATTGCAGGACTGTCAAATATCATGGTTGATGGGGAGTTCTTGCGTACCAGTTGTGGCTCTCCAAACTACGCTGCACCAGAGGTTATCTCAGGCAAGCTGTATGCTGGACCTGAGGTAAACATACAGCACTTTTATATTTGTTTTTATTGCATGGTTTATAGCAAGATGACTTAATAACAAAAGCTTGATGGTCTGCCTTCTTGTTTGTAATTTTTTCTATCTCTATAATGATATAGACATTAGTGCCAGACTGTAGTGATTTTGGGAGTAATTTTTAACTATGTAGTGACTGAACTCAAAGACATTGTTTACTTCCAGCATATCAGCATTTTACACAGCCGGTTCTCCTCCACCACCACTTCCTCCTCCAGCATTCAGTCCCTCAGATCCAAACCCAAGTCCCTTTAAGCCACACCCAGAGAGGATTGCACGTGAGTTATCCCAGTCATGTTTTACTGTTAATTTATTATCTTTATTTTGTTGATTTCTCCTATTTTTATCTCTTCATCTTTCTGCCTTTTTTTCCTACTTCTGGAAGGAATTTCATGTGAGTCATGGTTTTATTATGAAATAACACTTTTACTTTGTCCTAAGCAACTTCAGCATCCAATGGGAATTATTGTGATTATAATACGGTACCTTATTTTGTCTTAGCTTTAGAATATATGCATATTTTTTTTTTAATAATTATTTTTTTTTAAATTGTTTTTTTAAAATAATATATATTTTTTTTTATTAATATTTTTTTCTATTGATTGATTATTTTGTTTTGTAATAATTAACTTTTTTTTATTTTTAATTATTATTTTTTTTATTTATTAATTTTTTTATTTTATTTTTTTATTTTTTTTCGTCGGCGCCGCCGCCGCCGCTGCTGCTGCCCCCCCGCTGTTGCCGCCCCACCGCAGCCCCGCCCCACCGCAGCCCCGCCGTCGCCCCGCCGTCGTTTTTTATTAATTAGTTTTTTTTTTTTTTTTATTGATTATTTTTTTTGTAATAATTAACTTTTTTTATTATTATTATTTTATTTATTTATTTGTTTTTTATTTTTATTTTATATTTTTCTCGTCGCCGCCGCCGCCCAGCCACGGCCGCCGCCGCTACCGTCATTTTTTATTAATTAGTTTTTTTAATTGTTTTTTTAATAATATATATTTTTTTTTTTTTTTTTTTTTTTTTTGTAATACCTTTTTTTTATTTTTTTTTTATCTATTAATTTTTTTTATTTGATTTATTTATTTTTTTTCGTCGTCGTCGCCTGCGCCGCCGCCACCGCCGCCCCACCGCCGCCGCCCCGCTGCCGCCGCCGCCGCCGCCGCCGCCCCGCCGCTGCCACCCCGCCGCCGCCCCGTCGCCCCCGTCGCCGCCACAAAAAATAGATACAAGAAATAGACAGAGATGAATGGATGAAAGGCATGAGTCAGAAGTGCATGCTAGATTGGTACCAAGGATAATAGACTATAGTCTATTATCCTTGATTGGTACTCCTCTAAGGACATACCAAGGAGTGAAGTGTTCTATGATGGTAGCTGGGATGTGAGCTGCTGTTGTTTAAGGCAAGAATTAAGTCACTGGAGGTGAATGACAGAATTTATAGATGGAGTAATGAAGGCTGTATGGTACTAAGGTGTGTGGGATGTGTGAGAATAGGGAAGATGAGACAGTAGAACATGTGTTGATGGTATGTGATAAGTATGTATGAGAGAGAGCTGCGATTCTGAATGTGGCAATAAGTGAACTAGGAGAGAGAAAATGAAGGGAGATGGTAGAAGAGACAGTGGCAGCCAAACTGCTGCTAGGTCTTAATTAGTGAACGAGAGCTGTACAGTCCAGTGATAATAGAGAGTGTGAAATAATTTCTGGAAATGGTATGGTTTAAGAGAAAATGAGTATATAGAGACGAACAGGTTGTATAGGATATAGAGAGTGAAAGTATAACATGTATTCTTTGGTCCTGTCGGTTTGTTTTCTCTCCGCAGAGTCTGCAGAGGAAGACAGTGAGAAAGCGCCGTTGCAAAGGCTACTACTCTCTGTCAGCCATCATGATCATCAATTCATCATCAAAATTCATCATCATCATGACCGGCGGGATATTAAGAGGGTGTACCCAAGATAATATTCCTTATTATCAACGACTGTGGAGCATCAATAACAACAATATAGCTTAATGAAGGTGTTGAAATGACCAGGTAAGCTGTGAATATATTATAATAAGTGTTTGTTACAATATATAGATAAACAAGGTCATATAATAAGTGTGGTAATGGTTACAGTATCTAAACGTTTGATAAACAAGGTCATATAATAAGTGTTTGTTACAGTATATACGTTAGATAAACAAGTGTTTGGGTAAATATTGAATGAATTACCGTTATTGCGTATGGTTTATCTACCTTCATTTCCCACTAATTTAGACCATTCTAAGACTATTTTCTTCTATGGCATTTCCTCCGCAAATGCCCCATTTCCTAGATAGGGCATTTTGAAAGTAGCCTGACCTAACCTAACCTAACCTGGGCAAACTACCGAGAAATAATCGTGATAAAGTACAAGAAATGACTGGGGCAAAATACTGGGACCCAGCCGGATCTGGCAACACTGCTGCAAAACTGTAATTCTTTCAATAAATACCAGTGTGGTAACTTTGTTACAGTATATAGATAAACAAGGTCATGTAATAAACCGTACATAGATAAACAAGGTCATATAATAAACCGTACATAGATAAACAAGGTACCGGTAATTGATTTAATCTCTGACATACAACACACATTAAAACTACAAGTTAACCATAAAAGTATTGCATTATAAGTGAAATATGTATAAATACAGTTACTCCCGGTACGCAGGATTATACCGGTATCACTCCTCATCCAACCCAATCTCTGAAAACGCATCATTTTCGCCGTAAATGAACTACATTCTTCTGAAAAACACTACAATGCATTAAATAGAATTAGGTAGGCCTAACCTATCTTAATTGGGACCACGACAAACTGCCGGGACCTAACCGTAGCAATTTATATTGTTATTTATATTTATATAATTATAATAGTACTGTAGGTGTTGTATTGTGTTAGTCTCCCTTAGGTAATGAGTACCATATCATAATTATAACTTATATTTATTTTCAGGCCAATACCGTGGGCCTGGATTGGTGAGGGGAATATGGTCCTCTTGCTGAGAAAGTTAATAAAAAGTATATGGTGTAGTACCACAAACAATTAAATATATCAAGATATTTTCTGTATTTAATACTATATAAGCATAAAAACATTATGTTCATTTAGATCTGCATCAGAAAATTTACATCAAGTGAATTATGTAACTGTGACACTTTAACAGTGATAGCCATAGACAGACCCTCAGAGGTGGTGAACACAGGGAAATATGGCATCATCATCATCATCATCATCATTTTCGTTTAACGTCCGTATTTTCCCATTTAGGATGGGGTTGAACGGGCGATGACTGTTCTCCACATCTGTCTATCTTGTACCATATGTTCTTCTATTCCCATTAAATTCATATCTTCCATTACACACGTTTTCCACTTTTTCTTGGGCCTTCCCACCGGTCGCCGGCCCCCAACTCTCACCTCTTCCACCTCACTCAACACACACCCCTCCGCTCTTCTCACATGTCCAAACCATCTCAGTCTTCTCTGCCTCAACCTAACAGAAAGGTCTTCAACCCCACACATCTCTGCCACTTCACTGCTAGACCTCCAATCTTGCCACCTTATTCCTGCCATGTTCTACCATATTCTAAAACATTCATGGTGCATACGATAGTATGGTAGCGGAATGATGGCTCCATAGAAAAATGATGGAGCTGTCGTACTGGTACCATGCCATCATCAACACCACGGATGTTCTTGTATACAGTCCATGATGTGACCGTCACTGAGTGGGACACCGTACAATCACAGGGACACACACACATATATTCAATCTGGGCACTAATGGATGCCATAATTATGTCACTGTTTAAAACTTTTTAATGTTACTGTATTTATTTGTAATTTTTGAATTAAATATATTTTTTTGGTTAGCTAGTGATAATTTTATAGTACAAGTTGGAGTAATAATTGTAGTGTGATACTTTTTACAACTTTACATTTCCCCTCAGACAGTGGAATGAGAGAAGCCTGACTGGTTTGACATCACTCAAGACATACAAACTATCACCATCACTGCTCTGATCCACACCTGCTGGCCCCCTTCCTGTTCCATCAACACATTTGTTCACATCTAGGACACGAGAGACACACACACCAGTATCCTCACTCTCCTCTATTGGTATGTTGATGGTTGGTTGAGGAAAATCCAGTTGGGCATTTTTGAGTGATACACAATCAAGGAAAGTATAAGACTGTATGACTGAAATATTATACTGGTAGTCGTTTTAAACTAACTTGGCTCCTCGGGTGTGGTAGCAATAAGTCTGTGCTGTTGTCACATTTCATCTTTCTCTCGCTCTCCCTAATTTTGACCTCTCTCACACCAGGCTGCTTGAAAGATAGCAGTGATATATAAATTCATTATAAGGCTGCATAGTTTCGAACATTATCTGAATTTTTGGGGTAAAACAAGTACGGTACTGTATTTTGAACTTTGTATACCATGTATTACACTTGGCAATGTCTGTACTTCAAGCAGTGTTGCCTATACCACGTAGGCCTATCCCGCTATGTGTCAGCCCAGGTCAGTGACTCGGTATCCTTCATTTTAAGAGAGGAATATTTCTCAATTCATAGGGTAGGTGCAGGATTGGTTAGACTAATCCTTGTTTCATCTGGTACCAGTAACTTTTCATGGAAAACTCATTGAAAAAAAAAAATGAATATAATTGTATGGTTAGGTTTCAAATTATAAGCCAAATGATATTAAGACCTCTGTGTGGGTAGACAGTCTGTTTGATAGACAGGAGAGCGAGAGAGGAAATGTGACAACAGCGCGGACTTATTGCTACCACACCCGCGGGGCCAGGTAACTTTAAAACGACTGTAGTGTAGGGCTGAGACAGAGATGTGTTATGTCACCATGGCTGTTCAATATATATATATATATATGGATGGTTGTATGAAAGAAATGAAAGCCAAAGTGAATGGCCTGGGGGTGAAGTTGAGGCTGAATGAAGTAAATTGGTCTTTGGTGGTAAGTTTGTTTGTGGATGACACTGCTGATGGCTGAGAGTGAAAGGAATTTACAGAGAGTGGTGGACAAATTTCAGTCTGTGCAAATGAAGTCTTCAGTTTTTCTAGTTCCAGTTCTAACTCCTTAGTAACTCCCTCCTCTACCTCTCATGTTTCTCTTCCTCACGTACTCTTCCATTCTATTCCAGCACTCCCTCCTTATTCCTTCCTCTAGTCTTGATGTTTCTTTCCCTCACACACTCTTCCACTCTGTTCCAGCACTCCCTCCTTATTCCTTCCTCTAGCCCTCATGTTTCTCTCCCAAATGTACTCTTCCACTCTGGTATCACACCAGTATTGAAGTATTATTGTGTTTGTGTGATATATAGACAAAAAAAATTATGAATGCATTGTACACAATTGTTACTTTTATGTTTCTATTTGTGACTGCTACCTCCATAACAAAGTATTTAATTATACTTTGTAACATAACACTTGTATAGTAATACTGTAGAATTTGTATATACAATGAATAAATACTTGTATCCACCATTTCATTTTACACTCACTCATTGAGCACCACCAAATGTTTTCCCAGGCTTCTGATATTCATTACCATATACACAAAGTGATCTGCTGGGCCTGTATTATAAAGATAAAGCTAAATTTATTAATCTTATATTGAGGACCTACTCTTAATGGAAAACCATGATAAAGAATAAACAAAATATAATGCAAATAAAGATCAGAATAAGATATAAAAAAAGAAAAATATATAACAATATTAATTCATTGTATATTGAGTCTATAGTATTTGATGTTTGTATATCAAGAGCCTACAGCATTTATTCATTGTATATCCAAGGTCTACAGTATTGATTTTCAGTTGTCAAAAGTGTTATGGACTCATGGTCTCGACCCCATTCTGTTGTTCCACCTTGAGTGTTTCGAAACCCTAACATTAATTCAGTCTATGACCACCAGAGGGAGAGAGAGTTTCTTGGGAGTTACCTGTCATATTTTAATAGTTCAAACCGAGGTAACGTCTGGCTAAGCCGAAGCCAATGGAAGTAGTGTTAACCAACTCCTTCCCAATGTCGGTCTCCCTGGAATATACTCTCTCCCTGTGTGGTGACTGACGAAGGCTACGATCTTCCCACATCTTAGCATGGGAAAAAGTTATCGTGATTATAACCATATTTTAATTTGATTGTTTCTTATTTAATTTTGTTTCTTTAATGTTTGTATAATATTTTATGAACCTGCCAGACAATTCTCAGTTATGTTGCTAACTTACTATTAATCTTTATTGGTTGGGGCAGGGGTAATATTCATTGTTTATCTGAATTTAATTGTTTAATATCTTTGAAGTCTTTTAATTCCTTCCTATAATTTGGGGCCTGAACTATAAAAGGGGGAGAAGAACAATACACCTTAGAGGAAATTTTCTTAAAGTAACTTCTTTTCACATCAATGAAGTTTAATACTCATATTCATTCTTTATGTAAAACTCTTGAGTTCCCCTCTAGACTCTTTCGGGGCCATCTTTAAGGGAATTTGCTTAGTATTGATCAGTCAGAACTTTAGGTTTGTTACAAAAGTAATAGAGAGAATAAATATAATTATTTTGTGTGTGCATAACTTTACAGATCTATCTATCTATCTATATCTCTGATGCCTCGTTCCCTCCAGGAACTCTCCCCAAGGGGGTGGCCACGGCAGAATTGTCTCCAGTTTTCCCTGTTCCAACACTCGCTCCTTACTTGGTCAAACCCTACTCTGCCCCTCATGTTTCTCTCCTTTACATACTCTGTTCTGCCAACTAACTGGAGATCTGCCTCACACACCAGGTCCCCCAACTTCACTTGCATTCTCTCTACACGTCCAAACCATGTACTGTACTGAATTATGCTTCACTTTCTCAACTACTCCACACTCAATACCAACTGCCTCCTCACTCATACCACATCTCTCATTACTCTCTCCATCCCACCTAGTAAGTCCACATGCTCCTCTCAAGTAACTTATTTCCACTGCATCTATTCTAGACTGATGAGCCCCACTCCATGTCCATGTCTCTGACGCATGTCAGTGTTGGCAGGATTATACTATTTCGTAGTCCCATTTTCACCTCCACCCTTCATAATCCTCCCTAGCGATCCTATGACCTGTCTACCCCTTATTGCTATCTCCCTAATTTCTCCTTCCATCCATACCATACTTTTATGTTTACACATCCTCTTCCTTCCTCCATCCTCTCCCCCTCAGAGTGGGAGTACCAACTGGAACTAAGTGCGAGAAAACTTTACAGAGTGTAGGTAAAAGAGTTGGGAATTCATTAACAAAACAATGAGTTGATTGAAGTTGAATATATGACACTTACATTTACTTTGGTTGTATTGCAGGTTGTGTAGTGAATTTGTTATGAAGGCACACCACATTGGAACCTCATCACTGACTGGCATTACTACATTAAATGGTGAGATATTGATAATTATTATGAGGACATCAAACACAACACTTTTATACCTGGTCATATATTTATTCATTGGGCTATATGCAAGAACATCCTAGGTGTTGATTTAAGTATCACACAGGTAAAACAGCTCTGTTCTTTGTCTATGAAGTCATCGTACCAGCCATCTTTTACATACATGACAAATGTACTTGATTCATAATTTGGTTTGATTTTGTGCACTGGTTAAGGAAGTGTTGTTATTGTATATTGTGGAGTTATTGTTTGGTGTGTGTAACTCCTGGCTGGCTCCCTCTATTGTGTGGGTATGGCAGAAGTGTCTCCAGTTCTCCTTCTCCATGTTTGTCAAAGTATTGGTAATATCATGCAGTAATTTTAAAGTATCCCTTATAATGTCATATTGATCAAACACAAGACCAGACCAAATGTTGAATGAGAAGGCATTAAACAATTATATTCTCCACAATTCTATACCAGTACATAATTATAGAGACATGCTAAATCTTCAAGCTTTGTATTTACTGCCTTCTAGTTCAAGCTTTTTTTTTTAATCTCCATAGTATCATTTCTCAATCCCAACTAAAGGGGGTAGTACAGTGTTGGTAAAACTGAAGCAACGGATTCCTTCAAACAACAGGCCATCATAATTTTTTTTCATATGGTTCTTTCCTGGCATGCTTTGGAGATATCAAGCTCCTATGTGCCAAAAATATATTACCACCTTAATTAACAGTATCAACATTGCAGTATTTCATGAAAATATATAATGGTATTTTTATTGGATGGATTATTTGAATTAATATAATTTTCGAAATATTGTTTGGATTCAATAGTTTTCTAATAGAATACTTAATATTTACATGAAATTATAGAAGCTGTGGCTGGTATTTAAACTACTACTTTATGGAAAAGGGCTTAGTTGCTCAATTTGTATTATTTTGCAATACTGTACATTATTAGTAGTTTATTAATACCATGGTGTGTGTACTCAGTTCTAGCTTCACATATTATTTCTCTATACAATGTTGATAGTTTGAGGTCCTCATTTCACCAATGTTATTTGAACCCCAAGGTAGGGTAAGGGTGTAAGGTTTATATAAAACTGGTAATGTTATTACAGGTGTATACCTGTGTTTGTGATTTATTTTGACACACACTAGTATTATAGCAACTTTATTTGAACCCTACACTCTTATCATTAATCATTATCATTAATGTTATATTACCTGTGTAATATTTGTCTTGTACAGTCTCCTCCACTCCCGCTTTCACCAGTTCAGCGTTGCCATCGTATTCACCCGGCATCATGTGATCTACCAATCCGACTCGCATCCGAAACACCTGCCATCAACCCTTACTCTTACTGGCAGATGTTTCTGATGCGAGAGCCGGAACTGGTAGCTCACACGATGCTGTTTGTATAAGTTGGCAACGCTGAATTGGTGAAAGCTGGAGTGGAGGAGACTGTACAGTAGCGGCACAAAGTCCTTGACCAGAGTTCCCTGAACACCCTGGTCAAGGACTATGTACTGTAACACAGACAGTATTATAGTATCATTAACAGTTTCATTTGAACCCTACACACTTACAGGTATAAAATTATCAATACTGTATATATTCACCAGCTGTTAGACAAAGGTTTTTCTAATAAAGAATATATATAATGAAAAAAAAAAAAATTTCCTCTTCTTGTAATACAGTATGTTAACCTTCTCCTCTCATGTTCTCTTCTTCTCCTCTCGTGTTCTCTTCTTCTCGTACACCTGTAAAGATAAAGGGTTAAACCTTTTGTGGTTAGAGTAGCACATTTCTAAATCCAAGCTGCATTCATACAAACTTTATATTATGTAAGTTGTACACTCAATCCACCTGACTCAAAGCCCATGATCTGGAGGAGACAGTTTCAAGATGACAGCCCACCCAAAGCCTCCATTGGCTCGAATTGTCTGTGTGGGGCCTGATGGTAGTTTGGGTGGACTGTTGTCTAGAAACTGCCTGCTTCAGATCTCTGGCTTTGACTCAATGGATTGCCAGTGTACAGTACAATTAAAGTGATCTTAAAACAAAACGAGCTTTACAGACAACCATTTGTACAATTAGATACAAATGTGAACCTCTATATTATCAGTGAATAAAAACAAGCATGGTGGTAACATAATTATATGTGAAGTCTACATTACAAGGACAGTACAGTGTTGGTAGTAAATCTGGAGCAACTGATACCTCAAAACTATTCCAAGCATCAGACCACCCTTATTTTTGTTCATCTGGCCCTATTTCCTGATATACTTTGGAGGAATCAAGGCTCTCCAATGTACCAAAAGTATATGAACCCTTTAATACAAACTACCAATAACCTTTACAAGTACTTATGGGGTAGTATACTTTTGGTACAGTTGCCATCAGATTATTCGAGGCTGCCACCTACACCAACAAGCCTGTTTTGCATGATAATTATTGCAGAAAAGTTAAATTTGCAAAATGACAATTTATCACTGGGTTTGTTTCACCCGAGCAGACAAATGAATTTCGGTCTACAGGTAGTTCATATATTTCAATAATACCAGATACACCAGAATGTTTGTGGATGGGGTGGCCTCAAGTCATCTGGTGGCAACTGTATATTAGAGTATCTTGATTTCTCCAATGTATGTCAGGGAACAGGGCCAGATGTTGCTTGGAAGAGTTTGGAGGAATCATTGCTCCAGATTAACCAACATTGTATAACACTCTCCTCTCTTTTTATGCGAGTTTAAATTATGCATATTTGAAATAGTGCATATCATGAAAAAAATTAAATAACTGCAATTTACACGAACTCTTAAAATAACAAGAACAAGGAGGTTTAATTTTCAAGTTAAAGTACCATTATTTCTTATGGAAAAGTACAATTTACTTTATGTGAAATTCACTTTATGCAAACCCTTCAGGAACCTAACCTCACATAAAAAAAGAGGAGTGTATATATATAAACACTTGGATGATAAATAGGTTATTGAATCGTAACTGCAAAACACTCACACACACACAGATAAAACAATGGGTTGTAAGCAAGAACATCTGTGGTGATGACAATGGCTCTATTGTTTTTGTATGGAGCCATCGTATGCACCAATAATGTTCTTGAATATGGCTCAATGTAACTCAATAAACACTCACGGTAACTAGTGATGTGATGTCTTGAACTACTGTTGTTGTTGGATGGATGAACACAGTGAACAAAAAACAATGAAGGTTCTTGGGTCTCTTGTACTCCACAATTCTGTAACAAAATTAAAGTTAATTAATTTGTGGATGGTACAGGAAGGTGTGAAGAAATGTATCAAGGATAATTCTAAGCCTATTGTCTTTATTAGAACTCAATTCCACAACTCTGTAACAAATTATAATCTAATCTAGGGGAGACTCTCTTGATGGTAAATTGGAGGGCTAGCAAATCCTTCAAAGTATGACACCGAACAACAGATCCAAGTTTCATCTCTCTCTTACTATTTCTCAATCCTTCTGGGTAGCTGGCGAGATCACCCCTATGGGTGGCACAACAAGGGAAGCAACTGTTGACGAGTTTGTTGGCTCAGGGGTAAATGCCTGTCTGCTGGTTGTCCCCTCTTCTGTTGCCTTCCAAGAAACAGATCTCGCCATCTCCTGGCTCTCTTTTTGGGGGCCCAAGCATCTGCGCTGCTTCGATCAACCAGACTCGGGACTGCTTGGCCAGATAGTCTGGGGAACTACAACAACAGATTCCCTATCAACAACATTGAGAGCACCTGTTTCCAGGCATAGCAGTTAGGAGGAATCACAGACCTTCCAATTCACCAATAAGAGAATATCCACTTAATTTTGGTGGTATAAAGATGACAAAAGATTTGTGAAAAGAAATTATCAAGGATATAATTATGTCTTATGAATGAAATACTCATCATCATCATCAAAACCTCATTTCCCTTTTTTTCCAAGGTGTGGGGAAGTTCTTGCACGAGTGCATGACCCATGACAGGCAAGGGGTCTAACTCAGAGGCAATTTGAGCCTTTGGTGGGGTCATTGTTAGAGTGGGGTCCCCAAACCTCACTCCTCACCTGTATTATTGGGGATGTCAGGGTGACTGTACCATTACAAGAATGGTGTGCAATGGGGACATCCCTTCCCTTCATATACAGAATATAGTTATGAATTAAATACAGTATTAGTATAGAAAAAATGTAGAACTTGTTTATTACAATAATTACTATGAGGCTGTCTGTCTAAATTTGATTGCAAGGGCCATAGGCAAGAATATTGGTGGTGGTAACAATGGTGTGGTACCAGTACAATGGTTCTGTTGTGTGTCTATGGACTCATAGTACCAGTACCACACCATAATCAACACCATCAATGTTCTTGTCTATGAATATAAAACCTACATTGCCACATACTTTAAGGGGATAGGATGGAGGAAGGTTTAGAAATGGCATAAACCATCAAATATATTATGCAAAATGATAAACAATAGAGCCTGGACATACAATGAATTAATAATCTTATCCAACATTTACTTCATTTTACACCACCACAAAATTATTTTCCCAGGCTTCACTAAACTGAGCCTGTGTTAAAGGGATATACAGTAAAATATCTTATTTCCTGACCATATATGGGGGTTAGGGGCCAACAGATAATCCAAAAGGTTGGGTAATATCAGACTAATATCATAGGTAAACTAAGCAGAAGGGTTACTGGTAATATATGCATCACTTTTTTTAATACTCTAGGCTGCCTCAACTTTCCCACAATTGCAGGTTTTAAGCTATGCAATCTAACAACATTTGCACAAATTAACAGACGCTCTATGTTTACTCAGCTTTCTACCAAGTTGGCATGACGGTCTTTTTCTGCTTGCGTGTTCATTGGAATTGCCTTCCAAAACACTCCCGATTTCATCAGCATTGTAAATCTGAAAATGTTCATGTTTTTCAAACTTAATGAGTTCATTTAGTTTCTTGCAAAACGTTTCTATAGCCTCAACATCTGCAATTAGACTTTCACCACACACAAGCTTACTGCTTGTGCCGTGGCATTGATGAAACTGCCAAAGCCAACCAGAACTACCCATGAAATTTTCCACACCGAGATGCTGAGCTAAACGTCGAGCTGCATGCTGATTGCTGAATGTCACAACCACAAACGGGAATACCACTTGATCGCTGTTATGAAAACCATTTGTAAATTGATTCTTCTAATTCACTATCTTTTGGCAACTTCAATATTTTTCTGATAGTTGTAGCTTCCTCTCCCTTTTCACTGATATCAAACTTGAGAGAGAGATCCTTTTTCTTATCCTGATTTTGACACAAGTCTTTCACTGATGTAACCCTCACATTATACTCAGCTGTGAGGCTTGTTACTGATCATCCTTTTGTGAGAGGCAGACCCCAGGTTAAGACGCAGTCACACTGGTCAAAAAATGCTTGGATCCCATGGGAGAGGAGGATTTTCGCCCAACCTTGGAGAGTTTCGCTTGGAGATTTACAAGGTATCCCAACACGAGTAGGGTCGTTTGCTTCCAAGCCCAAGGTTAGAATGAAGGAACTTAAAAACTATTGTTAGTAAAAATATATGATTATACTCAACTTATTTTGAAAATTAATGACAAATAGTAAATAAATAAATCAAATTAGCGTAAATAATACATAAATACTTTTTTTCTCGATAACAAAATTATCCTATAAACTTTGATTGGAGAACACTCTTGCTTCCAATACAATGATACCAAGTTCAGAAGCTCTTGAAAATTCTCTCTTGACATTCCGTGATAGTCATAAAAACCATGTCCATCTTCTAGGCGCATCTCCTGAATTAGGTTGTTATACACACTTTTCCTCTTTCTTGCCATCCATGGTTTGACCCACAGTCTCTTCACATTATTTGTTTTCCGTTTTATGTGAGCGTAGGCTGCTGCAATTATAAAAATAGTCATAGTTTCCAGCATGTTCCTCGTCCTCCATTGTGCACTACTCTTTGTAGCTTGATATCCTTGGACTGGGCTGATGATTCTACTTTCTGAAGTGTGACCAAAAACTTCCAAGGGACAGCATCCAACGCTGCTCTACACTTGGGTCTCCCAGGGTACAAATGGCCAGTGTGACCGTAGCTTTAGATAGCAGAACAGAGTGGAAAAGTATGCGAGGGAGAGAAACGTGAGGGGCAGAGGAGGGCTTGACCAAGTAAGGAGGAAGTGTTGGAACAGGGAAAGCTGGAGACACTTCTGCCATAGCCACCCCTTCGGGGAAAATTCCCCGAGGGAAAGAGGCATCGGAGCTATAGATAGATAGACAGTTCTTGTGGACCAGGGGTGCCAGTCATGCATTACCAACCCTCTTGAATTATAATTATCAGCCACAGAAGTCCTTTATGGTAGGAAGCAGATACAAAGAAAGTACAGCCTTATACAAGGTTACCTACAGCTAAATTAGACTACAGTACTACCCACTCTGAGGTTGGTGTACAAGGCTAGTCCTAAACCTTCAGCAATGACAGTAAGAAAAGCTCTTGAAGTTAACCATCAGCAAGAAATGCAACAGAACATCAGACTTACATTTTGTTGTGGCAGTACCCGATCGCTTTCCATTTTCCTTGATCATCTCTTAAGGTGTGTAACTGCTTATATATCCCAAGCTCCTGTGGTGAAAGTACAGTACTGTAGATTGAACGTGTTGTCCATTGTAATGTGTTGCTCTGTTGGCTGAGTAGTCACACTGCCCTGATCCCTGTCAGGAGAATGATCCATAGGTCCACTGCATCTTTCACATGTCCTTCCTGAATAAATGAATAACACATCATTCCCCTATTGCTGAATAAAGAAAATATAATATTCACACAGGACTACATGAGGTTATTCCTGACAGTACCAGTAACAGTTTCAGGGACATCTGTTTCTTACTTTAGTACAGTGCAGATTCAGGTAGGTAATATTTTTTTCATTACTTTGTATCAAAATAGACACTGCCTATTAATATACTGAACATTACTTTTCTGACAGATCTCTTTGTATTCAGTGGTTTATTTAAATGGTTGAGAAAGGTCACCTCTAACATCAAATGAAGTGCACGACTGTTGTGACCAGCATCTCGTACTCAACAAAAATACTTTCATCAGCCATTAGCAGATAAGGGCTAAAATTTACCTCTTCTCCTCCTTGCAGGGATGTCCTTGATATCTTCACATATAGTAAATACACTGAATTTGGGTAATGAATACACAAGCCTAAGGAAGGCCACAGACAGGATGGCCACAGAAGACAAGGTGTGAGATTCTTCAGAATTGCAGTAGCATATATGGTATTTCATTTGAAAACAAAACTAATAAGTGTATGTTACTTCAAGTTACAGTATGTTACATTTGCTTTCCATTTTTAAGTTGTTACTAAGTTATCCTGAATACAGTACAAGCATTTAAGAAAACCAGAAACAGTAAACGAGTAGCAAGAGCATGTGTTTTTCACTGATAAGCTCAACCCATACTGTGATGGATTATGCAAGCCCTGCCTGGGCGGGCCTCAACCCTAGCTGAGACTAATCATAACACCCTTCAAACCATACAGAACAGAGCCCTAAAGACAATCACAGGCTGCACAGCTACCACACTTACAGACCACCTATACCATGAAACCAAAGTCCTCAAAATCAAGAATCATCTTGACATGAGAAGCACAAACACTTGCTGCTGCCTCAACAAACCCACACCATCCGCTACACTATATGGCAAAACACCCACACATGCCAAGGAACATCAAAACAACACCCAGTACATGATACCATACACAAATACTATTATCTCTTACACCCTGCCCACCCCAAATCAATCTCCAAAAACAAATCCATAATCAAATCACTCATCAGTCCATCGAACACTCAAAAACAGCACCCAGCTGCATGCACGACCTCCTGACATCCACCCATCTGAATCATCCCTTCCCCATGAGGACAGAGTCCACTTAGCTAGGCTGCGGTGTGGCCACCACCTGGCCCTTCTGACATATCAGAAGCTGGATGAAGCCATTGTGGATGCCTATCCATGATGCAACACTCCACCCCATTCTATTAAACACATTATTAAACACTCGCCAATAACACAACATACACTCTCTGAGGGCATTGTGGGAAAGCCCGTTTCAGGCCACGGCCTTCCTCAGGAGCTCGGGGCTGCTCGGCCAGACAGCTTGAGGAACTTCAACAACCCATACTAGAAATATAATATGAACACAGAATAATGTTTATTATACAGTATATATTACCTTTTAAATTACACTTGACCCCTTTCTATCGTGCCCTTCACGTATCACTCATTACCTCTATCCCGAGCATATGAAAATCTGACAAATTCATCTATTGTGCACTCAAATGGTCCTTTCGCGCACCACACAGCCCCACCACCCGAGACCTTGAGCATACCCTAGCCTCCATGCATGCCACACATCACGTGACCATAAGCTCTGATGCCGATTGGTTCATAGATTCTAGCTTAATTAATGAGGAGGAAGAGGAGGAAATTACAGGCGACACAGAATCTATGGAACGTGTGGTTCGGTATTGGAAAACTTTCAACATTAAGCAGGCTGTGGACCTCCTTGTTTCATGTTGGAATGATGTAACTCAGGCCACCATTTACCATGCTTGGCACAATATCCTCCAGGATTTGTGTTTGCCAGACAATAGGAAGGTAGATGTACCAGGTGTGCCCCATGGAATTTGAGGGGTTCTTGGATGCCATGGTGGACCACAAGGGCAATCAAAACTAACACTCCATCACCACATGCACCTAATTCAAGCCTATCAAGATAAAATAACACTTCAACCACCTTTTATTTTAATCATGTGAATAACCATTTGTAGGGTTTGATCCCAAATGATTTTCCCCCATTGATTCTTCAGTTCACCAATCGCGAATTCATTATCATGAGCGTTTTGCGGCACCAATTATGGGTGATAGAGGGGGTTGAGTGTATAAAACTATCATTGATTGATCCTAACCCAGCATGTCAAGTGAGGCTTATTCTAATACTGTACATAGAAATAACAACTATTTAATTCAAGTTTTAATTGTTTTATACCTCGATACAACCTCAATAAAACATGGTCAAAATGCACTGTCGCCCTTATATTTTAACATACAAAAACAGGGAATGATGGATTAAAAAAAATGGAAATACATTGTTTTCCATTACAGACTCCAGAGGGTCAACTAAATACTACCTTCACAACTAAAGAAGCTGCTTAAAATAAGGTAATGAAATGGACAGTACAGTATCCTCTTACTGTAAATTTATTTATCTATTCCAGGAGCAGTTCTCTAAAACCAATCTGCATTTAAATTGTAGGTGGTATTCTCGTAAAGAATGACCAAATACAATGTGGTACTGTATCTAATGTAAACTTACATAAAACATTCCATTATAAAATGTCAGGATTCTCGTAATCACAAGCACATTGTTTATGGAATTTCAAATATCATTAATTAATAACTCAATATTATTTATATCCTGCAAAGTTAAGTAATCTACTTATTATTAGCCATGTCAGAAACATTATGAACAAGTGAGAACAGCATAACACAATATAACACAATATAATATCTGGCAATGAACACCACCCATAGGAATCAATTTATTATGTAAAAATGGACCATATTCATGAATATTTGTGGGCTATACGATGGTGTGGTACTGGTACGATGACTATTACTTGTTTAAGGACGTTCGTGGTGCATACGATGGTGGTACTGGTACGATGACAATTGGTTGTCTATAGTCATCGTATCGTTCCCACACTATCGTATACACCACGGATGTTTTTGCAAACAGCCCCTTATTTCATGTCAATTTATCCTTTAATTAACCAACCTGGACTTACCTGTAGTGTGGACAGGTCATAGTGTGTGTGTGTTATGGAGGATATAATGATGTAGGAAAGAGGGATCTGGTAACTTAGTGTTAATTAACATCTATATTCCCTTCACACTAGAGACTCTATATAGGGTCTCTACTTCACACAACAGCCATCACTTAACACTTGTCAACCACATCGACGCCATCTTGTCTTCTTGAGAAATATCATAAATCATAATATTTGTGCCGAAATTATTGTGTTGTTATTTTTATACTATATTTAGATATTTTAATATTACTTCTGATTTATATGTGTAACTATCCATGGCTAACAAATATAATTCACTATTATCAACGTTATCCTTTTTAGCGTTCATATATTTTTTTAATCAATAGTAGAAGTATCACATGCGTATTACTGTGTGTGTCGTAAAATGTCAATGCAGTTTTGTGTAAGTTGAGAGTGTATATTGTGAACATTATAAATCAAATATGATGATGAAGCTATTCTCAATTTATATGTTTATCGTGAGTAGCCAGTGAGATCACAATAAAGTCGCCATTTCAGCCCAACAGGGCCAACAATCAACAGCAGTCTGCTGAACTGATAATATTATTAACAATTGGTTGCCCAATATTTCTATCAGAAAGGTCTGCCTGGAGGGTTGGGTAGGTAGGGAGCTTATAGGTATATTCTTGGTTAAAACCAAAATTTCTCGGTTTGGGCTTTTACTGTCACCATCGCCCAACGAAATTGTTTTACTAACGGGATAGGCCTATACCAGCCAAGGCCAGACAATTCCCTTCAAATGAGATCGAGGATAGGCTAGGCTATTAAAATGATAAAAATATTTAGCACCTTCAATGTTGTCTGCAAATGTATATTCATCTGCTGTGTGTGCGAGATATTTTTTCAAGGTTTGTGGAGAGAGGGACATAAAAACCTATAGCACTTTCACTGTAGTGACTGTAGTTAATACATTACATTTGTACAGTACACGTGGCCTCAGATCTGACTGGTATCGGCAATATTGTTGAATCTCATTCTCTTAAATCGTAAATTCTGGCTGTGTTGATGCTTTATACTTTTGCCTTCTAGTTTAATGTAAAGGTCAACTTGAAATCCTTGAGTTAAAACAACCCAGATTTACGAATATGAAGAAATGAGAATTTGCTATGGATAACTGTACCCAAGGATGATAGACTATAAAATTATAGTCTATCATCCTTGACTGTACCTAAACCCTATACAGTATAAATTATGTATCTTACGCATACAAAAGAAGAGTAACAGAAAAAGTGTTCTTGGTTCAGTTGGTTGTAACTGTTTAAAAACACCATATTTGTTTGATGATTTGCTCAGACTAGTTGAGTGATCCTGAGTACACTATGTAGCCAATAACTGCACAAATTACCCGCATATGTCTGTTTTTTTTTCTCATCTTTATTTTTTGGAACACTCGTGGTGGAGGATACTCAACCCAGTACATTCTTTCTGGATGGTAATTCCTTTTGATGATACTAAAGGATCTTGGTTGGAATACTTTTGCTTCGTTACTAGCTAAACTCTGCATGGTGATGAAGGAAGGTCCAGCAGGGTTCCAGAATCCAGAACAGTGATTTGGTCAGTCACTGCTGGACTGGGTGACCAGATTCCACCTCGACTCCCAGATTGTTCCAGGAAAATGTAAACTGAGTTATCGTCGCACAAATGTTTCATGCTGCACCAACTGTCTGGCACACACACACACACACGGGTGAAGGGGAGAAAACGGCAATAGTGTGGTCTCATCTGAGCAGTGACCACCTGACGAAGGAACGCAGAAGGTTCGCCTCCAACCACTGCCAAGAGTATGGACACACATCCGTTGTCAGGCACAGGTGTTGGTAAAACTGTAGGGGAAGGGAGGGAAGGAGGGAGAGGCTTATATTAACATTTCAAGGCTTGTCACTCAGGACTCAGAGATCTGACCGATTACACTGAACTATATAGAACCCAGGAGGAAGGTTTTATTTAACCTCAGAACGCCAGGGGTTCTATCCACGGGCAAAAAATTCATCTAAAGTTGAAGATAATGTAAACAAATAATAAAATAAATATTTTAAGGATTAAGTACAGTACGGTACAGAATCTGTAGTCTGCTTTGCAACATATTTGAGAGAAATCCCATTCCTCCAACTCACTATCAAAACCAAATCATCCCCTCTTGAAGAATTATGATTATTATTGAGACCAAAAGCTCACCTCGGCGTCATCAGTCACGGCGAGTTGTGTAGCAGCGCGGGCCAGGGTAAGTGTGGCTTTGCTGGTGCCGCTGCTGGAGTGGAAGGAGGAGGAGGAGGAAGGAGGGTGGCGTCTCCTGAAGGGGTACGATGATTTAGGTGGAGGAGGGGGTAGGGTGAATGGTGCCTTTTTACTGGTACCGCCGATGGTGGTGGTGGTGGAGGGGGATGGATGGCGTCTCCTGTAGGGGTATGACACTGGTGGAGGGCGTAGGGTTCGGTGTAGGAGGCTGTGTCGATACTGTGGCTGCTGGTGGTGATGCTGAAACTGTCGCCAAGGGGCTGGGGGACAGAGGACGGGTTATTAGGCGTAGAGAGGGGTGCAGGGTTTTTGTTGTTTTTTTGGGGAGGGGAGTAGGGGGACAGGCTTAGGGGGGTTAGGGGGGTGCAGGAATAGGGAACAGGCTTTCAAGTTCTACCCACCCCAAGCCTGTCCCCTTACTCAAGCATCCCCCCAATCACCCTCCAAGCCTGTCCCCTACTCCCGCATCCCCTTAATAATATTATCTGACTGGATGGCTGATTGACTGACTGACTGACTAGATGGTTGACTTGGAGATTTCTTGATTGACTGGATGGCTGACTGACTGACTTACTGACTTGATGGCTGACTGACTGACTGAAAGAACACATACCCATCTATAGGGAGTCGATACCACCAAAGTGTTGTTATGGTTCATCTACAAATAAGCTGGTGTAAAATATTTAGCAACATTAATTTTAAGTGAATATTATCACAAATGCGGATTACTGAACACTTTACATATATGAATACTGATTAAAGGGATATATATATAATTTCTTTTTGGTACATTGGAGTGCCTTGATTCCTCCAAAGTATGTATGCTAGGAAACAGAAAGGACCTCAATAGCAAAAGTATAATGGTGTTCTGTTGCTTGGAATAGTTTGGAGGATTCGGTTAATTGGTCCAGATTTACCAACACCAAATGTCCCCCATAAGTCAGGTCCAGGTAGTCTAGGTCAGGTTAGGTCTTGGTAGTCTGTTGTGGTCTTGGTTAGGTAAGGTTAAGGTTAGGTCTTAATTAACTTACAGCTGATTAACTCACCTTGTTTGGGTCGGCGTCTGAGGAACCAAGGCCAAAACAAAGCATCCGTCGTGACCATTACTACACCCAGCAATACCATAAACACCTGTAATGAGGGGAAGACCAGTCACTCATCCACTACACACTCAAATACACTCATCCACTACACACTCATCCACTATATACAGTATACACAAGCTACACGCTTACCCACACACTCACACACACACACACTACACACACGCTTACCCACACACTCACACCCACTACACATACACACACACGCTTACCCACACACTCACACCCACTACCATGACTACACTCACCCACTATACACACACACACACACACACACACATACATACAGCAGTATTGCCAACCGTAGGGTAATCGCCCTATATGTAGGGCATTTTGACCTCAAATCCTTGTCTGTAGGGCGTAGGGTAATTTTACAGAATCATAACGAAACGTAGGACGTTACAACATTTTGGTATAAGTGATAACATATTTTGTAACATAAAAAATAAAACACTTAGAGTACACATCTTAAAGTACAGACGTACGATGTATCAGTAATTATCGCGGGGAAGATTTTACAAAATACATCTAACTCGGCCAACACTGTTCCCCTGTTAAATCCGCTGGCGATCACACGCAACCCTTCAGTTAGTTACCCCGGTTCCCGGGGTAACTAACTGAAGGGTTGCGTTACTGATACATCGTACGTCTGTACTTTAAGATGTTATTATGAAACGTGCACCATTGAAATTGTAACAGGCACTTTTGGAAATAGAAAATTGTAAAAAAAAAAAAAAAAAAAAAAAAAAAAAAAAAGGGAAATAGTCGCCACATTTAGTCGGTCTCAAATTATATAGAAGGGCCCGACTGAAAGAGCATTATTTCTCTAGCAGAAATAATAGCAAAAACCCACAAGATCAAGATAAAAACAAATATATATATTGGTGTATGAGGTGCAATATTTCCCATCAACCATTGAAATTGTAACAAGCATTTTTGGGAATAGAAAATTGTAAAGTAAAAAGGGAAATAAATTAAGATAAAAAAATATATATATAAGTTTATAAGGTGCCGTTGTAAAGTCAATATTTCCCATCAACAACATAACCGTCATACAGAGAGAGAGAGAGAGGTGCATGCGGATACACTATATTGTTTGTCTGTGCATTGTATTTTTTAAAAAGAATTTCCCACAAAGTTCTCACCATTGTTAAGTACTGCATGGAGGGTATACTATACTATACAGGATGTCGTCACACTTGGTAAATTTCTCCCCTACTTTCATCCCCAAACCAACAACACCGTTCATGACACTATTATCAATAACCCTCAAGGAACACAGATTTTCTCTAAGGGGGAAATTTTTGTGTTGGTAAATCTGGAGCAACGGATTCCACCAAACTATTATTTTTATACTCTTCTGGTTCTGTTTCCTGTCATACTTTGGAGGAATCATGGCACTCCAATGTACCAAAAAAAATGCCCCCTTAAGTATTTAAAACTGTAAAGACACCACTTGTAGGTATTGAACACATATTTGCTATAATTAGTTATGAACTGTTCAGACTGTTCTATGCACTGACTGTCACAGAGACTAAATAACTTATAATTATACTATTATTATACGAGTTTTGTTGTTAGGAGAAGAATAACAACGTCAAATGGTGAAAAATTAAATAGAATAAGTAATTAAATTAAATTCTAAACGACAGATTATATCTTAAATAATAGTTTGACTAATACCAGAAAATTTTACAGAAATACCCATTACATCTTCACTACTTTCCATAGAAATATGAGAGCACGGGAGAGCGTGTATGTGTGTGTGTGTGTGTGTGTAGTGTGTGTGTGTGTGTGTATAGTGGGTGAATGTGTATATAGTGGGTGTGGGTGTAGTAGGTGAGTGTGTAGTGAGTGTGTGTGTGTGTGTAAGGCTATGTATGTATGTATGTATGTATGTGAGAGAGGAAGAACATAACATCCGGCATGGTGGTGGGTACACAAGGGGTAACTTTTTCTCTTTTCATCCTTATATACGCGTATAATTATGTTGTATCACGTCAACGGAAATACGGTACTGTCTCCATTCTTCGAGAGAGAGAGAGAGAGAGAGAGAGAGAGAGAGAGAGAGAGAGAGAGAGAGAGAGAGAGAGAGAGAGACTATGTGTGTGTGTGTGTGTGTGTGTGTAGTATAGTAGTGGAGTCAGCTGACTATAATTTCACAGATTCCTTTCACTGTGAACTGAGTGCCACCAAGCCTCCCTCCTTCCCACCCCATCAGTTTACAGCATAGTGACAGTCACATACAAAATGCCTTCCCTTCAACCACCATGCATCACTACACACCACCTCATGTCTCGATAATGCTCACATCACACTCTGCATAAAATTGAACACACAGTCAGGGGGATACAGTCGCAATACCAGCCATCAAGAGTACACATATAATATTAGTGTTGTTGTTGTTGTTGTTGTTGTTGTTGTTTGGTTGATGGAGTGGATCCAGGCTATACATCAACAACATTTCACCAGCCAACCAGTAAAGTACATGTTCTGTGTTTATGTGTACATTCGCGGTCATTCTTATTTCCCAATTTTTTTATGGGGATAACTCGTTCACTCTTTGGCACATACATTGGAGCACCTTGGTTCCTCCAGAGTATAGGCTATATATGCCTGGAAACAGCAGAGACAACAGGACAGACAACATGGCTTATAGGGAGAGGTGGGGGTCTGTATGTATGTTTATTGTGGGTTCCTTCAAATTTGTGATATGTACAATGGGGATGAATCAGTTTGCTCCTATTCAGTTTCGCCAATAATATCATTTAGGGGAGTAACCTGTTCTGAGCAAATTGGAGCCCATGCAGCACTCAACACTCAAGCACACAACTTACATCTCTACAGTCTTATAAACGGAGGGATTTTGAGTCCTGGTCAATAGTTTGGAGTAATCAGAACCTCTTAATTAATTTCCCACACCAGGTTATACTTCCCTTAAGGAGAGAGAATTCCTTGATGATAATTTCAATGTCTAATGATTCATCCAACCACTGCCAAGACACAGACAACCTCAATGTTACTAACCGAGGATGTGTTTCGTGACATATAGTTTGGAGGAATCAGCAGTCCTCCAATCACCCCTTATATAATAATTATGTGTAGAATAAAGTAGACCCTGGATATACGTACAATGAATAAATATACTTGTATCCACCACTTTATTTTAACACTTTAGTCCCTCATTATACACCACCAAATGTTTTCTCAGGCTTTTGTTATTATAAGTGATTTATTGAGACAGTGTTAAAAGGATAGTGTGTTCCCAAGCTTGTGTGTGTGTGTGTGTGTGTGTGTGTTCCCAGGCTTGTGTTATTTATTACCATATAAACTAACTGATATATTGAGCCTGTGTTAAAAGGGTACTGCAAACTTTAATCATCTAATATCGTCGGAATACTGTATACACTTCATAATTATGTTTGGGGAAGAACTTTTGATCGAAATTGTATAACATAATATAGAGTTGCCGGCATAATAAATATTTGTAACATTAATCTTCAATTTTCTCTTACATTTGACACTGCATGGAGAATGTGTACAGTGACAAGTGTAAAATTTCTGTCACATGCAGGTGTCACTATTAGTCTGCATGTCTGTTTGTTTATTTGTCTGTCTGTCTGTCTGTCTGTCTGTCTGTCTGTTTGTTTGATTTTATTGTTATACTCGACGTTTTCACATTTTGTAATATTTTTGTAACTTTTAATGCTTCAATTCACCCCCCCCCCCAAATAGAAGCACCACCACCACCACTACTACTACAGATACAGTACCTATACTATAACACGTACAGTACAGTCGGCAGCATAAGTTCGCTTCATTTCCACCTGCGAAAGTATGAGCCTAATGACGATGTAACACGTATATTTCTCACATAGTAAATTCACTATATTGTTAGAATAGAAACTGGTTCATAATGTAACTTTATCTGGTCATATTAGCATTATTAAACACATAGGATGGACGCGAATTTATGCTGCCGTCTGTACATTACATCAGTCCCTCAACAAAACCATAATTATACACGTTCGGTTCTTTACTACGATCGGTCGGCTGCTTACAAATGGACGGCACGAGGCTGTGAAATTGATATTATGTCACCCGTCAAGATAAAACAAAAAAAATATGTTTCAGTTTGGTCACCTGTTTCCTTGATTCCTCCAAACTATGCCAGGAAACAGGACCAGCTTGATAATAATAATGGTGGCCTGTTTGTTACTTGTATTGGATGGTTTGTAGGAATCAATTACTCCCTATTTACCAACACTGTTATTTAATACCTGACATAATATTACCTACAATCACAATTACAACGTTCGACCTTCTGTCTCATATTTAATTACTGGAGTTCTTTTAGTAGCCTGGATACTTATATTATTATATCTCCTGACTGTACCGTACATAAATACATACATACATCACGGTACAGTACATGGGTTGAATCATCTCCACAGCACGCCATCTGTGGACGATAATATGCACCTGTCACTATAACACACGATTTCACATCCAGCAGATAAGTAATGAATCTGGAAGGTGACGGGTATATAGGCTACTGGAAGGAGTCATGAGGCTCTTCCACCTGGACTGTATGTAGTTCTCATTTACTCTGTACAGTCGGGGAATAAAATATATGTACACTTAACTGGAGAAAAAAGGTGATTTCCGGCTCCACTGTTTCATCTAGTGCGACACCTAATAATCTCGGGGTATAAAAAAAAATAAAAAAAATCCCACTTTATTAAATAGAGTATAAATATTGCAATATTTATACTCTAAGATTAGGCTGCATCCACCATCTGTTGCACGGAGTCTGATTCCAATGTCACTCCTTCACGTATTACTTGTTATATGAATATTATTATTCATTAAAATTGTTCCACGGACAATCATAGAAACGTGGCACCTTTATTATTACTATGATTTATGATTAATTATTAATTATTATATTATTTATTATTATTCATTACTTCATTTATTAAAGGGTTTATTGCTTTATTTTCATCCATGTCAGGAAACAATTGAACTACTTTCGTCAGAATATGATATGTATTGTGGCATAGTTTGGAGGAATCAGCAGCCCTCCAAAATATCCACGAGAAGCCTCCCACCACCACCACCACCTTAATCATTAAAATAATAAGGTAATTGGAGGTAAATGAGTCCTTCAAATACTGCCGCGAAACACCACCTATCTGGAAGGAGTTTGTTTCGTGGCATAGTCAGGAGGAATCAGAAGCCTCCAATTTTCATACATGATCACATGTATGTACACCTAAAGGGGATAGTATACTTTTAATAGATTGGAGAGCCTCGATTCCTCCAAAGTATGACAGGAAACAGACCAAGATGAAGAAAAATAATGGTATCACGTTGCCTGCATGGAATAGTTTGGAGGAATCATTTGCTCCAGATTTACCACCCAAAACAATGTGCAATATACTGGTACCCCTTTAAAGTCTCCCCCCCCCTTCCCCCCTCAACCACCTCAGTCAAGAAAGTGGAAAAGTATTAAACCTGAGAGAGAGAGAGAGAGAGAGAGAGAGAGAGAGAGAGAGATGAGGAGATGCCTTATTACATTACTAGCATACCCCCCACCCCTCTCTTTCACTCTCTCTCTCTCTCTCTCTGATACGCATGAACGTTACTAACCAATAAAAAGATTCCGTGCTCTCTCTCTCTCTCTCTCTCTCTCTGTTTATGTATGTATGTGTGTATGTGTAAACCAATCAACCTATCTATCCATTATCCACGAAATCCTCTCCTATTTTGTTGTCAACATTTCCTCACTATTTCTTATATTCATGAAACAAGCTATATAGTGTGTTCACCGTCACGTCTACATACAACATATTGATGAGTGCCTGGTTCGTGAGGTGACAAGAGCTTTCTGTGACTGCGTGTGTGTGTGTGTGTGTGTGTTTCAAAAGCCTAGGGTGAAATGGTAACTGAGGTGGTTGGTTGGTGTCTATGTTTGGTACAGTATAGATACCATAAAATAACATGATTACCTTTTTACGTGTGTGTGTGTGTGTGTGGGTGTGTACTTTTATGAGCCATCAAAATATATAATATCCTCAGTCTGTGACAACCGTTTAGATGTCCAAAATTCCCCATGCAGTGACAAGCCTGATTCGGGAGTGTTATGCAGCCCAAGACCAATAGAATACTAATCTAATCTATTGGTCTTTGATGCAGCCTATATAGTATAAGTTGCTTCCACGTATACTGTGTATGGTGTAGCGATATATGTTAATTGGGAAACGGGGATACGGGCCTGCATGGAGTATACACGTTATGTAAGTTGTTTCCGTATAGTGTTTAAAGTTCAGTAGGTCCTTTGCGGTCTACACACCACCAGACCATAAGAACTTGGGTAAGCAGACCCACCACAACACACACACACACACACACACACGCTCGCAAACTGATCAAGCTATCAATTTATCCATTTATTTATCTCTTTCTATTTCTCCTCGGTAACAACTGGGGTAAAGAAACCACAAGATTCCGTGTGTGCTGACCGTACACACACACACACACACCGGGAAAGTGATAAAACCAGCCACCCAAATCGCCTCTCACTCTCACACTGTCTTAATAACTCTCTCTCTCTCTCTCTCTCTCTCTCTCTCTCTCTCTCTCTCTCTCAGACACTCCTATAGGAACCCCTGTGTAATTACAAAGGAGTCAAAATAATGTCGGCAAAACAAGTCTATACTTAAAACTTTGTAATAGACCAAATCATTAGTATGAAGTTACCTGCATGTATAGTGTATATTGTCACATACACACAGGAGGAAATGAGTAACTCCCCTTTCATAATTTGCATGCTCCAAAAAATAAATAACTATCGAAAACAATTCCCTTTGGTGTTGTTAATTAAATGAAAACACTGCACTGTACATTCACAAACACCAAACAATTTACCCAGACGTGGCGAGTATAAGGAGGTGGGGTCATGAGTGTTCTGTTAATGTCTATGCAGGAGTCAAAGGTTAATATTAAGGAGTGTGTGTGTGTGGATAAAGACATTATGCAAAACAGGCTGGTTATTAGACAATCGCCTCCTCCTTCACTCTTATTACTGAGAGAGAGAGAGAGAGAGAGAGAGAGAGAGAGAGAGAGAGAGAGAGAGAGAGAGAGAGAGAGAGAGATTTGTTTTGTTTTGATTAATTTATTACGCTCAAGCATGAGCGGCAAACATTGTACATATTATATCAAATTACATGTATAAAGATGACAAACTTAGAGAGAGAGAGAGAGAGAGAGAGAGAGAGAGAGAGAGAGGTATAGGAGACACACAGAGAGACAGGCTGACCGAGATTCACAGAAATACAGGCAGACAGACAGACAGACAGATGTGCAGACAGACAGGGAAGAAGGGAAAGTGAAGATAGACATTCCCCTATTACTATCCGTTTCGTAACTCCCTTGTATTGCCTATCTCTTTCCTTCCTTCCTTCCTTCCTTCCACACCTCATAGACCTATATAGATACTCCCTTCATTTACTTTCGTATCCTTCCCTTCTTTCCTTCCTAATTCTCTCTCTGGTGTACTTAATATAATCTTCTTTCCCTCTTCCCTTCCTTCCATATTAACACTGTTCCCCTTCTTCCCAATCCTCCCTGCTTGCTGTCACACTTCTCTATCACCCTTTTCTGGCGTTATATGACCTCTCTGTTGCGGCGCCTAATATCAATCAATCAACCTCCTTCCCAATCTCTCTTATTATCCACTTTCTTCCTTCCCCTTCCTTTCTAATCTCTTTCCACCCTTCCTCCTCTATTCTCTTCACTCCAATTCTTCTTCCTCTCTTTCTTACAGTTGGTTACTTGATGGATACTTGAGGGACAATTCAAATAATGCAATCGGGAGCGAAGGGGCGTCAAAATGCTTCAGAAACATCAGTCGACTCTCACCTTCAGAATGTGCATGGTGGTTGGCAGTGGAGTGATGTTATCCAGATATCAGGTGATGGTGTAAGTACGTGCATGTATGATCCCACTTCTCATCGGTGTTTGTTGTTGTTGTTGATGTTGATTTTGTTGTTGTTGTTCTCCTGCAATGAGGATTGACAGATTAGAGAGACTATACCAGTAACATCTTAACGGTTTATTACTTCATATGTCCATCAGGGGAGATTTGGAGGATGGATTGAAACTTTGAAGGACTAAAAAGGGAAAAGAAGGGACAGACGAAGAATAAGACTCTGGACTGATGAGGCGTCAAACACTATGTTTTCGTCTGGTGTAAAAAGTACCTTAGTATAGGAGTGAAGACTTGCTGTGTAGTGAATAATATAACCAGCAGGAGGAGATTAGTAGCCATCAAATTAGTTGAGAAAAGATGATCCATAGAGGGATAACGTTACATATCTCTCCCGGGTGGGTGTATAAACATTTAGGTTCGTAACCAGTATAAATGTAACATGTACAGTTCCAGACAATAATTTCTGGAGATACCAGTGATATGGGTTTGTTCGTCTGACGGCCGTGGACAATCTCAGAAAATGTTCATAAACTATAGTCACAATGGTACAGTTCCGAGGAAGTGAAAAGTAGACACAAATTTAGTCCTTGCTCAAACACAAGTACCGGGTACATAACATATACAAGTTGTATATTTAATAGAATCTCTTGTTGAATAATTTGAGGCGACGTGATTCCTCCAATCTTTGCCAGGAAGCTCCATGTCGAACTCAGTATATACAGTATATATCAAGGAATTTAATTTTGTAGTATATTATGTAGGAAGCTGTAGCTCTCACATTCACTCTAAAGGAATTGCCCCAGAAGGATGTTTGGTTCGTAGATTGAAGTGTGTGGATGATGAGATAGAATGAATATATTGAAGAGATGAATATATAGTATCTGAATGTATCGGTGCTAAGGGGATGTCTGTCATTATTTTTATCTGAAACACACACACACACACACACACACAAATATGCTGGTTCCGTACACAACACATACACACACACGTACTCTGATCACTTGAACACTCTCCCCTCCCCCTCACACACACACAGATGGTCCACTACCACACACCTCCGACCAACTGGAAGTAAGGCTCAGGTGAAACTAAACGTCTTACTACACCGCATCACGAGTTCACGACTCCCTCTGAGTCTCTCAAGAGAATTGTCCGTTTTGTCACCTCCACCATTCCATTTCCCGCCCAACAGCCATCCAATATAGCCCATGGCAGCCCAATCCACGTCTTCAGTCTCCCTTTACTTAATTAAAAAATTGTTACAGATTTACTAAAATATCATGCAAAAATACAGCTAACTATATATTGCGATATTGGTATTCATATCGCAACTTTCCCCGAACTAACAAAATCTACGAAAATTTATCCGATCATGCCATTGTAGGCCTACTGTACAGTAGGCTACGTACCAAGGATAATAGATTATAGCCTATTATCCTTGGTACGTACTGTATACACTAGCCCGATTAATATGTTAATTCAGCAAACGTGGCAATATTCATTGTTCAAGACGTAACCAACTCACGCTCAAAGAGGTTGTTATAATTATACGAACGCCTTGCTTACCTATTCAATGCTTATTATGGGAGAATAATTAAGGGACTTGTCTTTTATGGCTCACATCTCATCATCGGTCTTGAGTACAGTGCCTTTCGGTTTTATTTGCAATGTACTGTACTAGAATCAATCTTATTAAAAAAAAATATATTGCCTACAATTACATACCAATATATTTTTTCACGTTTTTTGTCTACCATAGGCACTGATCCAGTCTGTTTTTAATGGAGCGGTAACAATTTCTTCTGGCAGTGAGTTCCAAAGGTTCACCACTCGTACACTAATTAAATGATTTGCTCGGACTAGTATTCTCCAATTACCTCGTAACAAGCTTGCGTGTGTTCGATCTTGTCATGGTATCCCTGTATTCAAAAAAATGTTCTCGAATCTATTCAGGATTTTAAAGGTTTCAATTAAATCTTTTCTTCTGTAACTCAGGTACAGCAGCTAGTCAAACTCCTGTGAGGCCCACCCAGCACTGCCAACGCTGTGTGAGATAGTGACGCCGAAACACTTGTTCTGAACTCTGCTCGAAATATGCACTGGTGGGGAGATTTCCTCCACGCCTCAAACCCCCAATCCACCCACCTTCGAGCAGAGTTCAGAACAAGTGTTTCGGCGTCACTATCTCGCACAGCGTTGGCAGTGCTGGGTGGGCCTCACAGGAGCTAGTTTGACCAGCTGTACCAGTTGTGGTACTTTGCTAGATGTTTGGCAGACAGATCGAGCCTGATGGTGCTTTATCACTCCATATTGGAGGTATAGCTTTGATGCTTTGAGTATGGTCTGAATATACTCACAATATGCTACCAAGGTAAATGATGGCATAATATTGCTATGGTAACGACTCCTCTGGATGGTGTTTAGGAGTCACTTAATGCGGGTCAGGAAATTCAGTTAATTAACAAGAGAAAACCAGCAGAAGTTGCAGAACTGGTTCATTAATTAAGAATACTGTTTATGTAAAGCGAGATCGGCCTATCAGGAGAGATGAAAAAAAAATCCAATATGGCGAAAACTTACTTCATTTCCACCGGCATTACGTCCCATCCAGTTATAGTTTACAGGGGTTGCTGCGACTGCTAGAATGATCCTATTCTACATTGGTTTTCATCTGTAAATCAACAAAATGTTGTCCATTACAATTAAATATATTCATATACATTCATAATTTAATAATACCATATAATAATATTAATAATAATACAAAGATAGCATCTTTTTCGAATACCGTACACAATTTGAGATGTCCTTTACGGATGTTTGTACTTTAAAACCAAATGCGAGAACAATATGTCCTATTTCATTAAATATACATTACACATCATAATATCTCGTCTGCACTATAATTGCATCCTAAGATATTAACAGATAAACGATTCTTGTATATATTTACAGGTTTGTTATGGTTGTGAGTTCTGGGATGGAGATGGTCTAATGGCTACAGATACGCGGCTACTCTTTAAACCGTTGTCTTCACTGTTCACACCGACTCTTATTTTATCCTTATTATTGGTAAGTAACAGACTTTCTCTCACCTGTGTTGGGGTGTGGATAAAGACAACAGTATATAGGTGTTTATGGTGGTATTGTCTGGTTATGTTGTGTTGTGTATCGAGTAACGTTAGTTAAAAGTTAAGTTAATGATAATATTCAAACGGGGTCATGTTGGAACAAGCTGATAATCATGGAAGATTTTGTTGTTGCTAAATTGGAAGGTTTGTGATTCCTCCAAACTCTGACATCAAACAGATTCCAGTCTCTTAGTACCTTTGAGGGTGTGTTGTTTTTTTGGTATAGTTAGGAGGAATCAGTAGCCCTCCAATATACCAACAAGAGAATATCCACTTAACGTTAGGCCTAATCTGCCAGTGTTCTTCATATACTTGGTAT
This sequence comes from Petrolisthes manimaculis, assembly GCA_034508575.1. Lineage (NCBI taxonomy): Eukaryota > Metazoa > Arthropoda > Malacostraca > Decapoda > Porcellanidae > Petrolisthes > Petrolisthes manimaculis. The sequence continues at coordinate 315,147 of JAWZYT010000706.1, read as the reverse complement.
AATCCCTAGTACTGGGACCAATGATTTTCTTTAATTTTAAAGGCACTATTAATATTTTCTCAAACATACTTACAAATATTACTTCTTTGTACTGTCGGAAGTTGATAGAGTTTAGTTACAGGTTATATATTGCTATATTTATTATATAAAGCCAATAGAATGGTCCAAAATAGTGGGTAATGATACTAAATTATACAATATAGTGAATGGAGTACTTCTGTACTTTTACCCACTTTTCTATGGCATATCCAAGCTTAGTACCACCAGTATTATTTGTGTACTTGACCATTTCAATTTCCTTCATTTTTTCCCTGATGCCTTCTTTTCCTTAACAAAAAACATATCCCAGAGTAACATAGTGCTATCTAACATAATTTTATTTTGATGCCCTAACCAAATATAATATGATTTCAGGTCATTACTTCCTAGTGGAGGGATTCTGTCTTACACTGGACTATAATAAAGAGCATTTTCCTTTTTTTCTATTATTGCTTCCAGTATACAGTTAATATTCATATTTCAGAACAATGGATAGTGATGAAGATGAAGTGTTCTTTGGCCCAATCACTGAAAAGGAGGAGCAAATTGCTTCAAAGTATCGCAACCGCAGAACCCTTGTGTTGCCTTACAATGGTCCACTGGTTAGAAGAAGGTCTACCTCGTAAGTAATTCTGAAGCCATTTGATTTACGTACTATATCAATATACACTGTATAGAATTTATTGTAACATGGAAGGTGTTCGGCATTTTCACAAAATAGAAACTGCTCAAATGTTGGATTTAATGCAACTTAAATCAGGATACCTGTACATTGTAATTATATGTTACACCATTAGCCTACATGAACTTCTTAGCTACACTAACAGTTAATCTTTTATGTTTGCAGAACTATTCCTGCCTGTAACAGGGAGGATAAGGAATATCAGCAGCTTCTTGCATCAGAATCGATACATGTATCTTTTGCCAGTTCAGGCTGTGAAAATTCTTCATTAGAAGCAACAGATAATGATAGTTATGGTTCAAGAAACATAGCAATGGTTTTCTCAGATCTTACAGATTCAAAGACATCTTCAATTGAGTGTCAAGCACCCTCCTCTGACAGTTCTTTCAATTTTCAGCAAGATAGTCACAGTGAGCCACAACCTGAGATAATCATGGCAGAAGTTCATGAGGACATTAATTTGGAGCGAGCCGACCCCAAGTATAACTTTGAGTTACAGTCAGGTGATAAAGCAGATATTCATGAAGAGTCAAGTAGAGGTGAGACAGATCATTATGACCCAAAACCCAAGGATACCTTGACAGTGATTCATGATGAGTTACATAGAACTGAGCCGGATGCATACAGTGAGCAGCAGCCAGATAATATTTTGCCAAGGATTCAAGATGAATCAAATATTTTGCCGAGATCAGAGCTAGATGATCACAAAGACTTGCAGTCTGATGACATTTTGGCAGGGGATCACAATGAATCACATAGGCATGAGCCAGATTATCAAAGTGAAACACACGAACAGAATATATTGAAAGAGGATTGTGATAAATCAAACAAAACTGATCCAGCTTATCACAGTATGTTGCATACTGATGATATCTTGCAAGAGGTTTGTTATGATAATAAAAGAAATGAATCAGATTATCACAGCGAGCAACAATCAGAGGATATGTTGGAGGGGCTTCAAAATAATACACACACACTGCATACTGATGATGAAGATGATCAAGGTGTATATGTACATACAAAATCACCATCAAAAGATTTCTTGGCTGCGGTTCACGAATCTGACAACTCACATGAGTATTCTCACAGTTTACAAAATGACTTTCATGATTCATGTGATGATTCTCACAGTACACATAATGAAAGTACAGGACAATCTTCTCCAAGATTTAATGATACAATGGAGGAAATAGAGTTGTTACTTAAATATGGAGTGAACTATGGGGAGCAGCATCAGCCCAAGTCTAACTTACCTGATAATACAAACACAAAGAATACTGATGTAAAAGATTTGGGAATCAAGCCTGAGATTGACATTGTTATCACTTCATATGAAGATAAAAGGGAGAGTAATTCTCCTAGTTCCTCTGGAGATTTGAGGATGAATAATTGTTTACAAGATTTTGAGAGCAAGGATGATGTTTCCAATGATATTATTTCACATGGTGAAAGTTCAGAAGAGATTACATCTTTTCATAACTTGCCTGGTATTACATTTACAGAGAAGTCTGGTCAAGCTGGTGATCCCATTGTCAGTCCAAGGAAATCTAGTGTGGCCAGTACAGTGTCCAACTTCCAACCAGCATTTGAGTCCACTCGGGCTTCCACCTATGAGGCAAAACACATAGAAATTAAGCAAAGTCCTTCCAGCTCTCCTGCTGTATCAGAGAATGAAGGGAAGAGGGAGCCTCCCCCAAAACCTCCTCGTAATATTCATGGCACTAGCAGCGTGGAAAAGAAAACTGACAACATCAAAAAACCATCCCTGGGCTTGTTGAAGAATGCATCTTGTGAAAAGCCAAAATTACACCTAAAGAATAACCAGAGCTCTTCTGTTAAGAAATTGAATTTACTATCCAACCCAGGATCCTCAAAGCAAGGAGCTACACTGCTCACCCCCAAGCAGATCTCAACCACCAGTGCTAATAAGGGAGCTTCTGGTTCAAGGCTTGTCCAAGGAGGATCAGGACCTGGTCGTTTGGGATTAACTCCAAGGATTAGACCAGCACCCTCACCCACTAGTACCCCAACCTCATCACGTGTGGTGACAAAATCTCAGACTCCAGGAACCAGACACTACTCATTGAAAAAAAATGTCAAATCTGATCTTCCACCCCACCCTGTTACAATAAACAAGCAGACGCGTACAATTGCACCCAAGTTGGCCAGTTCTCAAGCCTCTGCAAACAAGTACCTCAAACCAGTGTTCCACAAGATGCAAAGGCAGCCATTCAAACCAGGGATGACCAATATTGTTAGTCCTATTGCCAGGTACCTGAAGGATAATCCTCCTCCACCTCTGATTCACACCGTCAAACCCCGCCACCCAATCAGTCCAAGGAAGCAGCAAGGTGAATCTCTACCTGTGAAGCTGGTACAAAATTCATTTGAGAAAACTCAGGACATGCAAGTAAGTGGTATTAATGGTTTTGAGTGTTATTAACAATTTCATCCAGTATAACTATATACAGTAATTGTATTGTATAACCTGTATATATATGATCTACTGTTATTTTCCATACATAAGAGAAAGGTTTATGGAAAAGAGAATGTATAATGATGATTTTCATGCATGCTGACTGTCAATTTTATGCTCATAAACATTTTCAAAAGCAGCTGAAATTTACTATTATGACCATAGGAAATCTGCCAGTCCTAAAATTGCAAACATGCCCTTGATACTGAGTCAGACCATTATCCTAAACTTTCAGGCACCTGAGAAGAAAGGAACCACTCCCAGAGGTAAAGCCCTGCCTTATGTGGTATCATCTTCAGCGATGCCAGTTGTTTTAGTAAGTGTCTGTCTTTATCCTTAACCCTTTTGCTGACATTATCATTTGCATTTATAAAAACAAAAGTTGTATACAATAAATAAATTCCCTGATATTATTCCAGGAACACTCCAGTATTGTATTACAAGCGCTGACTTTCTTTGGTGGATGCATTTGAAGTGTTAGGTATTTTGTTTGTACTAACATGCCTCACTACTTATGGTACTTCATAGACTAATTGTCATTGTATAATTATGATTATGTATGCATATGTTTAGTATCATTTCCTTTGTAGAGGTGTTTCTGAAGGTACATACTGCAGTGCAAAGATCCTCTCCCTACACCCTCAATCACCATTATGTCAAAAAGTTATAAAGAGTTAAAATATGATCTTTAAAAGCTTGTGGAAATTGAGAAAAGGGAGTGAAGATTATGTACAGTAATTTATCATGTTATGTTGACAGGGAGAAGACAAGGAAAACAAAATGCTTCGACACCGTGGAAAGTTTCTGGTTGAAAGAGAGCCTGTTTCTGTCTTGAAACACACAGGTGAGGTAGTTTTGCACCTTCGTACGTCATGATGTTTACCCAAGTGACATAGGCTACAGTAGTATATTGTAATCCTGTACAATGTTTTGGTACTGTACAATGCAAACAATGTATATGCAGTTAGTAAGACTGAAATGTCTAGGAGACCAGTTAGCTGCAGATGTAACAATATTGTTTCTTGTGTACAGTAATTGTGATTCACCATGAGAAGGATATCAGATTTTCACCTTCTGTGGTGTTATTCATCAATACCTCAACAGATTGAAAGTTAAATTCTACAATAGGTTATATCATATAGGTTTATAAAATTTAATATTTCTTTTAATGTTACAGGTATGTCTATAGAATAGTACCATATATTATCAAGCATTTGCTTACTTGTTATTTATCTTATGACTAGCCTATATCTGTATTGCAGTCTTATGTCAATTTATTTATATAATTGTGCAAACATAAAGAAAGGGGATAGTCTCCCTTTAGGAGTGTCAGTACTGTACAGTATTTCCACCATTTTAAGCCACCATGAAAGGTTAGCTGCATAGTGATAATGAAGAACATGTTTTATGGAAAATAGGAACGACTCCTCTCATGACCTGTGGCCTTGACTTACAACTCTACTAATTAATTACCTTCGAATCTGGAATACTGTAGTATGAAAGATAAAGAATATAAGATAAATTATGGATATTCATTGTACAGTACTTATGCAACTTATTGTTACTATTGTTTACTTGAATAAATAATGCTTGACAATGGTTTGGAATCAGTGGAATCCAATCCACAAAGTATTCGCATTCTGTTTCTCATTTTTTTAATTTAATTTCATTTTTACATAACTGAACCTGGAGTTCCCAATCCCTTGAAAAAAGGAAACCTGTATTGAAAATCATGTACTGGTATATTCATATCCTTGGTTCCTATTACCAGGTCGGCTGAAAGTGCCCAAAGGAGCTGTAGTCAAGACTCCAGCAAAGAGCCCAAACAAAGCAGCGGATTTCAAGTCTCCAATGAAACCAAATCTCGGAAGTCCAACCAAGAACATTCTCAAGCCAAATTTTTCTGTTTCTTCTCTACCAAGATCTTTAGAGAGGGAATCACTTGTAGAAGTGTCCATCTGTGAGCCATGTTAGGATGATTAATGTTCGAGTCGATGTCTGAAAATCCTTTAGGGATGTGATCACCTTCATACTTCACAACTATTTCTAGCTTATCCATACAGTAAGTTTAATATTTTTTAGTCTTGATCTCACAAGATAGACTGGTGTGCATAGTTTATTGCCACATTTTTATTTGAAATAATGTGTAGACTTCTATAAATGTTGATCAGTATATATACTTTACATATACCCAAGCTGGGCCTCGCCCACCTGCATCCACTCTATCACACAATTCTTCTTGTGCCTGTCCACTTACTTTATCATATACCACTCAGTTAGGTGGTTGCCTGGTAGGGGGACTTGTTGCTGTAAGTGTAGTTAATAGGCAGCTATGGCATTGCTAATACATTTATACATATGCAGTTTTAATTTTAGTACTTTTCAATCTCCTCAGCTTGTATACTCTGTATTTTCACTACTGAATTAAATACAATATATATATATGATTGGATATAAAAGGAAAGGAAAGGATGATTTTTTTAAATGTTTTTTTACTGTAAAATTTTTACTTTTTCAATCCTTTGCTAACCTACTCAGGATTTGAATTAAGAAACCAAAATTACAGGTGAAAACTGCATTACCTGATTTGTTACTGACTTTTCAGCTTTCAGTGTTGAATGTTCACATGATGCATTGACACGAGTCATTTGTCAGTTAACATCATCTTAGAAAAACATATAAATGTATATATAAACAAATCTTGTATTGTATCACAAAAATATATGAATACTTTTATAGGTACAGAACATTGTATTTCTTACCTGTCACCAGAAGGGGATCCAGCAGGGTCAAATTCAACCTTGTTCTTACTTATCCAAGCTTAAGGGTTACTGCCATCATATCAAACTGTATACTGTAAAGTACATATTATAGAAAATATTATCAGATACAGTCACACACCACAATCCCTAGCCCACTTGAGTCAAAGCCCGAGATCTGAAGCAGGAAGTTTGTGGATGACATATCACCCAAACCATCACGAATCCACACACATTTCGAACCAATGGAGGCTTTGGGTGGGCTGTTGTACAGAAACAGCCTTCTCTAGATCTTAGACTTGAACTCAGGTGGGCTAGGGAGTGTGGTGTGCAATTGTACAGAGTCATATTCGTCCAATTAAAGCCCTTAACACTGGGTTATTTTATGCCAGCCCATTAATTGGAGATTTGTGATGATGGCAATTAAAATTTTATGACATCACTCAGTCATTTTAATATTTTATCCTGTTACAGCCAAGTACAAAAGTGTTCCACAAGTACCGGTATGTTGTTTATATTTGTTTTTGTAGCTAAGAAAACTTTTTTTCAAGGTTTTTCTTTTACTGTTCTGCTGTTACATAGTACCGAAGACAATAATATTCAGTACTGTACTTAAATGTTTCATGGAAATGAGGTACACAAAATAAATTATAGTCATAAAATAAGTCTTTTTTCCCAATCTCCTCTGAATCTCATTAACCCCAACATGAAGGAAAGTGATTGAGAATGAATTCTGACCTATGAGGGGATAATAATAAGGGAATAAAGTGGAAGTACTGTACTAAGAGAATGAATAAAATGTGGAAAGTAAAGGTATCCTGACTGACAAAAAGTGAATGTAAAAAGAATTCCTAAGGAAACTGAAAGAATGAAATACTATAGTTCTAATCTAGATATGGGTGAAAAGATAACACAAATGATGGAGTCATGCAGACTCATACATTAAGTATAATGTACATTTGAAGTCTACTATGACATTTGCTTCATTCACTAAATAATACTAACATCTTGCCTGAAACAGACACACGTTAAGTCTTAGGAACTTGCCATTAACCCAACTTATCTTTTTCAGTGTATTGGTCTGTTGTGTGAAATTGATTTCTATCTGTGTGAACTTAAAAGAATCTCTAATAGTCACTGTGTGCCATATGGCTATTAGAGCCTGATACAATCAATGAATATGATATTTATTCAGTGTTTATAAGTGTAGTTTATGTCATAGTAAACAAATACAGTACACCAAGTACCATTATCTCGTCAGCTACCCAGAAGGAATGAGAAATAGTAAGAGAAACGGACAGAACAGGCCAGGGTGTGGTAGAGGATGCCAAATTCCTCATTTCTGGATAGAACCAGCCCTCACCAGTGGGAAGGGGTGATAGAGAGATGGGACAGCAAGTACGAAGGAAAGAAAAGGAACGGAGGGATACTTGAAGAACTAAAAAGGATTGGCTGGGGCCGAAGGGACGCCATAACCCTTAAAGTACTGCCCACGTCACCACAGGTAATACTTCCCTTACGGGGAGTGTATGCTTGTGTTGTGTCCATTGCATTAAGAGGCCTTGACCACTACAGTTACCAATACCCATTGTGTATATGTTAGTACATCTTTGTTGTGGCCTTGTTTTATTCCATGTACTATTGTACTTATCTCCTTTTATTTGTCCATTTACTAGTAACATCATGACCTTGTACTTATGGTATTTTAATTGCATTACTGTTTATATTGTAGAGTACTTCATGCAAATAAGGATAGCATCAACAAATGACCTTTACTGTTCTTTTTCAAGTAAATCTGAGATTCCCTATAAACATCTCTTTATCTGAAACAATGAAGAGTGTAGATACCAGAGTAGTGAGGATGTGATTATAGAGAGAGGAGAGATAAGGGTGGCCAACCAGGTGGGTGACTCACAGGTTAAAGGTAACATCAGGAAGAAAGTTATTTAAGAGATAAGGCTCACCATCTGTTGAAGAGAGCTTATTGGAATATCGGGAAAAATCTTTATTACTCGACTATACTGTACTTGGATGTTGACAATGAATGGTCATAGTACAGTTGCAGTACATTCAGTCCTGATCCGAATCACATGAATTTTTACCAACTAAAATTATTCGGGAAGACTGGAATGAGAAGTTGGCATAGATTCATGTTGTGTCTCTGATCAGGACAGAATTATTGACCCCCAATGTGCTCTAGTACTGAGAAAAGTTGTTTAAAAAGAAATCCCACTGACAGAGCTGAGACTTAACTAACAAGCTCACTCATCACTCTGCTGGATTCTAAACCATGATAAGACAATAAAGGTTATTGGTGAAGTGATGAGTAGGATGGTTCAGTGAGGTGTGGTGAAATGTTGAAGCACAGTGAAAAGTATTGAAGAATGGCAACAAAACAAAGTACAGTTAGATTAAAATGAGGTGCAGTGTACGTAGTCAGTGGTAGCATGGATTGGGGTAGTGGGAGGGGGGTGAGACATCATGAGGTATGGTTGTATGGTGAAGTGGGGTAAGTGTGATGAAGTGGAGAGGTATGTTGAGGTATGATGAACTGGTTAGGTGTGATAGTAGTAGTGTAGGTGGTGAGGGGGAACTGTAACAAACACCCCAGCCACTACACCATGAGGGCTCAAGTAACACATTTCTCCATACCATTTAAAACTACTAAGGTGCAGTACAGTCTCGGGCACAAGTGTCATCCCTCCTCCCCTTCATCTCTGTATATTTGGGAATGGGGAAGGTCGTTTATTAAAAAAAAAGTGAAAAGTAGCTACTGAATTAATTCAGGTATCCATAAAAGCAGTCGTATATAGTATATGACTGGTATAACCTATAGTGAAAGTAGGCTACACTTGTGTCATTTTTACCCTGGAATGTTATACGCTGTAACGGTGTAACCCCTATCAAAACATCAAATGCTTCAGAGCAGGAGTGGTGTAGGGAACAACAACACATATTTCACGATAAGCTCGAATTGTATAATTTTAACAGTAAGCTACCTTAGCTTTATGGAAGAGGATGACATTGTCCTGCTAATTAGTTCAGATGAGTTACACCAAATTATTGTGAAAGTCTGAAGATGGGATATATCCTCAGAAAAAAAAAAGTTACTTAATTGATCAGAACGGAGAGAAAATGTTAAGTACAGTATAATAATAAAGGACAACAAAATAGAATCTTGGAATAGAGAGGACACCAAAGTTGAGGATATTTTGATGTGTGTGTGTGTGCGCGCGCGCTGACATTACGCAGGTGGAAGGTAATCCACCCGTACACCTCATTAGGCATGCGCAAACATGACCCATATTAGAGGTTATGTGCGCACTAAACAAAGGCATTAGAGCATTGTGTCTGTTTGTCTGTCTTTCCCTGATATCTGCTAAAATTCTATTCCATTCAACGGACTCACAGTATATGGTTGTTCGAATAGGCTATGAAATGAAAAAAATACTCGTATGTTCGTTTGATCAATGGAATACATACACACACACGCACTCATTTTTTCTCTCTCTCTCTCTCTCTCTCTCTCTCTCTCTCTCTCTCTCTCTCTCTCTGTACCAGGCTCGCGCCATCACTGACCTTAACTATCGAGTAAACAGATATCGTCGGGACCTCTGCTATTGTTACCTGATATCTGTCCACTCGAGCGGCAGTAGACGCGTGCCACAATACCAACAGATAACCTGCTCAATCACACTCACCTTGATGCTGGAGAGTTTTGATTTTTATCTCTCGTGTACTCGAATGCTAACTCATCTTGAAATAGTGGGTGTTTACTTATATTAGGCTTTATTGTCATGGGCTCGAATGCAATTCATTATGATGACTAAGTCTGATATTTCTCCCGCACTTGACTGCAGATTCTTTTTTATTCTGGTTTGTGTTCGTTTGTGTTGTTTTTCTCCCTTCTTTCCCCATGTCACTTGTTGCATAATTAAGCCTTTCATGAAGTGTAATAAAGCGACACAGATTCTTGATGAATAGAAAACTTCACAGAAGCCCATTAATGATATATCTAGAAACGACATCTTGTTACTGTTTCTTCAAATCTTCAGGCACGCTGTTCTTGTAACTTCCTCGTATAGTTTAATCTTTACTAGATAATCCAACTGTTACTATCAATTGCTTTTCATTTCTCCCTTATTTGCATATTTAACTTTCCTTTCTACTTAGTCCATAGGAGTCGTACTATTGTCTAGGGATCATGATACTTGATCCAACAGAGTAAGAGGGAAAACTACCCACTGGTCGCGTCTGGAAGCTTACATCCCCGATCCCGTGGGAATAAGAATACAGTCAACTCCAAAGGACGTCGAAAGCGGTCTCCTACACTACACCCCCACCACTACCAGGACCAGGACCAGGCCGCGCGTGTAGGGTACCTGCGGACCATCCCGACAAAGGGACAAAGATGAGGTTGAGCTGATAGTGAGGCCGAGGGACTGAGGGCTCCACAAGTGCCTTAATGAGACGATAATTAAGTAAGGGGCGAGGATTTGGAATGTATCTTGGTGTCGACGCCATGGTGGGGAAATTATTCAAAGGTACAGTTGCGGGCACATGAAACAGACGCACTTGAAAGCATAGAATAGAACGTCCCTCAAAACCAACACCATCTCATCCAACACTATGCTCAATGAGGGGCCCCGTTTCAGGTGTGGGTGTTTCATATGTCAGCAAAGGTATACATTGATACACCAGACTCAACGAGGTGGTCGTAAGGGTAGAGTATACATTTGGTACATTAGAGAGCCTTGATTCCTCCAAAGTATACCAGGAAACAGGACCAGATTAACAAAAATAATGGTGCCCTGTTACTGGGAATAGTTTGGAGGATTCATTATCTCCAAAAATACCTAAATTATACCCCTCTCCTTAAAGAGTCTTAAGATTGTATTATTCTCCCTTGGACATATTAGATCCCATAGTCAAACCTGAACACAGATCCTTCACTCAACATTCTGAAGTAGTTTGTTTCTTTATAAAGTTCGCCCATACGAGATTATTACACCATTAAGTCAAATACTCAACATTATTGGGTTTATTATTTTTACTATGCCACAAAACAGCAGCTACTCATGGGTAGGTGTGTTCCGTGGTAGAGTTTGGAGGAATCAATATCCCTCTTATTCACCAACATGATAACTACGGTACCTTAATCAACACTACTAAATCCATCTTCCTGATTTTTACAGTACTGGTATCTATTATTAAACTGAAGGACAAATGGGACAATATACTGATTAGAGATCGGAAAGCAATGAACTAAATAATTTCAACTTCTGTAATGCAATATTAAATTTGATGGAGCTGTTACATCTATAATCGTACTACCGTCTTATGAATAAAATAAACAAACAAATATATATATCAAGTCATAATTATTTTTAGTATCGTAATAAGCTTTTAGACTCAACATTTTCTTCTGTATTTTCACAACAATGAACCTAGCTCGTGTGTGTGTGTGTGTGTGTGTGTGTGTGTGTGTGTGTGTGTGTGTGTGTGTGTGTGTGTCATTTGCATGAGTGCTTGTGTAAGAGAGAGATAGAGAAAGTGGAGGAGTATTTGTATGTAAGTATGTGGATAAGATTAATTTAGCATGTGTAGGCCTATATGTAGCAGTGTTTCTACTGTAAACAAAATTATGTGTAATAGATGTACGGTATGCATCTCATGTTTTATACTAATAATTATAAAGTCAGTGAGTGAGTGAATGTGTGTATGGCTTGACGTTCAGTAGTCAGTGAGTGAGTGAATGTGTGTATGGCTTGACGTTCAGTAGTCAGTGAGTGAGTGAATGTGTGTATGGCTTGACGTTCAGTAGTCAGTCAGTGAGTGAATGTGTGTATGGCTTGACGTTCAGTAGTCAGTCAGTGAGTGAATGTGTGTATGGCTTGACGTTCAGTAGTCAGTCAGTGAGTGAATGTGTGTATGGCTTGACGTTCAGTAGTCATTGATAAGACTCGTCATTGTCACCTTTGTTTCTTATCACACACGCGTCGATAACACAACCACACGGGATCCATTTTTTGCTTTGATTTATTTCATTATCATTCTTTATCCATCTCACGCATCGTCCACTCACATCTGCGTCATATTATCGTATATTGTTTACCCTGTGGATCGGAGTTTTACAATAATATTTGTGTTTGGAGCTTAAGTGGAGATTATTTTGTTGATGAAATTGGAAGGTCTCTGATTCCTCCAAACTATGTCAAGAAACAGATACCTTATTAGTACCGTTTAGAGCGTCTGTTTTCTGACATAGTTAGGAGGAATCAGTAGCCTTCTATTTGCCAACAAGAGAATCTCCCCTTACTGTTTATGGTGCATGAATATTTGGAGGCTCGTGATTCCTCCAAACTGTACAATAGGAAACAAGTCACTAATATTGTATAATAAAGTGTATGTTGATATCGTCTGTTTCCTCTCACCATGTGGAGGAATCAGGTGCATGGGCTATCTATGGTATCCGAGTGTACAGTTGCGGACACAAGAAATAGGCTCATTTGAAACGGGCCCTTCATCGAGCATAATTATGGTTAGAATGAGACGACGTATGTATGTATAGTGGTCTGTCCTATACCTATAATAATTATTAAGCTCTTTGTTGTGGGTGTGTCTGTTTCATATGGCCGCAACTGTACCTGTTATCGTCATTCCATACGGTCCCTGAATAATCATGATCGATGCTTCATTTTTTTCTTGCATTATTATTCAAGAAATACGGGTACACTTTCTTTCACAAACAAACAAACAAACAAACAAACAAACAGTCATTATGTTTGAACACACACACACACAAAAAAAAAAAAAATCCAGTACAGCAACACCATAATAATCAACAGTTTGGCTTATATTCACAAGGTTGAAACGAATTTATTGCACCAACTGTATATTATTGTAGTACCCATTGTCTGAAGGGGAGGGAGGGAGGGAAGGAAGGAAGGGGGAGAGAGACCATAGAGGGCCTATATACACTATCTACAGTACTCGGTCATTTACACCACATAGGTTAATAGGTTACCTGTTCTTCTCACCATAATACACACACACACACACACACACATAGGCTAATAGGTTACCTGTCCTTCTCACTATAATACACACACACGCACACACACACACACATAGGCTAATAGGATTCCTGTCCAACTCACCATAACACACACATACATACATACATACATACATAGGCTATTTGGTTACCGTACCTGTCCTTCTCACCATGTAACAAAAATATAATATGGTAACTACGCTAGCATCATGTATCACAAACTTTTACATTTACCTCTTGACCCTAAATTGTTTTTCTATACTTTAGTCATGTTAATATAGCCATTATATTACTTTGGGTGAATTGGAGGGCTACTGATTCCTTCAAAGTACGCCGGGAAACAAGTCTACTTTTATATACGAGTACGGGATATGTTTTGTACAGTACTATTGTTTGAGGGAAAGTAGACTCCATTTTGCCAACAATGATGAATTATCCGCTGAAGGGGGAAGTTTGGTGTTAGTAATTCTGGAGCAACTGAATCCTCCAAGCAACTGAGCATCAATATTCTTGCTCTTCTGGTCCTGCTTCCTAGCATACTTTGGAGGAATCAAGGCACTCCAGTGTACCACAAAAGAATTATCCATTTAAAGCAGGTTTAGATTTCCGTATTTCCGACTGGTGTTAACATTCTATTGGACAGTCACGAGCCATAATAATAAATATCCAGATGTACTTCGGATTCCCTGATGCTGGAGTATTATAAAACGAGTTCCAGCAAATACAGTCTGTCAATGATGCACGTAAAGTCATGGTCTAATGTACTGCAACCTGGTGAATAAAAGCGAGCTATTTGAGTTAATTTTATGAACCAAAATTGCACACACCAACAGCTATAGTTTCGGATCATTTTTCGAAGCCATCTCATTGGAAGGTGTTGCAGTACATTAGACCATGACTTTACCCCACCCTCGTTCAGTTACTCGGTAGTTTCAGCTGGTAAAATCTGGAGTAGAAAGCAGGGGTATCTCACAATCACTGAAAGACAACCCTGCTTACTACTCCAGATTTTACCAGCTGAAACTGCGAGTAACAGAGGGAGGGTTACGTGCATCATTGACAGACTGTACACTCGCAATCTAAAATATGTATCCAGGCTTACTTCGAATATCCTGATCGAGTGAGTATGAAGCGAGTTCAAGCAAATATGACACAGGATAAGCGTTGTAATTGGTTCACTATTATATCAAATAATTCGAAACTTCAACAAGTCCTGGGTACAAATTTTGGATTGCGAGTGTACGTATGAAACAAGATAAGCTTTGTAAGTGCATGCTTATTTATGGTTCGTTACTGTATACTAAAACATTCACTACGATCATTATAAATACATAAAGATTCTTGGCTAAATTCAACCAACTATACGTCTGACTTCATTCATGTTTATGTATGCTATAGTATGCTTAATGGTAACCCTGTATAGCCTAATGGTGGGGGGCACGGATAGGGGAACGTACTTTTGCCTATGACTGTACACTCACGGTTAATAGCCTAGTCCTGCAACACCGTAGAATGAAACGGCCTCGAAAAACGTTGAGAAACTATATAATAATAATAATAATAATAATAATAATAATAATAAAATTGGTTCACAAGATTCACCCTGACGGTTCACTTTCATTCATCCGATGTAGGACTTTTGATCGTGACTGTACACCTCCAGGGAAATATGTGCTACTACTTACCAGACGTGATTCCCTTGTGAGTCGGCAACTATTTAACCAAACATTAAGGGTTGGTTTGTATGTTGGTTGTCCACAGAGACTCAACGAAAGGGTTTTATATAGTCATCTCTCTCTCTCTCTCTCTCTCTCTCTCTCTCTCTCTCTCTCTCTCTCTCTCTCTCTCTCTCTCTCAAGGAAAAGGTTTTATATTTATAGTAATTCTCTCTCTCTCTCTCTCTCTCTCTCTCTCTCTCTCTCTCTCTCTCTCTCTCTCTCTCTCTCTCTCTCAAGGAAAAGGTTTTATAGTAAAAAAATTTCTCTCTCTCTCTCGTGTTAATAAGCTGAATGATATTGTTATCCAAATCGTATACTATGAAACATGATCCTTATTTCATGACAGAGTTTGTGTGGGATAATGGTGTTCTGTTGCTTGGAATAGTTTGGAGGATTCAGTTTCTCCATAATTACCAACACATATATACTTCCCCCTTAATTAAGTGATATCTGTGCCATTATAATTATGTGCGACAGGGTGGCGACAGTGTGTGTGTGTGTGTACTCAGGCAGGATGATTACCATGTTGACTGTCTGTCTCTCTCTGACTCACTGCTACTTGATCAATACCAGTTTACCAGTTATATTAGAGGAAAAAAAATGTATTAGTGTAATTAGTTGACTTTAAGGGGGAAATGTTGTGTTGGTAAATCTGTAGCAACTGAATCCTCCAAGCCATTCCAAGCAACAGAACACCATTATTTTCGCTCTTCTGCACGGTCATATTTCCTAGCATACTATGGAGGAATCAAGGCACTCCATTGTACCAAAAAAGAATTACTACCTTAACACACACACACACACACACACACACACACACACACACACACACACAGACACACACACACACACACACACACACACACACACACACACACACACACACACACACAGACACACACACACACACACACACTCACACAGACACAGACACACACTCACACACACACTCACACACACACACACACACACACACACACACACATGCAAATATTCCCATTACTTGGAACAGATGGTATGAATCCCGTAACCTTATTTCTGAGGAACCACTGATGCTACTAGTAAATAAAAGGCTGTTGATTCCTCCAAACGATGACAGGAAACAGGTTAACTCAATATAGTCTCGGTGTTTGGAGGACTCCTGAGCATCCAAATTGCAGACAACATCATAGACCCTTATGTCGTAAATAATACTATGTCTATCAGTGTCATCTATTTACTTATATTTTTATTATTATTATTATTATTATTATTATTATTATCATGTTGTTGTTGCTATTTTATTATTATTATTGTTATTATTATTATTATTATTATCGTTATTACTGTCATTTACTTTTTGTTTTGATGTTCAATGTCGACAGCAGATACCCATTGTTGAAAAACCCTGACCTCGCCACTACACGGCCATGAGTCACGCATCAGCAAATAAATACCAGATAAAATTTGCTGTGATAATAAAAACATTTCATTTCTGCCAGATGAGGATTAATCAAAGGAGTTTGAGGAGATAAATATAATGATCCTAGTCTCATACTTCCTATTTGCTATGCATCTTAACTATTAATTTATTTTTACTTAAAGAAGCATTATAATGACACGTCTTCAAAAAACTTGTGAAATGTGTGTGTGGGTATAAATGTCAACAAAGGCTTTTTGATTAATATAATGTGTGTGTGTCTGTGTCTGTGTCTGTGTGTGTGTGTGTGTGTGTGTGTGTGTGTGTATGTGTGTGTGTGTGTGTGTGTGTGTGTGTGTGTGTGTGTGTGTGTGTGTGTGTGTGTAAACGTCAACAATGGCTCTAAGAGGATTATGTGTGTGTGTATGTGTGCCATTTCTTTCCCATCAAAAGTCCCTCTAATTTCTAATGACTATACATCATTCCTTCAGTACCCATACATAATTATACACACATTCTGTACATACAAACATCCATGGTATCGGGTGACCAGGTACATACATACATACACAACACACTATTAACTAACAACAGATACGGTTATAATTACGCAAGAAATGTTATGTACTGTATTGGGCGATGACGATGTGCAAATATAATAGTCGTTTCATATTTTTTTTAACCAGGACAAAATGCACCGATTCCCTTCTAAATAAATATTATGACCTTAGAATATTTTTGGCTACAAGTTTCGCATACAGGAACATTTTATTAGCTATTCAATGTTGTAGATAAATACAGTACCAAGTTGTGTCAATATTTCTCATAATTTGTCTTGGATTGCAATATATTTAGCCTACTGATAAAGCTAAATAACTAATTACACGAGGGAGTAAGAACATTTTCGTCAGGTTAAATAAAAAAATAAAAAAATGGTGGGGGATTAGTCCATTCTACATAAAGACATCGAATGACCCATGACTTTAAGGACCCTGTGATCGTGTTTGAGGCTTGGTGGCTTCAGATTCCTCCTGACTATGACATGAAACAAGTTCTCTGTATACAGATGGTGTTTCGTGTCAATGTTTGAAGGACTTATTTATCTCCCATTTTCTGACTACAACACAACACAGGGTACAGGGTTCCTTTTAACGGAGTAAGGCATTTATGGTATTGATATCAGAGCACCTTGATTCCACCAAAGTATGCCAACAAACAGGATCTGATTGACAATAATAATGGAGGCTTGTTGTTTGGAATACTGTGAAGGAATCAGTGGCTTTTAGATATACCAACAGTGTACCAACCCCGTAACTACTAAGAGCTATTTATAAGTAGTTAATATATTGCTCTATCGGGCCTAGAGATAACGATGACTTACTTACACGATGATGGCTGAATGGATATCAAACATAAAGCCATCCATCGCATCGCCCTGGTTCTCGTTATCACCAAAACCACGACTGATTTTTTCTTTCCTATACATTATATTTAACACATGAATTCGTGATACAACCCCCTCCCCCTCCCCCTCCCCGACAGGTGGTTAGATGCTCAGCTCCTCACAGCATCAGGTTCAATAACATCAAGAAAGATTACAACAGGAGCAGAAGCGATTATACGAAATTATGGGGAGAAACTGTTTTGGTAAAATTACTTGCATGGAGGGCTATAAATCCTTCAAATTAAAAACATTTAGGTTATTTGTTTCCTGCCATAGTTTGGAATAATCAGAAGCTCTTCAATTTACCTAAAATGGTTCTCCTCTTAATACCAGGCAATTAGTTCTCTTATCGGTGCCGTCTTTCAATTAACACTATAATTAACCCCAGATTATTTTCTTTTTCAACTGGGAAGAAGCCACTGCCAATAATAGCATAAAAATTGCCCTCTACACAACAACCCTTATTACTATCATGATCCTGTTTCTACCTCCCCCCCCCCCTCCTCCCCTAACCCCTCTCCCTGGGCCAACAAAGCCCTGATATAACCACTATCTCTGTCCATTGTCACTCGAACACGCGCTACGGGGGAAAACAAGACCCCTTTGACTGGTACTTGAGACCTTACAGCCAGGGGACGTAAGAGTAAAAATGGCTCGGGCAGGTAAGGCGAAGGGCACTCCAGAAGACGATAGAGTTGTTATAAATCAGTTGTTGTCACGTAGAGATGGTCATTACTGTGTGAGTGAGAGTGTGGGAAGGAGAGAGACAGACAGAGCACAACAACAACATCATCATCATGTGAGACCAAGAGAAGAGAGACCTAGACAGACGTAGAGTAGCTGAGCACAAAATATATCTCAATCATAATAATCAGAGGATGCGTAAGTAATGAGAAGTCACTTGACACTTTATCATTTTACCTTAAAACATTACCGGATATCATTTGGCGTTAATCTAAGTAGACTTTGATTATGTAAGTCTTATAGTGTGGTATTAAAAAAGGGTTCAGTGAAATATCTCTTAGTATTTGCCCACCACAATGATTCTCCCTAACTACAAAAATCAACAGGTGTTAGTCCAGACTATTGTTAAGGAGGTCATGTGTTGTGGGTGAACTAAATGCTACTATAACCTCTAAACTGTCACACAACAGATTATTTCAGACCACATGTTGTCCCGTGGTAAAGAATGGAGTAAGTAGCCTTTAGCCTCCATGCAGGTGGCTGACAATAACATGTCCCTCTTAATTAAGACTTTACTATTGTCTCAAATATATATTATTTTGCGTGGCTATTAATTCTCCAAACCGTGACAGAAAACAAGCTACCACTGTATGAGTAAATGATTTATTTTACAGCATAGTATGTATGGAGTAACCAATAGTCCTCCAATATAACCATGAGAGAATAGTCTATAGTCTGTCTGTTCTCATATGGTACCGTTGTGTTGTAGTGGTTGCATAATTTGTTCTACAATTTTTTAAATGGAAAAACATTCATTCAATAAGAATAAAGAGTATTACTAAATTTTGATACATAGTAGCACATATTATTTCTGTATTTTATTTTATGTTATTTTATCTTTTTGTCAGGAAGAAATATGTTTGGTCCTTCATCTTATACAATAAATGATATACGGTAAAATCAATACAAGCCAAGGCACATGTCAGCAAACATTCACACAACTTATCTATAATTTATAAACATTGGAATGAATTCAGAACACATCTGTATATGTATCAGCTTGATAATGAGGACAAAACAATATTACGATAACGTCGACAAAATGTAGACTATACTGATTCCTCTTGAGTATGTCTCGTAACAGATTCATTCTTAAATTGTTGTTTGTTTGTTTTTATTTACCCTATAACTCTACCAGGCAAGAAATTATGTTTGTGTTGCGGCAAATAATTCGCGGACGTCATAACATTTCCTGTCGCAGATATATATTGCAGGCAGGAAGATCAATTCCGACAACTTTATCAAACCACACAGACAGGAATGATACCTAATTGTGCAAAACCAATAGAATACAAGAGTCTATTGGTGTTGCAATAGTGGACAACCCAGGCAGGAAGGAACCAACACATATTTCTAAACCAGGAATTAACTTCAGAGGTTTGGCTGCAAATTATTTACCGCTTTGGTTGGTTAGTTAGTTAGTTAGTTAGTCCTTTTTCATCTTTATGCCAAAGTGATGATGGACACTCCTGCAATAAATCAACATCAAATAAAGCATTGCAATTTTATTCCAATTATTTTATTCTGCATTTGAAGGAAGGGAAACATTTTTATAATATTTTTAGTTACCGGTACTCTTTTATATCGATGTTAAAGTGATGATGGAAACTCATGCAAAGAATCAGCAAAGCAATGCACTTTTATTTTAATTTTTGTACCAAAGACAGGTTTCTCCCTTAACAAAGGAATATGCAATAATGTTATTTACATTAGCCTACATTCATATAACACGTTCATGAGTACACACACAAAGTACTGTACGTTCATAGTGTTTTGTATAATGAATGATTAAGGTGGAGTTAATGGACTGTATACCACGTGCCATGGTGAAGGGAGGGAGGAGGAAGGAGGGGTCTAGGGCACCTTTAAGTTTGTGTTACAGTGTCAGCTTACTTCTCTCTCTCTCTCTCTCACTCTCTCTCTCTCTCTCTCTCTCTCTCTCTCTCTCTCTCTCTCTCTCGTGTGTCGCTAAGTATTTTTTCCTTGACAAAGTATATGATTATGAGACAGACATGTAGATGGATATATATATATATATAAAAAAAGAGAGAGAGAGAGAGAGAGAGAGAGAGAGAGAGAGAGAGAGAGATGAAAGCATGAAAGGTGATCTCCCTCCTAAATAAATGAGGTGTTCAGGGATGGGGGTGGGGCAGGGGGTGGTAGTGTACTGTGAGGACATTCGTGCTTGTGAATAATAATGTTTGTATACAGGTCGGGATGGATACACAAAGGGTATTTACTGTTTTCTTCGTAACCACATCGTTTAGGGGAGAACCTCATTTTGGTAATTTTGGGGGGCTAGTGAGAGCTAAACGTCCAGTATACGGTATAATATATAATGTTTCAAAGAGTTGCATTTGATCTTCGAACAAAAAAATCTGCGACACGACTTTTGTAACATGACTGGAATATGTATAACGTGCAAAGGGAAATAAGTACATGACAGAGGAAAACATGATGGATGGGAGGTGCATAGAGAAGTAGAGGAAGGACAGAGAAAAGTGTAGTAAATAGACGAAGACAAATGGAAGAAGTGAAGAAAGATGTGAAGAGAAAGGAGAGATGAGGAATGACAAGAGAGAGCAGAAGGACAAAAGCAAGGGTGTAAATAAGTAGAGAGGAAAAGGAAGAGATGTACAGTACAGGAAGAGGGGAGGAGATAATGGAAGACAAAGGCAGGGGATAGGAGAGTAGAAAAAAAAGAACAGATGATGTGAGAGAGAGAGAGAGAGAGAGAGAGAGAGAGAGAGAGAGAGAGAGAGAGAGAGAGAGAGAGAGAGAGAGAGAGAGAGAGAGAGAGAGAGAGAGAGAGAGAGAGAGAGAGAGAGAGAGAGAGAGAGAGAGAGAGGGGGTGAGGAGGGGGGGCTAGAAAAGTGTGAGTGAGGAGAGGAGAGGTAGAAGGGAGGAGGGTAGGCAAGTAGAGAAATAATGAGGAGCAGGATGTAGGAAAGTATGAGGAAGGAAGGAGGATAGTATGAATAAGGGAGGACGGAAAGCATGAGGAGGGAAGGGAGGGGAGAATAGTATGAGGATGGAGGGAGTAGGGTTGGGTGAGGGAAGGACAATATGATGAAGGAGGGAGGAAAGTATGAGAAGAAAGTATGAGAATGAGGAAAGAAGAGGTGGGAGGTAAGTATGAGAAATGAGGAAAAAAGGGGTGGAAGGAAAGTATGAATAATGAGGAAAAAAGGGTGGAAGCAAAGTATGAAAAATGAGGAAAAAAGGGGTGGGAGGAAAGTATCAGAAAGGAGGAGAGAAGGGGTGGGAGGAAAGTATGAGAAAGGAGGAGGGAAGGGGTGGGAGGAAAGTATGAGAAAGGAGGAGGGAAGGGGTGGGACTTAGAAGAGTATGAAGAAGGAAGTTAGGAAGGAAGGGAGGAGAGAAATGAAGAGAGGTATTTAGCTAGGAAGATGCTCATTAGAACAGCAATTAACACTGTGAAGGTGCCGATGGTGGCGGTCTGGTCCTCACCTCTCTCTCTCATCTCTCTCTGTGTATGTGTGTGTATGTATGTGTGTGTGTGTGTGTGTGTGTGTGTGTGTGTGTGTGTGTGTGTGTGTGTGTGTGTGTGTGTGTGTGTGTGTTTGGGAGTGTGAGTGTATGTGTGTGTGAGTGGAAGCATACAACCGCAGTATTCTAAGGTTGTTGTTGTTGTTGATCTTTATATTATTGGTCTGTGCATGTATACACTCAGATAATTAATTGACATAACACATTAACATAAAAATACTATCATTCACTATTTCCTTTTCCTCTACAGTACAGTTCTTCTCCCAGCGTCTCTCTCTCTCTCTCTCTCTCTCTCTCTCTCTCTCTCTCTCTCTCTCTCTCTCTCTCTCTCTCTCTCTCTCTCTCTCTTTTCTCCTTTTTCCTATTCTCTCCGCCTCTTTCCTGTCTCTCTCATGTAGCTTTCTTATTTCGCCTTCTCTTCCTCCTTTCTTTTCCCTCTAATTCTTCTTTTTTTTTCCCCTCCATACCTACCTCACTCCCCCTTCCCTCCCAACTCCTTTCCTTTCCCTAACTTTCTTTTCCCTGCCCCTTTCTCTTCTCCCAACCTCCCCTTCCTTTCCATACCTTTCCTCCCCACCAACTCCTTTTCTTTCACTTGCCTTACCTTCCCTCCCTTCCAACCCCCTTATTTTCCCTATCTTTCTTTTCCCTCCCTATATATCTGTTCTCTCTACCTTCCCTCCCTTCCAACCCCCCACCTTTCCCTCCCTTCTTTCCCTTGCCTTACGGTGCCTCCCTGCTATATAATGCCCAAACAGAGTGCCACGAGGTCAGTTGGCACCCACACTTGACCCGCGGCACTGTTCTCAGCCGCACTCTGCGTCAATGTGTGTGTGTGTCTGCGTGTGTGTGTGTGTGTGTGGGTGAATTAGTGATCAAGGAGTCAGGCAGTGTACACATGAATCATTGGTGAGTCACTACAGAAATTTGTCATTAGTGAATTTATAGAAATAATAATAATAAGTCATTGTTTAATACACAGATTACTATTATAAAGAAAACATAGTCAGTATATTTTTCAGTCACTTGGTAGACTATTATTAGACTTTTTTTAGACTGCATTATACTGCAGAATAATTACCTCTCATTCTAAATAGCCTATGTAAGAATTCCTGTGTCCAACCGTACAACTGAGTCTGTATTCGAGTGCAAACTGTACATACCAGCATTTATGAGATATGAGTCAGAGCCGAGTCATTTTGATGAAAACGTCCATGTGGAAGGTTGTGGCTTATAATAATGAACATTTCAACGAGCTCTGTCTGAGAGTGCAGTGCATGTTTGGAGTTGGCAAAGGTTGACAATAATCATTAATTTTATGTACAAAAAAAAAAAAAAAAAAAACGCACAGTTAAGCACACACACACACACACACACACACACACACACACATGTACTGTATGTCGCGGCGATTTGCAAACCGAGAATCAGTAGCAGGAAGAGAAAACTGTAAATGTCAACATCGAACACAATGAGATGTTGTGTTCAGTTGGTTAGTGTGGAGTGTAAAGTAGAAAAATAAATAAAGACTGTGTTAAGGGGTAGTATAACCTACATATTGTACATTGGAGCGCCTTGAATCCTCCAAAGTATGGCAGGAAACATGACCATATGAACAAAAGTATTGGTGACCTGTTGCTTGGAATAGTTTGGAGGAATCATTTACTCCATTTACTTAAGCCAGAAAGACCTTGCAAGTCACAAAGGAGAGAGACACTTAAGGGGAGATTTTCTTGTTGGTAAATTGAAAGATCCCTGATTCCTCCAAACTATGCCATGAAACAGATACCCTATACTGTAGCCTAAGTACTGTCCCAATGAAGGCATCTGTTTTCTGGTATAGTTAGGAGGAATCAGTAGCCTTCCAATTTGTCAACAAGAGAATATCCCCTTAATTAAAGACTGGTGTGGAAATAGCTCCATATTGGTTTAGTTGGAAAAATTGTAGTTGGTTTATACGATACCTTCAGTTACAAATTGACAAAAGTGTCGTATAAATATTTTCATATATTTTTTTAAGTACCGTACCATAGCATATACTCTAAACACTCGGGGCTGCTCTGCTCAGTCAGACAACTTGAGGAACTTCAATAACAATTCTAACCAATCAACTATCATCTGTAATTGCGAAAAGTAGAATAGGGACCTTGTTAGCCCATTACATTAGATCGCTGAGCCTCGCATTCTTAATTATAACGTGGTTAATTTTGACCTAGTTTGAAATAATCTGGAACCTCCAAAACTCAAACACTGTCAGATTAGCTTGACGCATATGTGGTGGAATGTATAATTGTTATACATAATTATACATTCATTAATAATATCTTTATTCACTGATTTTTTTAATAATTGCCCGACACCGTATTTTAAATTCATACATTTCGATCGCCTCAGTCAATAGGAACCGTTCATATAATTATACAGTATTACGAATTGAGAGGATCCAGCCTCACAGTGTTAAGGGGGAGGTAGCCTACAGTGCTGCTTAATCTGGAGTAACTGATTCCTCCCAAGTATTCCAAGGAAACAGGACACCATTACATTTGTTCATCCGGCCCTGTTCTTTGGCATACTTTGGAGGAATCAATGTTCTCTAATGTACCAAAAGTATACACTCCCCTTAAAAAGACCTCGTGATGATAATAGGCATAAACACATTGTAAATTTACATTCAGTAGTAATTATGTAAACAAATGGTACAACCACGATCAAAAGTCCTTCATCAGGTGAATGAAAGTTAACCATTTGAGTAGAGTTTATGAATCAATAATAAAGCGACCTACAGCAATAGATAAGTGTCACTCTCTAACAGTAATAGTAGTATGGTATGGTAGTAATGGTAATATGGTATGGTAGTAATGGTAATATGGTGACAGTAATGGTAGTATGGTATGGTAGTAAGGGTAGTATGGTATGGTAGTGTGTGACAAGAGACACAAGGACTTGGTGTGGTCAGACAACAGTGTACCGGAAGAGTGATTATATCCTACCCTACTATCTCTCTCTCTCTCTCATTTACTTGCTTTGATCCCCCCCCCCTCTCTCTCTTTCTCTCTCTCTCTCTCACTATCGCTATCTCTATTCTTGCCCAGGGGGGCTGACTTTTTTTTCTATGAATACTAGCCATCCCCCACAGGGCTAGAATAAAGATTGTTGTAGGATATGGTCACTTTCTAATGGATATGACGAGATCTGCCTACATGGATTAAAAATCCACATGAGCTGTACTGTAACCGGAGGCTCTTATTTAACTATTGTGTGGACTGCCAGCACACGGGGGTGCATTATTCCTTTGCATGCAGCAGTCTAAACTCCCTCCCCTTTATAGTCCCTTCAGGACTGGTCTTATGGAAGGTGCAGCCCCACTTGTAGCTCTTGTGGTAACGTGGACTTGAACCCACATAACTGGCAGTGAGATCAAAGACCTTCCCTCCAATGAGGTCCCCAGACTCCCTGATCCAGTAAGCTGTGGTCCCATCTTCCTGGTACGTGCTTCGGTAGCCCAGGCATATAGAGCCATGCAGCCCCTCCTTTATTTTAATTTGTTTTTACACGTACCGGGGGTCTGTGGGGCAGGAGGCCATTCTGCCCCGGGAGAACATCAACAACAACAACTAGGCTATCTCTATTTCTCATTTGCACTCAATATTAATACTCTTTCTCTCTCTCTCTTTGTACAGAACCGCAAAATTATCTCCATTTACTTAAGCACGACAGGATTCATAACTTCCTGAGAGAGAGAGAGAGAGTATATTACATTAAATATCAACACCCAATGTCTCACTAAAAACAGCTTTCATTAGCAATTATCAATGGCGAGATAATTACGGGCAAAAGAGTAAGGGAGTAATCTGTCACTATACTGCTCTATTCTATTATCACTCCGTCACGTACAATTATTATTATTAAAAGAGATTGATTAACGTTAAAATATGCACGAATGAGAGGCAACAATAGGGGAAGCGGTTGTGGGACGAGGAGGGACAGGAGATGGGGAAAGGAGGGACAGGAGATTGGGAAAGGAGGGACAGGAGTTGGGGAAGGGAGGGGCAGGATTGGGGAGAGTGGAAGGGAGGGACAAGAGGTGGGTAAAATGAGATTACGAAGAGTAGTGTGTATGTATGTATGAATGGGGGGTGGGGGGGAGGGGACGAGCGGAAGTGCGATGATGATGTGGTGGTCATTCATGTGGTCATCCCCTAAACACAGAGTGAATGGGAGAACGTGGCACCAACACCAGCAGCTTCAGTCAGTTAGTATATACAGTAGGGTGACTGACGCTGGTAGTAGTAGTAGTGGTGGTGGCGGCGGTGTGTGGTTGGTTGTGATAAATTAAGGTCCAGTAGTGATAGTAGTATGCACTTCCTCTACTCACACGCTCGCTTGTATGTATACAAAACTGTAAGTAACTGCATACACACGCGTATATATTCTCAGGTCACGCACATACATTATATAACATACTTTGCAAGCATCGTCTTAACCTTCACTCATGCATGCGTACTCTCATACGACACGTGTCAATGGCATAGTGATATATGTATATATATATATGTGTGTGTGTGTGTGTGTGTGTGTGTGTGTGTGTGTGTGTGTGTGTGTGTGTGTTGACTGGAGAAACTAAATAGCCTATCCTACTTGTATTTTAAGGTCTCCGTTTTCCTTTCGTATAAAAAGAACCAAAAGGTTACAACGAAAGTGTTGTGTTTACGTCCAATTCGCTGGAGATGCAAAAGATATTTTTGTTATGAAGCGAGGCTTGAAGTATTATCCCTTTGACTACCAACTCAACGAAAGTATTTGCAACTATAACTCACGCTATACACATTGCTCCACAACTCTACTCGTAAAATGGAGAGTCCATATTATACAGTATTATTATCTTATCTTTTAGTCTCTGTAGTATTATTTGGACATAACAACATCATTTGGAATTTTCTTGCATAGACTAGGCTACACAGTAAGTTTTCCATTCGAAAAAAAAAGGGTGTCTGAAATAG
This sequence comes from Petrolisthes manimaculis, assembly GCA_034508575.1. Taxonomy (NCBI): domain Eukaryota; kingdom Metazoa; phylum Arthropoda; class Malacostraca; order Decapoda; family Porcellanidae; genus Petrolisthes; species Petrolisthes manimaculis. Next base: position 288,319 of record JAWZYT010000706.1, on the reverse strand, counting down.
TTTGGAGAAATGAGTTGTCCCAAGATTTAACAATTCTGTTCTATACCTCCTTAAGGATTAGGGAAATGTTGTAGGCGATATGGAGGCTACCGATTACTCCAAACTAGACAGACTTCCGCAGTATAGTTGATGTTATTAGTGCAGACGGAGGCTACTGATTCGTCCATACTGTGCCAAGAAACAGTTTACCATATTACACAATCATTAGAAAGTTAGATAGTGAGAGACCAAAGTTGAGTGAAAACAAAGCAACAAAAATTAGCGTAACGGAGAATGAAGCATGTAGAAGGACGAATATATAATAAAAAATCAATTTATAACATATATACAAAAATATCTAAAAAAATGATGAAAATTTAAGAAAGGACAAATAATGATAATAATAATAATAATAATCTAAAGGACTCACTATAAAAAGAACCAAATATAAATGTTACTAAAAAGTGAAAAGGATCAAAATGTAAGACAAAACTAAATAAATACAAAGTAAAAGACACTAAAGAAAGTGATAAATGAAGGAAAATCAAGCCGTGTGTGTGTGTGTACAGATAAGTGACGTCACGGGTGGTGGTGGGGATTATCAAGGATTTAGGTACGCATTAGGCACTTTAAGGAGTCAGCACATTGTTCGTCAATTTGGATCAATTGATTCTCCAAACTATTCCAGGCAACAAGCCATCATTAATTTTGTTCATCTGGTTTTGTTCCTGTCAAATTTATATATATCTGTGAATACTAGCCATCCCCCACAGGGCTAGAGTAAAGGTTGTTGTAGGATCTGGTCACTTTTTAGAGGATTCGACGAGATCTGCCGACATGGATTAAAAGTACACGTGAACTGTACTATAACCGGAGGCTCTTTTTTCACTACTGTGTGGACTGCCAGCACACGGGGGTGCATTATTCCTTTGCATGCAGCAGTCTAAACTCCCTCCCCCTTTATGGTCCCTTCAAGACTGGTCTCATGGAACGTGGACTTGGAGCCACAGCACTGGATGTGGAATCAAAGACCTGATGCAACCAAAATAGGCTAATAATAATCAACCTCCTACTCGTATTCTGAAATAGTATGTGTTTTGGTACGTTTGAGGGCTATTGATTCCTCCAAACTATGTGAAGAAACAGACCATATGCCAACTCACCCAATAATGGTCGACCATTTCAAGGAATAGTATGATGGAATCGTTTGCTACAAATTTACCAACACTATGAGGCTACAAGCGTTGTCCTTCTCATGGCCATGGAGTAGGATAGATGGTGCAATGGTCCTTGTACTGCAAAGGATGTTACAGACTATAGACGATAATGATGACCGCTACAATGGCCTCATGTACTGTAGTGTGTCTGTTGAATCGGTCATCGTATCGGCCATCGAAGTTTTACAGTCTGGCACAAAAACGCGATGCCCAGTTGACTTTTTTAGATTATTATTATTATTATTCATAGATGCACCCAAATTATATAGGCTACCCATCAGCAAATTACCCACGACATAGAAACATAGGCAAAATAAATGTTGTCCTGCTTTCGACGCGATCCACCTCAACAACGACACCAATATGCAACACAAGGAACCCCAACACTATAGAAAAAAAAATAAAAAAATAAATAAAAATAATAATAATAATAATAATAATAAAAATAATAATATCGTAATAATAATAATAATAATAACCCAAATCAATGAACAATAAAAATAACCAACATCCAACCCGGACCTGAGTTGACCTTAGACATTATTGTACAGTTCACAAGTCATCATATCCGCTACATAAAATGACGTAAATTGAATACCGAAGCGGATAAGATAGGAAAATTATTTAAAGAGACCAACTAGGCTAAGCTATATATAAAACTGAGGACAGAACCTACTAATTTTATAATCTTCATGTCACATTCATATTCTCTCTCTCTCTGTTTTAACTCTCCAAAATAATAATACTGGTAATAATAATAATAATAATAAATAACTAAATAAAAAATAAAGGATGTATGTGTGTGTGTGTGTGTGTGTGTGTGCGAGTGTGCTTATGCATGTGTGTGTTTGTGTATGAGTGGGAAACAGCACCCATTTTTTACATATAGCCTAGGCTAGACTCATAGACCGAAATAAGCTACATGACATGAACGTTTGTTAGATGGAAATGAATCACACACATAAATGAATAAATACATCCACTTATTGTATCCGGTAGTCTGATGCAGCTACTATTATTATAGGCTACCGACAACACATTTGGGGTGGCTTCTGATTCCTCCTGACTATCTCACGAAACACGCTCCTTCCATATAGGAGGTGTTTCGTGGCTGTATTTGAAGGACTCGTTTATCGCCAAATTTTGTACAACATAGCAGGGTCCCTAACAACTGAAAACATCAACATAATAGCCTACGAATATATGTGTGTGTGTGTCACTGTTGAGAATCACAAAGTGCAATCGAAGCTGCCATCAGTATTACATAATCACAACACAGTTCTCCACTCGTGTATGGGATGCATCACACAACAACAATAACAACTATGCCCTCTTTTTTGCTTTTTTCTATTATTCATTATTATCATTATCATTATTATTTTTTTATTATTATTATTTTTCATCATGAGTCCTGTCTGGGAGTTAATGAGAGATGTGGACTGAGTTATGGAATGTACACTCACAATCCAAAAATTGTATAGAGAGGCAAATGTTTGTCTGATTTGTTGTTTCCTGCAGGATGTTTGAATGTTGTTATATATGTTGCTGTCACTGCATGTTGTTAGTGTTACAATGGTGGTAAATCTGAAACAACTGATTCCTCCAAACTATTCCAAGCAACAGGACACCATTATTATTATTTTTATTAATCTCGTCCTGTTTCCTAACATGCTTTGGAGGAATCAAGGCACTCTTGAGTACCGAAAGTATACTGTCCCCATAATATTAATTTCTGTTTGTTGTTTCATCGTGGTTGTTTGAGTGTTAATATATAATGTTGTTGTGTCCCCCATGCAGGTACCTAACTCTACTACTACTACTCTACCCACAACAACGACCTGCCAGTACTCAGATTGCACCACATACCAGCGTCCCTTGCACCATCCTGCACCTGATACTGTTCTCCACCATTGCTGTGTCCTCGTTACGCCATTCCCTCAACTGCTGACGTATCGGGAAGATGTGTATGGTGCGTATTGTGGTCGACGGACAGACACTTATAACTCAATAAACTTTCGTCGATTTTTACACTGAACCTAGAACCAAATCACCAAGACTCTTCTCCGCAATGAAGTAAATAGTCGTACATGGTCAATAGTTTTCCAGTCTCTGTTTTGCTTTCTTTTTCTCTGCCCTGATTTTCAGTGCACCAATCCCAAGTGTCCATAATGAGCAGGACGTTATTGCAAGCGTTAACTATCATCCGTTTTATGACCGTAAGGAATTATTGACTAGGTTTGCTCGTGCCTGTGAGTCCCACTGTACGAATGTCCTGGGAAATTCTTCAGCCACTTATACGTCTATAAAAGCGGCCGATACGGAGCTATACATAGAGTGGCTGTTCAACTCAAGTATACGTAGTGTTCCCAAACTCTAATGTCTTCAGAATCAAAAGACGCATTGTTAGAAACGGCCAGGAGCCTTGATCATGATGTAAAAAAAAGAAATACAAAGAAAAGAAGCAAAACCGAGGAAGAAAATATGCAGGAATCAGAAAACGAAAGGTGATAAATCTACCAAGAAAGGAAAATAAGTAATACAAGACAAGTAAATAAAAAAGGAGGAAGAGAAAGAAAAGAAGAATAAGAGGGAAAAAGAACAAGAAGGAAAAGGAGGAGAATCATTAACACCAACACCGACAACGAAGGAAACCGTATAGAAAATCTGAAGACTAAGACGACGACAATAACAATAACAAAATGGACGCCCTCCTGCCCCAAGTGGACGAAACCTGGACGTTGTTAGCGAGGGGAGACGAAGGCGGCCCACTTCCTGATGGAGTAAGTGGAGGAGGAAGTGTAGAGGGGGATACAGATAGTGGTTATGATGACGCTTCCCTTTCCCCACTTCACCTGCACGACCTGCCCCCAACGCCGCCCCCCACCGCCTCCCCCAATCACCCCTACAACCTTCACCCCCACCACTACCACCAACAACAACACCACCACCAGACCTATATCCTCGCCCACAACAACCCACCCTCGCCCTCATCTGACCTCCAAGGCTCAGGTAAGGGAGTCCCTGCCTATAATTATTTTTATTTTCTATATATTATTCTCAAATTCACGATGATGACATTTTCTCATCTCTAAAATTATAATACAAAATTGTCATGCGCACGCCAAAGTAAAGTTCATATATTTTTTCTTCATATCGCAGTGAAGTTCATAGGGTATATATATATATTAGTTTTCTAAGATCAAAATACTGGTCAATGTTTAGAGATACCGTAGTCTAATTACGTTTTATAGCTTTGAACGTTGTGATGGTGTTAGATAGTTAGTGTAGTTCTTCCCATCAAAGGTAGGCTATAGGCTATCTTGTCTCTGGTGGGGAATTGGAGGGTTCTACTTCTCTCATGCACTAGGCTATTTCCCCTCCTCATCTTTCACTATATTCCATCTGTTTTTTTCCCTCTACTTCCTATTATATCCTCTCTCATTTCCCTCCCTATTTTCCTTCCCTTTCTATCTCACCTTCTATCACTTTCTTCTGGCGCTATATGACCTCGTTGTTGCGTGGCCTAATATTCACGGAATCATGTTACGGTACCCTATTCCTATTTCCACCCTCTATTTTCCCTCTCTTCTTTCACTATTTCCCCTCTCATTCCCCTCTAGGCTACTTTTAAAATTTCCCCTCCACTTCTTTCACTATTTCCTCTCCATCTCTCTCCCTATTCCCCTCTCTTTCCCCTCCCCTCCCCTCCCCCTATACATAACTTCCGGCCCCAACCGTCATTCTTGTCTCACTTCCTCTTCGATAAATTAGTGTCTTAATTTTCTCATCTCATTCCTCTCCTCTCCTCCTCGTCTCTCCACCTCTTTCTTCCCTCACAATCTCATATTTTCTGCTATTTTTTTTCCTTCTCTCCCCATCTTCTCTTTCTCACAATTCCACTTTCACTCTCCTCTCCTTCTAATTCCATTTTATTTTAATTCTTTATCTCGTATTTCCATAATATTTCTTCTGACACTTTCTCCTCTCCACTCCACAATCATATTTACATGTCCTCCTCTTCTCATTATATTCTCTGTATCACTCTCCCACAGCCTAGTCTTCTCTTCCATGTTTCCCCCTATCTCTCTCTCGTGCTCTCCCTCTCCTTTCCACCCCAATCTGTCTCTCTCATAAAACCCTTATTAATTTTCCCTCACTCTTTCATTCCATCGCTCCTTCTTTTCCTACGTTCCTCTCGAAGTCTTATACCTCTCTCTCTCTCTCTCTCTCTCTCTCTCTCTCTCTCTCTCTCTCTCTCTCTGTTTCCCATCTCTTCCCCCCCTATCTCTCTCGGTCTCCCATCTTTCTCTCCTCCTCGTGCCCCTTCCCACAAGCTCACCTCTCCTTATCATTGTCAGGGGACTCTTGCACTAACACCACCTCAATGTATAACGCCAGCTATCACAATCAACAATTATACATTCGTTATGACCATTGAATAACAGACGGTCTACCGAACCAATTAAATAATAATAACTGTGAAACTGTTAGATGTTGAACAGCATACGGTATCCTAAAGCAATATAATAATAATAATAATAATAATAATAATAACAATAATAATAACTGTGAAACTGTTCTCTTAGTTAAACACCCACAACCTTGTGATGTTACAAGGCAATATTATATAATTATGTACTCAATTGGTACATGCTGTTATGGTAAAGAAGTGTGTGTGTGTGTGTGTGTGTGTGTGTGTGTGTGTGTGTGTGTGTGTGTGTGTGTGTGTGTGTTGTTGAAGGGAGTGCAGGTGCATGACACACGAAAATCAGAAAGTCTCAAGGTATGTAGAACTAAGCTACAGTACAAGAAGTTTATGTATCTGAGACAAAATATGTAGCGCGAAAAAATAAATGAAGGAGGCACGAGTTGGGAGGCTGAGGAAAAAGCGAGCTGGTATGTAATGTACTGTACGAGTGGTGAGATAGCACGAGTAGCCTAGCCTGGGGAAGTAAAGCACGAGTTGCGGAAGTAGAGCGCGAGTTGGGGAAGTCGAGCAAAGGTGGGAAGGTTGGTAAAGTGTCGAAGTGGTGGCTCAAATGGCGAGGGGAAGGGAGAGGTGGTGGGTGACACGAGTCTCTAGGTATAGGTTTAGGTTAGGCACGTGTCGGGAAGGTTGGGCCAGAGCAGAAAGGAGAGCGATGTGGCGCCAGGCAGGCAACCCGACACTGTAAGCCACACTACGTTACAAGGGAATATTACAGAGGACAATAACCAGGACACATGTGGAAGGGAGGGAGGGAGAGAAAGAGGGTTGCTTGGGACTGTACTGGTTGGGACTTATATGTACCGATACTATCAAAGACAAAACTCGTGTCGTGAAATCTGGTGAAAATATATGGTATAGAGGACAAGGTACATATAGCGTAGTTATTTATTTACCTTGGTAGAGGGCTAAACATACTGGGCACGAACGTTACTGTGGTGGGGGTTTCATTATGTTTCACAAGTTATATTAAATCATTGGACAAGACAGCGACACAAGTTTTGTCTTTGATAGTATACAGTACGAGGTCTCAAATAAACTGGAACTTATTATGTTTGGATGATCTGTTAAAATAGTAGGGAATCTGCCATTGGATCTAAGTGGTGGTGGGGGTGGAGGTCTAGTTGAGAAGTTTGGACAGGGCGCGGGGACTTCGTAAGGTGTAAAGGGGCTGAAATGGACATGAGGGGTCTGTTCTGTACTATATAGCTAGGGTAAGAGGGTCATACTTACATCTTACTTACTAACTTACTAACGTCCACTACAAACAACCCGACAATCATGCAGTGAACTATGAGCCAGAAGATAACCTTATACGTCCTGTGTGAAGGATGTAAACAATGACTTGCCAATATCATACCAACATTCCACACATAACTATAATGCATTTGAGTATTCACAATTCCTGACTTACTGAATCTGTGCTATTAAACCTGACAACAAACACTACACAAGAACAATATTCTACTGGTAATATATTAATAAATTCTGCTCTAATGTATAGCTTGTTGAATGTAGAGTTAATTGGTTACAAAGAGGAATGGTGAAGTACAATATGGTACAGTAATATTTCCTACAATGTTATATAATACGGTTTTGTTGAGAGTTTGGTTGGTATACTGAGGCAAGCTGAAGCATAGTGTGGTTAGGTGAAGTGTATCGTAGCATGGAAGTCTTTTATGGCAGGATAGAGAGACACAGATTGTGGTGCAGTGAATGTGACGAGTTGCAATATACCGGTACTGTAACAGAGTGGCAGGCAGGTTGTAGTGAATCATAGTATAACAGTGTAGAGGGACAAGGACAGGGCAGTAAACAACACAGTGGCAAAGTGTTGTTACTATATACATCTTATTAGGTTAGCATTGTAGGGTTGTGAAGCAGGGAATAGAATAGTGTGTGTGGCAGGGTGAGGTGTAGCAAGGCATGGCAGGGTGACCATATCAGTAGTTTCCTGTGTGTGTTTCCTGTGAGCCAGCCACTACACCGTCACTACCTCCCTCCACTCAGTGTCTTCACCGCCACCACTCGAGGTGAGGTGTGTGTCACCCTGTGCTGTGGGGGTAGTATGTGTGTGTGTGTGTGTGTGTGTGTGTGTAAAAAAGAGTGAGTGAGAGTACAACAGGCTGTGGAGTAGTCTGGTGGAGTTTGAAACAGATAGCTTAGTTGTGGAGTGTGAGAAGTGGTGTGGTGGAATGTGAAAGAGGTACCGGTAGTGATGGACTTGTATGCGAGTGTAATGTGAAAAGTGGTGTGATGGTGTGTGTGAGGTAGTGTGGAGTGTGTCAGAGGGTAGTGGTGTGGTGGTGTGTGTGAGAAGTAGTGGTGGGATGTGAGTGGTAGTGGTGGAGTATGAGTAGTGGTGTTGTGGAATATGTGAGAGGTAGTAGTGGAGTGTGAGAGATGCTGTTGGTGTATGAGAAGTGGTGTGATAGTGTCAGAGAGGTAGTGGTGGAGTGTATGAGAGGTAGTGGTGGTGTGTGTGAGAGAGGTAGTGTTGGTGTGTATGAGAGGTAGTGGTGGTGTGTGTGTGAGAGGTAGTGTTGGTGTGTATTTGAGGTAGTGGTGGTGTGTATGAGAGGTAGTAGTGGAGTGTATGAGAGGTAGTAATGGAGTGTATGAGAGGTAGTAGTGGAGTGTATGAGAGGTACTGGTGGTGTGTATGAGAGGTAGTAGTGGAGTGTATTATGAGAGGTAGTAGTGGAGTGTATGAGGTAGTAGTGGTGTGTATGAGAGGTACGGTAGTGTTGGTGTGTATGAGAGGTAGTAGTGGTGTGTATGAGAGGTAGTAGTGGTGTGTATGAGAAGTAGTGGTATATCATACAGGATATGTAAGAGGTGGTAGCCTAATGCAGTAGACTGAGTGCCTCCTGTCTTTTGTCCCACAGACGTACTGGACTTGGCTACACTGGACCTGGCAGCATTAGATTCACTCGATTACCTTTTCCCTGACCCTCCCACACCGCCCCCTCCATTACCACTACACCCACTTCTTGGTGAGGCAGGGTTACCACGGGATGAGGACCCTGGGGTCCTCCTTGGGGGAACGGAATCCCTTCTCCCAGGTCTGGATACATTACCCTGTCTGGGGGAGCCAAATGCCCCCCCTGCCCCCAGCCTTCCCCCTTGCCCCGACCTGGGCCCCCTGGGGGACTTTACTAAATGTGAGGTGATACTGGAAGGAGGGGGTGGAGGGTCTCCTGGGCTGGGATCTTTACCTCCCTTACAACTCCTACACCAGCCCCCACAACAAATCCCCTCCCTTACCCCCCTAGACCCCTACCTGCCACTCGGCATTGACCTTCCCCCAGATATGACTTGGGCGGCACCAAGGGGGGAAGAGGTGGGTGGGGGAGGGGGACTCTTCTCTCAGTTACTGGACGACGACATGGACGAACAACCACCACCACCACCACAACAACAACAACCACGGATAGTGAACGTGTTTCTCACCGGGCATGACTATACCAACAAAGTGGAGGGGGGACCACCACGACCCCCTTTCCATCACCACCATCCCTGCCCCCCACCACCACCACCACCAGGCCCTTCCCGACCCATGACCTCTCTTCTGGGATCTAGTCGCCTGGGGCCCCCTCCCATGCACCTTCCTCCTCCAGAGCCCCCCGCAGCACGCACACCCCCTCGGGAGAATGGGGGACGTGACGATGAGCGCGTGTTTCAGTGTAGCTATGCCGGATGTGGCAAGGTGTACGCCAAGTCCTCACACCTCAAGGCTCACCTGAGGCGTCACACAGGAGAGAAACCCTTCGTTTGTACTTGGCCGGGTTGTTCATGGAGGTTCTCAAGATCAGACGAGTTGGCCAGGCACCGACGCTCACACTCAGGGGTCAAACCCTATCGCTGCCACGTCTGTGACAAGCGATTCTCACGCTCCGACCATCTAGCCAAGCATCACAAGGTACGGTAAACCTCACCCATATCAATACATTATAGGTTAACTCAACACACACATCACAAAGTAAACCTCAACCATATCAATACATTATAGGTTAACTCAACACACACATCACAAAGTAAACCTCACCCATATCAATACATTACAGGTTAACTCAACACACACATCACAAAGTAAACCTCATACACATAAACATATCACAAGTTAACAACTCACTCCTCACACACATCACTAAGTAACCTACCAGTCTATCACCCACATCACGATATAACTCACTATAAAATATCACGTGGTAACTCATCCTACACATAGGCCTACCATAATTGATTGATTGATTGATATTAGGTGCCACAACAGAGAGGTCATATAGCGCCAGACAAAGGTGATAGAGAGGTGTGACAGCAAGCAGGAAGGAAATAAAATAAAAAGTGACAGTTGAAGAACTAAAAGGGAGTGACTGGGGCTGAAGGGGCGCCAAAACCATTAAAGTATTGCTCACATCACTGCAGGCAACCCCTATTGGGTACACATATCCTACCATAGCAAAGTACGGTAATCCTCCAACACATAAACATAAGGTAGGCTATCCCTTTACAAACACACACACACACACACACACACACACACACACATTGTTGTGAAATGGTTAATAATTTAATAGACTACAATATCGTGAATGAGAAACTTAATCTATTTCTGTTTCAAGGTGATAAGTCATAAGTATTAATACAAATAATATATAATAAATAACAGCATTTTAAGAATAAACAGTAATACTGATCATAATAACAATTAAGAAATAATTATCATAAACAATAAAATATAACGTATTAATTATAATAACGTACGGTATTAAATTATAAGTAATCAGAGTAAGTATTAAAATTAATTGTTTTGCTGCAGGTTCACCGAAGAGACAGAGTGTTGGCTTTGTACGGTCCCCTGTCCAACCCCCTGCCAACCCGCCGACCCCGAGGACCCCAATGTGCTTCCCACGCCCGTCAACACCCTCCACCACCACCACGCCCACCACCACCACCACCACCACCACCTGCACCCACCACCCATATCACCACTACCACCACCACCACCTCCACCGCTAACCACCAACCTCTTCCGCCCGTGGTACACAGGGTCGAGTTTAGGGCAGCCCGTCCCATTCGAGTGTGTCAGTAAAAAAAATCACACACGCCATACCAATCTAAGTTTGTCGGTGAGAATTATCAAAACAACACTTCCCATTCTACAGTTTGTCGGTGAGAATAACACGTCGTCCTGTATCAATCAAATATGTCGGTGAAAATTATCTACCACTTCGTCCTCTATCTTATTCTACGGTGAGAATAGTCAAACCTAACTCCCCGCCCCTTGCCCCGTCCTATATAGGCTACCATAGTTTGGCGGTGATAATCATCCAACAACAAGATCCATAAAATAATAATATAAATAAAACACTACACACACGACTTCTGGGACGTTTGAAGTCACATGGAGATACTCCCGTCTTTAAAACGGACCCCTTCTGAAACTGTTTGGTGGTACCTGCCGACATGCTTGGACGATCCTATAATTATCCTCCTCCAAGGTCCAGTCAACAGGCATTCAACTCTTTTTATCATATCACAATACACTGTCATCTCTATTGATGCTTCACTCGTTTGTGTTTTTGGTATAGGTTATAATTATCTGGTGTTCCCACTGTGAGTTGGCAATGTGGCAGGTGCTCTACAAAGTGATAATAATGAAATGCCCATTTTTATTGTATGTTGGTGGATGGATGGATGGTGCTTAAGTTAAACGTTGGCATTGATTGCTCAAGACTCGTGAACAAACGAACACAAACAACGACGAACAGAACCAAAAGACAATAGTACCGTATATGAATATAAATTTGTGTAGCCTATACGAGTGGACATTATGTATACAAATGGACGTCATGTAAGCCTATACGAGTGGATATTATGTATAAAATACACTTCCGCTGACGTGGTTGTCAGGTGTTAATGAACAAAAAGAAAAAGAAAACGTAAATAATGATATTAGTACATCGTCTTCACCCATGAGATTAAAAGAGCTGTGATGGTACATGACGGCGAAATGGAAGCAACTGATTCCTTCAATATGTGCCACAAAACAAGTAGCCTAGTCTGTACTAAAGCACAGTGTGTTTCTTGGCTCAACAATCTGGAGGAATCCGAATCCTTCAGTAGGCCTTCCCTTTGCGCTCTTTAAGGAGAGATTCTCTTGGTAAATTGGAAGGCTAGTGATTCCTCGTAACTATGCCAGAGAGCAGAAGCCCTCAATAATACTAACAGGGATCTGTTTCGTGGCATAGTTTACATGAATCTGCTCAGACCTCTATTTCACAAACAAAATAACCTCCCTTTAACAAGCCTAAGTAATCTATTATAGAAGGATGAGTAGGCTATGTGAACAATGATCACCTATTCTACACCTCCACGAATATCATCTTGGGTTTATATGCTACACTTGGCGGCGGCTTTGGTTCCATACGTCTCCTGGGACTTCACTGGAGACAGCAAGCCTTCAGGCAGTCTTTACTCTTCTCCCCAGTGACTGACTCCCAGCAGGAATCATCAAGTGTTTTCACAACTAAGTGCTCAAAAATTATGCAAATGGTGCCTCTTGTTTTCACCTACCTGAAGGTGACTTTGTAAGGATACTTAGATAAAAAAAAAATACACATTCACACACTATGTAGGCTAATTGTAGTAGTTGAAATTAATGGTTTCTAAATACTTAACAATATGTCGGCTGTAAATAGAAAGTAGTGTGCTTCTTTGATGTACAGAGATCAAATGATGTGATCAAATGTCATATCGTCCTATTCGATACAAATGACTAAAAGTTGGTACAAAAATGCTCCCTTTCCTTGCATGTGACAGGATTGTGTATCGTGATGTGCACGACAAAAATACCTACAAACCAACTCTAATGTAAAATCTATAACGCAAACCATCATTTGTTTGTACACACAACTACATTATTGTTGTCAATCCTATACAGGGATGATTTATTGTCGGCAGACAGGGTATATATAGGCTATAGGCTGCCTAGGCTTATACTGATTTCTCCAAACTAGACTACAAAACAGAGATCCTTACTCATATTGTACACTAAATAAAATCTGTTTCCCGGGGTAGTTTGGAGGAATTAGTAGTTCTCCAATTTGCCAACGCTGCAGACAACAAGGCATTGTTTATATCTATAATGAAGGAATGTCCTCCCACAGTACATACTGTACATTCATCAACCAAAGTCCATTCATCCGTAAATAACCCACATATGTCAGTGTCTTAATACAATTTGTAAATATTTCTGAGTACGGTAATATCATCATTAAGTGTAATATACGAAATTTAGTAAATTATACAATCAGTTACAGTAGGCCTATAGTATGGTACTGTTTACTATTTGTTGCAGCTGACACCAAAGCTAATATGTAAGTTGTGGTTGAGGTCTACTAGCCTAAGCACTGGGAAGGACATGTTGATTATTATTATTCGTTTTTACTTAAATCATGTGTGCTCATTTTTCTATCGATTTCGCAATACCAACTAACTATAACATAAAGGGTGTTTCGTAGAGATCTTTCGTTATTTTACGGGTGTAGGCTAGGCTACTCTCATAGTATTATTTACATACATTATAGTTGAATAAATTTCGGTAGCCTACTCAACCACTATTATTTCTATCTATCTTTTTTTTCTTTAGTCGTGAGCGAAAGTCTTCTAGCCCTGATGATTAAACACTAACTTGTGCACCCAAAAGGATGACGAATGGTCTTTGAGAATCACTCTTTATGTAGATTTTCCAGACTCTTTATATTTCTCTCCTGACCAGTGTTTTATAATAGTACGATCTGAGAGCTTGTCCCAAAGTTCCGCCACTGAAACTTAGTCTACAGTCTATGTATCCTAAGTAACCATTGATTTCACTGAACATTTTTGTTTTTGTTTTATCATAATTTCTTGTTTAGGAAGTCTGAATGTTGGAGTACTGGAAACTATTGATCCCTATAACTGTGCCACAAAACACCACCCATCCCTTGTTGTTGCAATACTATAATTATAGGCTACCGTACCATTCAAGGTTTCTGAGTCACTCTCTGGCCTTCCTTGATTATCCTGTACTTATGCGGAAGGCTACATACATAGGCTACATAGGCTACAGAATTCTCGGATAACATATACTTTTACGACTTTTATGAATCCCTGAACACAAGTATATAGATTTATTTAAAAAAAAGACAAGGAAGGTATGGTTACAGTTCACAGGTATCCTATTTAAAAATTATTAGGGATGTGTTCAACCACTTAAAATCGTCTGGAAATAGTTCATATATCGCCTATTAATGGAAACCTGCTGCTTTATGATGATATAATTATAGTTTACCTGATATTTATATTTTTTACAGTGCCTGAGGTGATTCCTTGTGATGTTGGTGTTAGTCGGACAAAAAATAATAAAACGAAGTGGTCAGTCGTTGCCCTAAGCTCTATACTGATTTGTAAGCGACTGGTTCCTTTACAGTTTTTACACTCTGCACTATAGCCTATGCCACAAAACGGTTCCTATGCTCAAGGGAATTCAGTAGTTTCTTCATTAATTAATTCATTGATATATACATACCCTCCAAGTATTAAAAGTAGTGTCAAGTTAGTTATGATTATATTCCCTATTCTATTGTTCCTAGCATTCGATAACCTTTTCACCGTGGCCATTGAACGACCGAAAATTTCCTTCAATATTCTGTTTGTTATCTGGCGTAAGACCAAGGCTATTTATTATCTTCATCTGTTCAGTAATGACGTTTGGAGTTAATCAAATAAAGTAACTCAGCTCGTATCATCATAATAAACCAGACATAGAAAACTTTAATTAAAGACATGCAAATCTTACAGTATTCATAGTTTACCTTCTACTAAAATTAACATCAATATTAGCAACAGAAAACATGTAGGATATACCAGCTGGAAGTTTACTTTCTTCAAAATGGAGGATTACTATTGATTCCACCAACCGATGCTACAAAACAGATCCCCATACACTAGCATACTGTTTCCTGGCACAGTTTGAAGGAGTAGGTAGCCCTCCAATTCGACCATAGGCCTAACCAATAACCACTTTAAGGAACTGTGTACAAAACTGCTGGTAAAGAATTCAGTAACACGTTAGGTCTATTCCAGCAATTGTTTTGAGGAAATAGTTATACCCAGTCTGACGTTACCTTTACTTTACATTACTTAGCTTCTTAGTGATAATTATAAGTGCCTTTATAATTTAACACTTGATAATATGAGACAAGAAAAAAAATAGCACAGTTAGATGGCAAAATAATTACAGGTTGATTACATAATATTACTATTAAATTATCAAAAGATAAAATAATTAATTGATAAGTTATTTGTACTTTACTTGTAACGTGTTTGTTAAATTTTTTAGTCTGCTGGAAAATAAGATCTGATGTGATTTGACTTATATCAGGGACAACTGTATTTAAGTTGTATTATATATTATAAACTTAGTAATATTTCCTGTACTACATAATTAATCACGGTGAATTCGATGTGATGTAAGTAACATGGTAAGCTTAGATTAGAGGCTAAATAATTTGCCTATACATCCATAAGTTTATGTTTGTTAAGTATATTTTTAGTTACAATAAGGTACCGTAAGAGTTTGTTCGTCAGTGTAAATAACTTTCCCTGTTTACTTTTTTTTTTTAAACTAATGAGAGCATCTAGATTGATTAAAAGAACGAGTGCCAAATATTCATTAGCTAGGAAAGTAAAGGGGAGATTCTCTTGTTGGTGAATTAGACGGCTAGGCTAGTTAGTTATTCCTCCAAAGTATGCCAGGAAACATGACCAGATTAGCAAAAAATAATGGTGTCCTGTTGCTTAGAATAGTTTGGATGGATCAGTTGCTCCAGATTTACCAACACTGTACTACTTCCCTTAATTAAACATACATATAAGTTGTTACGAATTGGTCTTTGCCATATTATTATTATCATTGTTAGTAAGTATATAGCCTAGGCCTATAGAGTACGGCACCCTGTCAGTCATCATTCTCATTCATACTCTCGTGTGGTAGGATTCTATTCGATCAAAATATATTGTGTTATTTATGTACCATATCCATGGTGTTGACTATGGCATAACACCGGTACGATGACTCTATATTCGGCTATGTCTAGGGAGTCATCGTATACCATCGTCAACAACATAAACGGTATCTTTAATAGGGACCCTGTGAACGGTTGTGAAAATTGGTTGGTCGCTTCTGATTCCACCTGACTGTGCCACGAAACAAGCTCCTTCATTTAGGTGGTGTTTCGTGGCAATGTTTGAAGGACTCACTAACCTCCAATTTTCTGACTACAACACGAGGTTCTAAAGGGGGATTTTATCTTGTTGGTACACTCGGGGTCAGAAATTGTGCCCTGATCCCTTGGCACGATGGATTGCAATAATGATATTTTATGTGTGTTGTTATGAGGTGCACCGTTGTTCGAACTGTCAAAGCTAGGCTGTTTGCTGCTATTCATCTTGCCAGGGGATCGGGACACAGTTTCTGACCGCTCGTGTACCGTACACATACATTGGAACGCCTTGATTCCACGGTTTGTTGCTTTGAAAAATGTGGAGGAACAAGAGACCTTCCAATTCACCAACAAAAAAATCTCCCCTGAACATGATCGACTAGACTAATTTCAGACGAAGGTGTGACCTGAGAATATATTTTTATATATTTTTTATGTCACCATTTTTGTATATTCCTGCTAAAACTAAAGTGCAATTTAAAATTCTTCACTCAATCCATATTATTCCAGAGTACGGTATATTTATTTTCTTATTGAACTGCGTAGCCTATATTATTCGGTATATAACAATCTGAAGCACTTATTCTATAATGATGATTTCATAAGTAAATTTATTGTTACACTTATTATTTTTTTATAGCTACTTTTTGTTCAGTTTTATTCTATTTTCTATTTTTATTATTTTCATGTCAACTCGAGAGTGCATATGTGTAGTTGTTGTTGCTGTAGGAGATCACTGAGTCCTCCAAACGCTGCCATGAACTACCGCCTATATTGAAGAAGTTTGTTTCGTAGCACGGTTAGGCCTAGGATGATCAGAAACCTGCATTTCCAGTACACAAACAATACAGAGTCCTTCAGGGGGGTATAGGCCTAATATAACACGGTACAGTGTTGTTTGTTGGAAATTTGGAGCAACAGCTTATTCCAAACCAATCCAAGGAACAGGACACCATTGTTTCTATCCATCTGTTTCCTGACGTACAGTACTTTGGAAGAATCAAGGCATTCCAATGTACCGAAGTGTATTACCCCCTTAGCCTAAGGGAATAGTATAGGGCCTACTTTTGGTACATTAGCTTGCCATGAAACCTCCACAGTACGTCAGGAAACACGACCAGATTAATAAAAATAACGGTGGTTTGTATTTACTTGGAATAGTTTTGAAGGAATTAGTTACTCCAGATATACCATCGACGGCCTGACAACAACAACAACAACAATGTACGGTATAATGTTAATGAGATAATCTATGTATGGTCGGCCACGAATTGTAGCCTATGGCAGTAACTCCTCCAAACTAGGTCACGAAACAGTATCAACAAGTCGCTCTGTGTTGTTTTGTGACATAGCCTAAGCCCTAGGCTAGGCTAGTTTGAAGGACAAAGAAGCCTCAGCTGCCGCAGTCGACCAAAAAAAAAATAATAATAATAATAATAAATAGGTAATAAATAATAAATGATGTAAGACTATTAATTATTTTAGTACCAAGTTCTCCATACAGAAACATTCCCCGGGGAAGATAGTGGTTGTAGAGGAGGTTTGGTAACCAGGATGTGATAACTTACTTGTACAGACTTCGATATACACAAAAAAATATATAATAAATAAAGCATATGTGATGAAATATTGTGTAAGATGAGTGTCATTCGCCTCTATAGTCTATACCTGCAAACCGAATTTAGGTTGGCTGGGTTAGGGTCAAAATTTTTCCTTGGGATAAAAAATAATAATAGAACAGCGAAAAATGTGTATGAAAAGTAAAGAATAAGCGAAAAAAAACAGGCAGACCTGATTTTCAAAAATACCTAATAATAATAATAATAATACAAATAAAAAAGCAGTACCGTTCTTACCTGTGTTGATGTAAGTAATGCAGTGCCATCAGGTATGTGTACCGTATAGTATATAGTTACTTTCCTTTTCCACAAACCTACAGTACAGTACACGCACTAATATACCCTCAACCTCCAATGCCCTTGGCTAGAAGGGAAAGTATAAAATAATTAATTTGGACAAGTATCATGCCGAAACGGGGGAAAATAATTATATATATTGTACGCATTTGACTAATTCCCAATGCGATGAATGCGTCTGTCATCACCAGTAAACAAACACCAGCCAATATCCACATCTTTATCAGTCATTTTAATTAATAATAATGACAATCGCTTCAATAAATTCGTCACAGGATTCACTGGTAAGGCACGTCCACACGATCGAGCAGTGCTTGCAAACACAAGCCAGCGGGGTATTATTACAGAATAACTGGGTTTTTGACTAGGCTTGAGCAGTATTACCACATTAGGCTAGGTCCTGGAAATTTGCCCCAGTCACTTTATGATAGTTTACACTGGTTATACCCGGTAGTTTGCCCAGGTTAGGTCCGGTAGTTTGCCCAGATTAGGTCCCGGTAGTCTGCTGTGGTGTAGGTTAGGTTAGGTAAAACTACAGTATATAGTTTCCAAATTATGTTTGTAAACGGGACATTTCCGAGAGAAACACCATAGAAGAAAAGTGTCTTAGAATGGTCCAAAATAGTGGATAATGATACTAATATATACAATATAGTGAACCCAGGTTTTCTGTAAATTTACCGGGTGTTTGCCTGTCGACTGGCTTACCGCTTGTGGTGGTTCGAATTCACGAAACACTGAGGCCAGTCTTAACACCAGTTGTCTTTATGCACTGTGTTCTTTTTCTTCCTCGCGCACATAGCAATTATTATTATGATGCTACACAGCGCTATACACCTGCGTTCCTTCTGATTAGGCACCATAGTTCTCGTACCTCTCACGACTCATTGGACCATCTATTCTGGCTCCTGCCCGGCTGTGAGTCTGTGACTGGTCACTGTGTGCCCGTCGCGACGCCGCGTGCACAAGCGGTAAGCCCGTCAACAGTCGATCAGCTCGCTTGTGTTCGCGAGCATTGCCCGATCGTGTGGAGGCACTTCGCTTTTCGACAATGAACGACTGACGAATTGGAACATTTCCTGATGATTACCCCGAATAAAAAACAGTCACACACGCACACGCAAAGCAAGACACAACACTGAAGCCATACACGTGCAAATTGGGGCTGACCGCTGACAACAGTATAGGCAGACCATCTCACTCACTCCAAAGTTACCAAAGGACCAAATTATTTTAGTTATATATATAATTTTCCAGTCTGTACTTAATATACTCGGGGCAACATTCAGTAATAGGTCTTTGATTAAATTAATTAATTTATTTATATGAATTGAGAAGGCAACTACTTAACGAAGTACAAGCCAGTAATAGAGATTTTCTGTCCATGTAATAATCGATGTGACCTTGAAACTGACGAATGATTACTGTCATCAGAAGTGTTATTACATAATTATACAGCATAAATTCTGACTAGGGATGCCAATTACAAAATGCAACCATATTTATTCACTGAATGAGTTCTGGGTGCTATGATAATGTTATATCCTACAAACCAAAAATTGCGCAACTGGCAACTACACACCACAGATTCTCCTGCCTTTACAAGTTTACATGGAGGTATAATTATTGGTTATGTTGTTGATGGGAAATATTGACTTTACAACGGCACCTTATAAACTTATATATATTTTTTTTATCTTAATCTATTTCCCTTTTTACTTTACAATTTTCTATTCCCAAAATTTATAC
The DNA here is from genome assembly GCA_034508575.1 of Petrolisthes manimaculis. Lineage (NCBI taxonomy): Eukaryota > Metazoa > Arthropoda > Malacostraca > Decapoda > Porcellanidae > Petrolisthes > Petrolisthes manimaculis. The sequence goes on along the minus strand of JAWZYT010000706.1, from coordinate 268,704 downwards.
CTCCATGTGCCTTTACTCCTTGTATCGGCTCGTCATAATTTACAGTCGATTTGTGCAAAGCATGAGTTTTATGATAAATCAGTAAGATTATGCAAGTTTTCTTATTAATTACGGCTAGTTTGTATTGGTAGGATAGGATATATTAATGTAGACTACAGAATAATTTAATAATATTCCTCCTCCTCCCTCCACCACTCTCAGCCTCCTGTACCATCCTCTTACCTGGTCACTACAACCATTTACAATTTTACATAAAGAGCGAGTGTACTGTACTGAGATAATGTAAAGTCACGTATTGCATAAGTTATATAGTATATCACACTCCAAATTGCATAATATATTACTGATGCACGTTATCTTCATAATATGTCACAATACACCCTGATAGTTAACATTTATATATAGTTAACTTACGTTTATAACAAAAGTGTATTACCACCTCAAGGTTACATAAGAGTCCTATCTTTTGATGATAATAAAACGACCGTATAAGTTTTTAGATATTTACTTTTTTTTTTAAGAGTTATTAGTCTGACAGAGGCTGCCCCAGGGAAGCACAGAGGCGCCTCGTACAATCCATCTTTTTTTTTCTCTCACAGCGTTGTTATACATTTTATTAAGCACTATATTTAGCATAAAATATTTATCTGAATAGCTCTTAATTACTTAATCTCACTTATGTTATCACAGATTTTTATAACCGTCGTTAGGGAAGTGTTTGGGAAGACTGTATAATACAGTAATGTAGCTGCTTACAAGTTTCATAATAACTGAAGAAAACAAATCTAAACTAAATATTGTGGAAAATACTAACGTGAGATCAAATAAATCTATGACGTTTCCAACACAAATACCATTATCGTTAGTCATATTATATTGTAAATTCAATTTTTTCCTTAATTTGGAATTTGACCTGGATCTAGAAAATCAAATTACTTTTAAATTTGATAATTGAAATTAGATCAATATTCATCCCTACGTTACAGAACTAAATAACTCGTTAACAATAATTCAAACAAACATACCTATAAGTGCATACATAACTTGTAACTAAAAATGTGTTCTCTAAATAATGGAAATACTGGTGCCAATTTAAAATAACTGTTTCCTCTCCCTTGTGTGTGTGTGGTACATTCTCTCTCCCTTCTCCCTTGTGTGTGTGTGTGTGTGTTACATTCTCTATCCTCTCTCCCTCCACCAGCGCACACCTTGAGATGCTAAACAAGAGGATGACATCGATGCTTAGCTTTTGATACGGCGTCGATTAATGGGAAGCAACAATATTGATCGATCACCATACATAGCAACACGAGAGAGAGAGAGAGAGAGAGAGAGAGAGAGAGAGAGAGAGAGAGAGAGAGAGAGAGAGAGAGAGAGAGAGAATTAATTTGAGTGATGTTACTGAAATAATGTCAAATCCTGAAGTTACCTATCCACATATCCCGAATTCTTTACTGTGTTAGCCCGGACTGACATTGTGGGACAGTGGTGGTCAGGATTCAAACCTACACACTCATGAACTATATTATATCCAAAGTGTTGATACTCTTACTGCAGATTCATAATAGATATTCACTCTTAGTTTATAATCCCTTCAATCCTTGTTGCATCAGCTAATTCCTCCTTCGATCTACAACCACTATCCTCTACCCTCAGGTCAATCTTGACTCATAATTTGATGGTGTCGTACATTCCTCTAAAAAAAGTTGGACAACGGAGGAATTATAATTGACAGGGCAAGAGTCAACTAACTAGAATGATCATCCACCTTAGGTTGGAGAGGTTTTCTTAGTTTGGCTGGTTAATTAAGTCAGTACGCTGTATCCTATCTTTACATGACATTGTACAATCTTTTTCATATGTAAAGGAGACAACATTGTAATTCTCCTATAACCTCTTGTCGATCATTATACAGTTATCTGACTTTGCATACATCTCCTCACGCTCTGACAATCTATAGATGCAAATAACTTATAACAGCAAAAAAGACAGAGGAATCAGGAGGGTTAGGAAGCGGGAAAGCATCTTCTGCAGATTTCGAAGTGTGTGAAAACTGTGTTGCGTGTGTGCACCAACTTCCAGCCACCAGCGGAACAGTAGCAACAACAATAATTAAACTGGGGGATGAATTTTGGCTCCTGGCTACATACCTGACTATACAGCTATAGATGGTTATTACCTTTACTGGAAGCACTCTTAAATGGTAATGATGGTTGCTGGTTCATGTCAGGTCTATAGTCAAGAGGAATTGTTGAAGGTGGTGGTGGTGGTGGTCTGTATTGGATTGAGGGTATTTGATGTGGGTTTTCAAATGTCCGCAAATGTACGTGTGGTGTATGTCTCTATAGGTGGTTTGTCTGAGGTGGTGGATGAAGTCTTAACTGGATTAGTTAAGTAGCAGATCTGTTTGTTTCTTCACTTCCTTCCAGGATATCTTCACATCATCGCTGTTGGTGTCAACCGAGCAAACCGCAAACCTATAAAGAGATAAAGTAAGTAAAAATACACATAACAAGATAACAATAAAAAGTTGCTGTATGTACATATTAAACATACATACTGTACATACGTACAGTCGTAGACAGAAGTTTTAATACACATATAGATAATTCAAACACATTGCTGTCTAAAAAAATTCACAATTCTCTATGATATTATTGTTTTGAATAGTGAGTAGCTGCTTGTAGTAAATTAAATTATTCGTATAATACTAAACGTATTTATTGGAAAGATTCTTAGCTAATGAGCTTAGAGAAGCTACATTATTTTTGTTCGCGACTGTACATACATAACAAAACTATATTGTAGGGTTTAAAATCCATTCTTTAGTTTTTGAGCAATCTTGTTCGATAGTAACAAACAACCAAACAAGTGTACCAATATGACTTAACACACATCAATACTTATGGGGAATTTAGCCGATATTTCGTCGACCGAATGTTTTCTTGACAATCTGAACAGCAGCGATGATTGTTAACAACAGGAAATGTATAACAAACTACTGAAGAGATCTGATGTCCAGACTTAAAGTTTTCAGGATATCGCTCTTCCCACACACATACCTAATAAAGTACACGTCCTTGGCCTTAGACGGTACCATGTGTACGACTCCACCAGCGTTGATGTTCTTTAGTAGTTTCTCATTCATTGCGTTGTCCTCGTTCTGGAAGGAAGGGGTAAAGTGTTACGTTCTTCAATTATTACTAGTACCATTATTATTATTATTAGTAGTAGTAGTAGTAGCAGTATTGCTATTATTATTATGATTACTGTATTAACATAACTTGGTTAAAATATTACATTCGACGAGTCTATAATGCATCCATGGACTAGACTAGACCATCCAACTGCCCACCTTGAGTCGGAAGCAGACCAAACCAAGAGTGACTGGAAAGAAGATCTCAAAGCGACTGTCCTCCTTCACGTGGTTTTCAAACTGGTGGGCCAACGACACCTGTACACACAAATACACACACTAATGAAAACATGAAGTAAACACTATACAATCGCTTATATTATACTGTATAGTCAGTCGTTCACAAACATCGGAGTGACATGTGTTAGGGTTCACATTTATGATAAGCTGCAAAAGTCAGGTAATGTGCTCTTGTAACATCGCCCCTAAACATAAACAACGGTTGGCATAATGAAAGTTTTTCTCTAATTACTGTACAACAACCAAATTATTGATTGTTCTCTTCTGTTTCTAATACATTATAAAATAACTGAACTGACACCTGATTATTCTTTTTTTTTCCTTGCCACACAAACTCAGTCATCCAAGAAATAGTCCATCGTTTTTTTCAACTTATTCTATTCTACCTGGCATATCCCAAGACATATCATAAAACACATGTTACATCTCTCATTATCTGTAGTATCTTATCTCTCCTAATAGACACCCACACAGTACTGCAGTCCTCCCCAAAATGTCAGGCCAGGAAACAGGACAAAATGAACAAAAATAATGGCATCCTGTCGCTTGGAGGAATCAGTTACTCTAGATTTACCAACACTATACTAACTCCTTCACCTAATCAAATATCACCTCACTTAATTACTGCCTGCTAGTGCACTCCAAATGTGTGTTTTATATGGAGGCTTGTATTCTCTGCTTCCCATTCATCCTCACTTATCTGCACACGACCAGATTTAATTAATGTCACCTCCCCCCGTTAGGTTAAGGGGGTAATTCGCTTTTGGTATATTGGAGCTCCTCGATTCCTCCAAAGTATGCAAGGAAACAGGACCAGAGGAGCAATAATAATGGTGTCCTGTTGCTTGGAATAGTTTGAAGGATTCAGTTACTCCAGATTTACCAAAAACGAATTACCACCTCAAGGTAGGTATACATACGTGTCTCCTAATGTGGGCCTGTAATCCCTGCTTGCCATACATCCTCATCACGAACCACAACTTGAGGGAACGGAACCGACGACCCAGTGGAATCTGCCAGTGCTGGAAGGAAGAGAAAAAGATTGAATGATTGATTGTATGAGTAATGATTGAATGATTGATTGTATGAGTAATGATTGGTTGATTTACTGGATGATTGGTTGGTGGGTTGATTTATTGGATGACTGGTTGGTGGGTTGATCGAGTGACTGGTTGGTGGGTTGATTGAGTGACTGATTGAATGACTGATGAATTAATGGTTGGTTGATCGACTGGATAACTGGCTGGTATATGCAAGAACCATTGACCTCAGCTGTAAACACATTTGCTCTGTACTACCTAAGACAAAAGTAGTGTCGTGAAATGTAGTGATAAGAAACTGATAACCAAAGGAAAGGGGCAAACCATATGTTAACATGAACATTTCTGAGACGAGGATTTAATTATATTTCACGAGTTACATTACATCATACTACAACTTCCTTCCTGCTTGGTGTCTCATCTCTCTATCACCTTCTTCTGGCGTTATATGACGTCGCTGTTGTGGCGCCTTATATCAATCAATCAATCAATCAATCAATCAATCAATCAATCAATCATCCTACAACAACAACAACACTACTTTTGTCATTGATAGTAGTACAGGTGTATGGGCTTCACTCACCCTGTAGTCTGGTAATAGTCCTTCTTGGTTCTCGTGTTTGAGGTAGAGGGGATCAACGTTGAAAGCATCCACCACATCATTAGAATTTTTGTACCTGGCAAGGATATTGATTAATGGTTTGTAACTGTTGATAGGCGTTTGTTAATAATAATAATAAAAATAATAATAATAATAATAAATAATTAAAACCCTTGAATTGGGCTACTACAAATCAGCCTCTTAAAGGGGAAGTACAGTGTTGGCAAATCTGGAACAAATGATTTCTCCAAACTATTACAGGCAACAACAGAACACGCTTTATTTTTGTCCATCTGATCCTATTTTAGAGGAATCAAGGCACCATAATATTATACAGTACTCCTTTAAACATTGCTTCAGTTGCTCACCACATGGCAGAACAGTCGAAATTGACGAGCAACCACTTGTGAGGGTTAAAGTTGAAGCTCTGAGCAAGTTCCAGTCCAATCATGAGGTACCTGAACTCCTCACATACAAGGGCAGAACCAGCGTAGGCGGCGTCCACATGGAACCACAACCCAAACTCCCTGGTCACCTCACCAATCTCTTTCAGGTTGTCGTAGGAACAGGCAGACGTCGTACCTACTGTTCCTACCACCTGATGAAGTAAACGAGGAGGTTGTTGGCAGTGGTGTGGTATAATGGTAATAGTAGTACAGTAGTGATTTTTGTTGCTGAGAGAGAGAGAGAGAGAGAGAGAGAGAGAGAGAGAGAGAAAGAGAGAGAGAAAGAGAGAGAGAAAGAGAGAGAGAAAGAGAAAGAGAAAGAGAGAGAGAAAGAGAGAGAGAAAGAGAGAGAGAAAGAGAGAGAGAGAGAGAGAGAGAGAGAGAGAGAGAGAGAGAGAGAGATAGAGAGAGATAGAGAGAGATAGAGAGAGAAAGAGAGAGAGAGAGAGAGAGAGAGAGAGAAAGAGAAAGAGAAAGAGAGAGAGAGAGAGAGAGAACCTGCAGGAATGAAAATGGTAGTAATGATGGTAACAGTAGTAGTGGTAGTGGTAGTGGTAGTGGTGGTGCTAGCGGTGGTGCCAGTGGTGAGAGAGAGAGAGAGACTGAGATTTTGAGCTACACCTCGTCATATGGCAACAGTGCCTCAGGGATCAATATAGAAGGCTGGAGGTCTTATGTAAGGTCATTGAAACTTGTGTTTCAGGAGACCAAAATAAAGTCCTGACAAAATATTGAATAATGCTGTGTAATTATAGCATCAATTATAATTGATATATTCTCACTTTGTTGAATTCTCTCTCTCTCTCAAATTATATTATCTTTTTCCCCTTCTCATACGATACCACCGACTTATCCTATTCACTCTCATTCAATCTTCTTGTCCCTCACTTTGTTTTCTCATATAAAATTACTCATTAATTTTTCAAAACATAATTCAAAAGCTCACAATTTAATTCACAAGCTCACAATATGTTTCACAAACCCACAAATTTATATAGAAATTCAAAATATTTCAGATATTCAAAAGATGTTCGCAAACTTACTAAATATAAAAACAATTCAAGTCAGTCTAAAAATTCTCTTCTTACAAAATAATAAAGTAATTCACCCTCTCACGTAGAGAGGAATTAATTCCTCATTGATAACTACAAACTAAAATATATTGAAAATAAGTCTGTTTAAAAATTCGTGTTTTACATATTCAAATAAGTAATTTGCCAACTCACATACAGCGGAACGAGTCCCTCTTTAATGTCTACAAACTAAATATAATAACAGTCAAATTCAGTATAAAAGTAACCCGTATCTTACAAACTCAAACAATAATAATTCACCAACTCACATAGAATGGAATGAGTCCTTCTTTGATGTCGGCAAGAATGGCTTGGCGAAGTGCTGGTCCACGCATGGAGAACTGTTCGTCTGAGGTCACCAAACGCAGACGCACTCCAGCAAACATACCTGCTCGTTCGACTGAGGAGTGTGACTGGTCTGTTTGGTATTTGGGAGAGAGTGAATGATGGAGATTACAGGGGGAACGAGTGAGTGCATGGAGAAAATGAGGTGTGTGTAAAAGAAAGTGAGTAAAAGAGAGGGTCAAGGTGAAGGAAAGATAATGGGAAAACGACTAAGGACAGACATAAAACGTAGAGTGGTAATGAGGGAATAGAACAGAAAGGACTTAAGAAAAAATGGTAACAGGGGAAAAGGAAGAAGAGCTGGGATAAGGTAAATGATATGGAGTAGGAAAGCGATAGTGACTCAGTGGATGAGGGTGGAACAAAATAATGACAAAGCGTCGAGATTAGTAATTATAGTTGCTCTGTACAAGGGTAATGGGAGGAGAGAGGAGTATGTGGTAATCACAGAGGGATATGCCTCCTTAGTGTAGAAGGGAAGGTATACTGTAGGGTAGGGATAGTGAGAACAGATAAATGGGTGGGTGAGGAACAGGGTGGGTTTAGGAAGGGAAGATGGTGTGTAGACCAGATTTTCTCCTTGAGGTGTGCTGTGGAGAAATATCTGGAGAAGGGATTGATATTTGATTGATGGATATTAGGTGCCACAACATTGAGGTCCTATAGCGCCAGAAAAAAAGGTGATAGAGAGGTGTGACAGCAATCAGGAAGGAAATAAAATGAAAAGAGGGATAGTTGAAGAACTAAAAGATGGGAACTATTTAGTCAGGTCTCTCACTGGCGACCTTCCTAGCATGGGAGGCCCTCTCTCCCCAATATCGGGGCAGAGCAGGGGCCGGAGCCCCCACCTTGGCAAGGCGGTTCCGGTTAGAGGGGGTCTGGAGATGGGAAAGAAGTAATTTGCTGCATTTATGGAATTGAAAAAGGCATATGATAAAGTCGATAGAGCAGGTCTGTGTTGCTGTTTGCTGACGATACAGTTCTGTTGAGTGACGATGAGTGGGAGTTGCAGGGTTTGGTGAATATGTTTGGATATGTGTGAGAGAAACGGAACCTGAAAATAAATGTAGTGAAGAGCAAAGTTATGGTTTTTTGGAAGTGGTTCAGCCATAGGTGTAAGGTGAGGGATGATGACGGAGACATAAAGCAAAAGTTAGAGGGGTGTAAATGAATTACCCGAGAAGTGCATGTCGTGTAACGTGGAGAAATAGACTGACGAATGAAGAAGTACGTGAGCGATGTTGTGTGGATGTAGATATGCTGGAGTGTGTGAAAAGAATCTCCCCATAATCCAGCCAACTCACCTGAGGTATAAGCGACGAGTGGTGGATGGTCACTGATTGGGGTGTGGCCAAGTTCCTTCAGCTTCTTAGACCTGGCTGACAGAAGAGCGACCAAAGTAGCCTCACTCGCTGTGCTCTGGGCAGAGTAGAAAATAAGTATAATGTAGAAAGCAAGAAAATTGTGCTTGATCATAAGGAGAGAGCATATTAGAAAAAAAGTATAAATCAAGGAAAAAGGAGACAAACAAAAGACAAGAGGGACAGCAAGGATGACAAACAGAAGGATTGGAGGAACAGTTGAAAAAAGAAAGGTTGGGTTCTAAGGGGAATCCCAAACCCTTCATTAATTAAAACGTTGTCCACATTATACAAAGGAATACAAAGGAATACAAAGGAGGTACAGGCAACAACAGCTCTGGTGGGCCTCACAAGGCTGTCTGTGTAACTACTCTACGTCTATGGTACATTTGCATGTTTCAGTATAGATCCTGGACTCTTATACTGATGAGCTAAACTGTTTCCTGGTATTATTTGGATCAATTACTATATAGACTTCTTCAATTCTCCACAACACATTCCTCCAAACCATACCACAAAACAGATCTCTCAATAAAGTAACATTATGGTCGTCTGCTTCACCGACCTTCCAGTTCTCCTACAAGAGAATATCCCCTTAATTAAAGCTGCCCCAACACACCGTTTGCTCTCTGGTTCCTCAGGTTGTATTTCTAATCCTTTGTCTGACTACTGACTAACTTACTCGTATTATCGCACCAACAAGGAAATGGGACAGAGATGGGGAAAATGGATGAAAGTGTATGACATAGAAAGAAATATGCCAACGACGGTAAGCGGTGAGGTAATGAGAGATTAACAAGTATGCCAACGACGGTAAGCGGTGAGGTAATGAGAGATTAACAAGGTCCAGGTGCAGTAATCATCATATATATATATACTGTATATATATTTTATATATATGTCACACACTTACGAAACCTCAAGTGTGTGATGCTGAGTTATACGACATTTTATTGCACATTGACACTCCCATGTTGAACCCACAGTCTCCTTTTAATTAATCCTTTCAATATTCAAAGCGACCAGAAAGAGAGAGAGACAGAGACAGGTATTTATTAATTAAGGGAAGGTTTCTTTTATATTCCCTACTCCCCTTCTCCCCCCCCCCCCCCCACTACATAAAAACACGAATATAATGTGTTGCATTTCTCAAGTCCTCAGATTTGATCATGGAGTGTTTTGATTTGGATCGGACTTAAGTGGAGATTTTGTTGTTAGTGAATCAGACGCCCTCAATGGTACTAATAGGGGATCTGTTTCGTGGTATAGTTTGGAGGAATCATGGACCTTGCAATTCACCAACAAAAGAATCTCCTCTTAACAAACATAATGGTAACCTGTTGCTTGGAATACCAGAAAATTCAGCTGCTCTAGATTTTCCAACACTATATTTCCTCCTAAAATTATAACGTTACCTTACCAGGATAACTCCTCCGCCTGTGCCCCCTGGTGTAAAGAGGAATTCCTGTGGTAGTCCTATTAGTTGACCCAACCAGTCCATCATGACCACCTCCAGTTCAGTACAGGCAGGGGAGGCGTTCTGATGGAGCCACACAAGCAAACGGACACATTATTTATTGCTATTTTACTTTTGGTACATTGGAGTGCCTCGATTCTTCCAAAATATGCCAGAAAACAGACTTCCTTATTGTTATTTTAACGGGAAATCTGTTTCGTGACACAGTTCGGAGTAATCAGTAGTCATGCAATCTACCAATATGAGAATATCCCCCTTAAGAGATATTCTACTTTTGGTATATTGGAGTGCCTTGATAAGTCCACAGTATGCCAAAGAAACAGGACCAGATTAGACCTAAACCTTGATGGAAACAAGGAGGGATAAGGATAACTTGATTTATTTACATTACTATTGGCCAGTGAGGAAGGCACGGTGGCTGCAATATCCTGTTGAGCGTGGGGAGGGGAGGATTAGTGTGGTGAAAATTGCACTCGCATAACTAGTAATTGATGGGGTACCCTCGCTTTTTTTCACTAACTTGAGTTTATTGGGATAATGAAGATGTTCTGCGCTTACGCCCTGCTGGTAAAGTTAAGTCCACAGTTGAACAGTTCTCAATGATATACTGTACAGGTACTAGTTTTCCGAGATATCTGATTGTTGGACTTGTTCTTCTTAGCAAGTGCAGATATTACTGTAATGGCTCTTTTAGAAGCTTCCTGGGCACCATGGTATGTAGCAAGGTCATAATGAGAGAACACTAATACAAACTGGTATCTCAATGGGACACAAATAGTAACCATCTTAACCTTGGAGATCATCATATATGTAAATATATTACATGCACACAGACAAGAGAGATACAGAGTAAATAATTATTTTTGTTACCAAAAGACAAATGACATACCAAGGGTTTCATAGTCAATGTACACACAGTAGAGTACATACCCAAGAGAAGCCAATAGTGCCCAAGGCATCACTAAGTACATCAGCTAGGATGGCTGGGTAACTGACGTTTGCTGGGTAGTAGGCGTGGAAGTAAGGCGACTGCCAGTGGGTTACCTAGAGAGAGGGAGAGAATGTGTGTAAGTCACTGCAACTCTAATCTAACATTGTAATAGAGTTGTGCAGAAACCGAGTAAGACCTACAGTAATTATTAGGAAATACAGGTTTAGGGGGATAATGCAGTAGTGATAAATCTAGAGCAACTGATTCCTCCAAACTATTCCAAGCAACAGGCCACTACTTTTTGGTCATATTTCCTGTCATGCATTATATTGAGGAATATCAAGGCGCTCTAATGTACATTACCAAAACTATATTGCACCGTGAATTCTATAAGAACAGTGTTATAACAAACATGTCAGAGTCACTGCAATATACATTCATGGTAATGTAGTTAAACTATTTTGACTAGATTGGGGTTTATAAGAGGTGTTAAATACTCCTACAATATTTACATCGGCATTAAATAAAACATTATGTATTCTTACAAGTGTGCAAAATGAAAAAAAAAGTATATGTATCAGCTTTCAAAGTATATATATATATATATATATATATATATATATATATATATATATATATATATATATATATATATATATATATATATATATATATATATATATATATATATATATATATAGTAACAAGTGAACCAAGGTACTTCTTTCATCCTCAAATCAAATAATAATTTCATTTACAAAATAGCGGGAAATATATAGCAAGCAAAGATGTACAGTTGCGGATATATGAAACAGACACCAAAGACGGGGCTCTACGTTGAGCATAATGGTAGAATGAGAAGTGGTGTGTGTAAAGTTGATAAGGGGCCTTTTTGAAGTGTGTGTGTTTCATGTATTCACATCTGTACATAACATTCACTCACTTACTCCAGGCATGATGACGCGTTCAATGTCCGTCATTATATCTTTCCATTGATCCGGGGTGTCAGGGGCAGCGTGGGGTAGAAGGGGCCTCAGGTACCCCGGCTCCACCTCGGACACCACACGCCTGCCAATGTACGGATGGAAATTTGGCGCCCCAACTGAGAGGTCATATAGCGACAGAAATAGTTGATAGAGAGGTGAGACAGCAAGCAGGAAGGAAATAGAAAGAAAAGAGGGGCGGTTGAAGAACTGAAAAGGAGTGGCTGGGGCCGAAGGGGAGCTTAAACCCTTAAAGTATTGCCCGCATCACTATAGGTAATACACCCTTAAAGTATTGCCCGCATCACTATAGGTAATACACCCCTAAAGGGAAATGGGGAAGGAGGGGGGTTCGTTATTGTCATAGTTAGTTATTTCAATATAGGTATTTTGTGTGTCATTTTCTCTGTAGTTATATTTAAAAATCAGATCATCGTCATTATTTCTAATTACCGTAGGTTTGTTTTTCATTATGATTATATATAATTATATCATTGTACTCACCAGATAGATATATGCATAGATACATAATTATAAAGATTGACAAATAGATAGATGGATGGATGGATTAATATAAGAATAGGTAGATGGATGGATATATAAATCAATGGAAAGAGAGAGAGAGAGAGAAGAGATGAAACACGTGTACTAACCTTTCTCTAATGTTAGTAAGGTAATCAACAATGTAATCCACCATCTCCTTGGCTGCCACCTTGAACTCTTCCCCTTCCATGTTTACTCACTCACTCACTCCTTCCAAAGTCTGCTCACTCTACAGGGGTTAAAAAATGGTAAGCATAAGTAATAGCTTCTCGTTCAAGATCATAATTATACGGTAATATCATCCCACCACTGTATGAAATTAATGCCAAACATAATTCAATATTTTTCAAAATTCCCGTGAACCAGACTAGTATAATTTTTTTTCACACTTTACGTATAGATAGTCGTGGAATTATAAGTTATGGATTGTTCTTGTCGTTTCGGAAAAGGTGATTGGTAAGCATGAGGTGATGATAATTATCTCTGTTTGCTGATGATGGTTTTGATGCTGTACTGAACGTTTGTAGCGTATGTAAGGTTAATAAAATGTGACAAGAATGTTGCATCACAACTCTATACAAATAATTCTCAGCAACAGATGAATGGTATCGGGTACTACTTAAGTCTTAATTAAGGACCCTGTGCCCGTGTATCAAAACTGGAGGCTTCTGATTCCTCCTGACCACTCCATGAAACAAGCTCCATCCATATTGGTGGGTGTTTCGTGGCAATGTTTGAAGGACTCATAACTCCCATTTTATGACTACATACACACCAATTCGCGATATCCACTCAGTGTTGTAGTACATCCGAACATCGAAACACGTGCAGGAAAGAGAATTAGTAGAGCCTGTGTGAGTCAACAGCCAGACCTACAGTTACAGTACTGGTGATGGGAATAGGAAGGTGAATGAGGACACGAAGGATGGGTAACTGGTTGGTGGTCCTTTGATTACTACAGATATCTTTTTAAGTAATATATATGGAATAATATTTTCTTCATGTAAAACGCAGTTAACTATCTATCCGTCTATTTATCCATCTATATATATCATCCAAAACGCCGTGAGCTATCTATCTGTCCATCTACATCTATCCATCTATTTATCTATCTATATATTATAAATTCCATTCAACGTGTGACTCCATTATACACCAATATGCAGATATTAGTAGTGCCTTCGCCCACCTCACCTTATCACTCCTCCAACCTTCCTTCTTCCGAACGTGCTTCGATACTGTGAAACTTTGAACCTGAAGCAGACACCGGATTGAATACTCTGAATGTACCGCGAACTTGTGTGCGCGGCTGTACATTGGAGCACCTTGATTCCTTCAAAGTATGTCCAGAAACAGTACCAAATTAATCAATATAATGTTGGCCTGTTACTTGGAGTACTTTGGAGGAATCATTACTCCTAATTTACCAACACACTTAAGGCTGCCAGAACACATTGTTAAATTTGTAGTGGATATACAATAATGGTGTTCGTAATATTTTACAAACACATACACACCCATCACATGACCAGCCAGTATTACAACTCTACTCAACTATAAATGAATGGTGGTTAACTGTATCCAAAAGTTTTTCCATGCATCTCTTATTCATAACCATACAATATTAAGAGTACGGTACCTTAATGATCAATAATTATAAAACAGTTTTGAGAATAACTGTAAAATCAGAAATAAAATTTAGTTAACTCAGCCAGGCGGGACTGCCATTACTTTTATTTACGTAATGTTTAGTGAGGATGGTCACATAATTAAATGTCATGATTACCGTGAAACTAGATAAAAACACATATCAATAGAGTGTTTTCTTCTTAGAATTACATTAGGATGCATTTGCCAAGTTTTCGGATATAACTCGCGACAATATATAAATATATATATTGTAAAGGAGATTGATTGATTGATTTTTTTTATGTAACTAGGCATCCTTACAACTTTAAAATGCTATATATTTTGTTTGCTGATGTGAGTTCTAGCTGAATGGGTTGAAAAGAGATATACAAAACTTTGACTAACGCCCGAAACTGCAAATTATACAGGAAAACACCACCTTGTTGCTCTGAGTTACAAAGGATATAATGTAATCAAGACAGAAAGGATTACTGGTAAATATATATAGAAATAAATACAACACATCCATACTTACAAGATTTTCAAGGGAAGCAGTCCGTTTTTCTCACCAAAGAAGGCAATCCAGTTCCAAGACCTTGAAGTAATGAGGTAAATAAAACTATGAGGTAACTGTACGAGAAGAACGATGTGCAAGATAACTAGGGATGATATGCCGCCCTCTCACCCCGATACTCACTTATATACTGAGTAAGTCTGAGAGTAAGAGAGATTCGTTAGTGTCAGTCAGGGTGCGCGAGTTGCCCAAACCCCCACAGCCCACTCCCCTTCTCCAGGGCTACCATGGGCACAGTAAAAATGTCCCTAGAATATAGCCAGTTTTACCCTATATTACGAAGTATTACCCTAAAAAGTTGTCAACATTGTAAAATAATGTAATGCATGATTACACAGTCATTTAGGATCATAGATAAGGCAAACTAAACTAGATTATATGCTTCCACAAGCAACATCACGGTAGCTGGGTTATGTCCCGGTATGGATAACTGGATGGGTTTAGCAAAATGGCAAAACAATGTAAACATGTAACCTCAGTATTATTTAACTTCCGAATTTTTTGTTCATGTCTACAATATCTTTGTGCATCTTCATTGTCGATACATTTTGACACGTTTATAAAAAAAAATTGCCCAAGAATTACCCAAAATTAAACATTACCCTAAAGAGGGTCTGATTACCCTAGTTTAGGGTATTTTACCCTAAAATGGAAGCACTCCACTTCTCCCGGACCCCCAGGCTTTGGGCGGCTAGTTTAGATAACCCAGTCAGACTCAGTTGCCGCCCACCTTTACCAGAGATTATGTAATTTCTGAAGCCTTAATTTAGAACATTTTGGCCTATTTCCTTGATCTTCTGTTCTCAGATTAGACTTTATATCTTCCAGTTTTACGACTGTCCTCCAATAAAAAGGGGATTAAGATGAATAGTGTCTGAACATAAGAAATCTGCTGATTAAGTCTTCCAGATAATATCAAAGATAGTTTTTATTAGTTATTATTTGAGGGTGAATTCCCAACTAGGAATCGCTGATGAGACATCTCACCTTTACTCTATAATACTGATATCGCTCACTGTTAACCTTCTGTTGGCTACCCATTATAAACTTGAAAAAAAAAAGATCAACTTACACTTCATATTTGCTTGATAATATTGCAGAGAATAATTATAGCTTATTCTAAATCTCACAAGTACAGCTGTGTATTGATACTTTATCATACGAACAGTAAGCCTACTGGATAGGTGAGAGAACAAACTGACTATAGTCTTTATTTGTTGTTCATGGGTTGATTATCAGCGCGTTTTAGCAGTTAGCATAATAAAAGAGAAATAATTCCTTGTAGTATAACATCATCAATATATATTTATAAAAAAATTCATACTGGACATGCATAATTTCACTGGCCATTATTGAACAAAATAAAACTCTCCTTGGTTGATATTAGTCATCTACATAAGAGTTAAGAGTTAGGCATCACAATCATATCCAAAGTAAATGCAAACTATTTCCTTCAACCAACAGCTGATTCACTACAAGTTACATCTTGGCGTGAAAACCGCACACCTGGCAACAACAGTGGCTTGGAACCTGCTGGGCTGGAAGTTCGATAAAGTCACGGAGTATCGGAGTTGCCAAAGGTCTCGGTTAGGGGTGCGGGGTGATGACAACACAGTATTTCCTTATATTGGGACAAATTACAAATTCCGAAGTACCGAACTTGGATCTTATCAACACTGTCCCGAATTTCTGGTCCTGAGCTTTGACTGAAGGCTTCATATGAGTTAATCTTAGTATAAGGCGAGGGTAGAGTTAATAAGGAAATCGGAGCAATTGGTTGATAGCCAATAAATCTAACATGTAGTAGTAGGATATCGGGGGACTATCGAAATTTATCATGCAATTTTATCAATATCACACATATTGGTATTTTGTGAGAAATATGAGGGGTAAAGAAACTAACTTAAACAATATTTCAAACATAAAAATATGGCTCTAACCATAGTAAATATTCGATCAGATGATAAGAATATTATAAATAAACGGATTAGTTTTCTGAGGGAGACAAAACCTTATGACCTTCCATAAATTGATATAAGAAAATAGAACCATTGGCTTAATGACTTTTGGATATACGCCGCTGGTTGATAGCCAATAAATCCAACAAGTAGTAGTAGTAGTCGTAGTAGAAATCGGTGTTATGCGTTTTGGGGTGTTGTCTCTTCCCTCCTGCTGCTGCCATGGTGGAAGCCGGAAGGAAAGAACTTCACTTCCAAGTTCCTTCACTTCACCCACATAGGTGCGGTAATCACACACCATTTGTCAGTATCAGAAGGCACACCTTGGAAATTGTCACTAACTTATTGTTCCTTTCGTATCTGGGATTATTTCTATGTAAATGTAAATTATTGTGTTTAATTTAAGTTGTAGGCTAAGATAATTATTAAGTATATGATTAAGTAAATTAATTAATTTAGTTTCTCATATCCTTCCTGTGCTTGTAGTGATGCTTTAATTCTGCTTAAAACCCTAGACTTTAGTTACGTTCATTACATTACTAACATAACTTCTTATCATGAGAACAACGTAATCAAGAATTCTGAAGACCTATAAGGATCTAATGACCACTACTGATTGGAACACCACTAATGAGTTAAAGAAAAGTGAAGATTTATTTAAAGACCATTAATGATTTAAAGACGACTAAATACCATATTATCAGAATGCATGAATGCATACAAAAAATAGTAGGCTACCTCAAATTACTGGGGTTATTTGGACACCACATGTGCTGCAAAAGAGCAATCTTAAAAGCCAAGTTCACACGGGGGAGCTTTGCCTTACAAACTTTGTACGTGTGATGTCAGAAATGAAGAAATCGCAAGTTTGTATGACGTCAGAAATGGAGAAGTTCCGAGTTTTCTCCATTACTGACGTCACAGCGGCCAATGACTACAAAGCAAAGTTTTCCCGTGTGGACTCCCCGGGGCCTAAGTAAGTTAGACTGATAAAATTTAATAGTGGTAACTAATAATGTATGTTATAACTACACTAAGTGAAATACGGAGTTGAGGATATAAGTAACAACAAAATTTGGCTGCTCAATCAATGATCGCGACCTTCTTTACAAAATCCTTTCCTTCCTCTCCTCCTTGGCTCTCTCACTTCCTCTCCCTCCACTCTCTATGCCGCAGAGTTTCCCAACCTGGGGTGCTAGCACCCCCTGGGGGTGCTGAAATCAATTATAGGGGGTGCTGGGAAGCGATGCACACATGGCAGTAAAATATCACGTCTAATAACAAGATATTAGTTAGGGGTGCTGGACTGCTTAGACATGACAACAGGGGGTGCTATGGTCGGAAAAGGTTGGGAAACACTGAATTCTATGGAGTGTACCACACTCTCACCATTCCCTTCGTCTCAGAGTGAGGCTATTCTTCCTCCGTCCCCCACTACAGTATACAGTCTATATATATATATATATATATATGTATACTCCACTTCCACGTTCATCACCCCATAGCGTTGTCAATGTCTGTACCTCACAAGATATTAATCTCTCGTTTTGACTCATTTATTTTATACTGAAATATTGTGTCTATAGGTTTGGAGGACACCATACAGTGAATCTGAAACTAGTACATCACACTGTATAATGGAGATTGAAAAAGTGAAAGCCAAGGGAAATGAAAGAAAAAATCTTGACACAATTTTCCTCTCGTCGCCCACATCCTTAGCGACATCGATCCTGAGGGGGATTTGAGGAGGGGGGGTTGCATCTCTCTCTCTCTCTCTCTCTCTCTCTCTCTCTCTCTCTCTCTCTCTCTCTCTCTCTTATGTGAAAACTTAGTGGTAGTGGAAAAGGGGGAAAAACTGGGATGGATGAGGTAGACAAGGTAATAAAGACTGGATGGATGAGGGAGAGAGTGGAAGGGAGTGTGTGACATTGACCTAGTTAGTAATTTGTGTGTGTTTGTTTCCATGCGTTACAACACTTTAGTTAATGTTACCTATTCAATCATTACTGTATATAGGTAATAGTATCCTGCCTCTTCTCTATAAGTCACTATATTCATCAATTAATGGAGGTCGTGTCTTTTGTGCGAATTCTAGTCTAAGTATATGTAGAGAGAGAGAGAGAGAGAGAGAGAGAGAGAGAGAGAGAGATAAAGAGAGAGAAGGTGGGAGAAAGTGATTGATTGCCTCTGTATAGTAAAGGAAAACAGATTCCCTACTCATTTACTGTACTGAATATTATCACATTCAACATTGCATTTAATAATGTACCAATAATTAAATAAAACCATAAATAAAGTGGTAACTCTGTAATGTTTAGGCAGATATCATGTTAATAATAATTACTGCCCATAATAATGTACACTTGAATGGGTATAACTTATAACTGGGATACTAAGGGGGAAATACATTTTTGGTTCATTGGAGAGACTTGATTCCTCTAAAATATGACAAGAAACGGGATCATATGAACAAGAATATTGGTGGCCAGTTGCCTAAAATAATTTGGAGGAATCACTCTCCAAAATTACCAACATTGTAAGTACAGTATTATCCCCTTAATATAATGCATAAACTTAGGAACCACAAAATCAGCGAAATACCCGTAATGCCTATTTTCATTTGAGGCGAAAATGTATCGATTTCTTTCTATATAATTATTATGACATAAGATATTCATGTCATGTTCATTCCAGTGTTCAAAGTTGAGATATGGATATATTTTATTATATATTTTTCTTTGATTTTATGTTTGGCGTTTACTGAAAAATTACAAAACATTTGATGAGGGACAGGATACATTTTAGCAAAATATATATAATTACATAAAAAAAGGAATATTGAGTATCTTACTGTACATCATATGCAAATCACAGGGGATCATTGTTTGAGGAAATATGAAGGGTTATTAATTCCTCTAAACGATGCAACAGACTAAATCCTCTTACTTGTAGGAGGCATTGTTTGTAGGAATCAACACACCCTCCAACTCACCCACAACATTTTTATCCCCTTAATATTCTTTGGTCATCAAAAGTTTCCCTTTCCACACAGCATATATTTTTTTCCTTTTCTCTGTTCCTGTGGCCAATGTCCTGCTTCCTCCTAATTTGGACATAAAGAATGAGTATAGGTGTGTGGCTGGCAGCAGGCTCAAAGCTAGACCTGGAGTGGAGTGGTAGAGGGAGGACCCAGTCTGTATAGGAGTGTATGCCAGAATACCAACTCGGCGTCACTTGTAAAAACCAAACTGAGGCTCTCACAAATACTTCTTGTACGCCAGCTCGGCTGCAAAATGATCAACGTCTTGGTTATTGTTCAATAGGACATGGTTCACGTATAGCTTTCAGCGCTCCTAAAAAGTTCTAAAGTTCTGTCGCCGCTCTGATTTGACAGTGTATTTTGATATTAATTTTGTCATGAATAAAACTTTATTGTATTTTCTGACCGATATATTAATATTAGATTTTCTGTTAAACAAAAGGAATAACATTCAGGTATAACATTACTCATTAAGTTCAGTTTCCCGTAGAGGGTTAATGTCTATTGTGATATGGGTGAATTATTGGTGCATTGGAGTACTACTAGTTCTTCCAAACTGTGCCAGGAAGCAGACTACTTCTACGTTCCTGAAAGGGAAGCTATTTCTTGGCATAGTTTGGAGGAATCAGTCTCACTCCAGTACCATTCCTTTAATTATTTTCTCCCTTCTTTCGTTCTGTTTCCTTCGTGTTTGTTGTCCCTCCTCTCTATTTCCTCCAACCTATTAACTACAAGATCTTTCTGTCCTAGCACAGTCTTATAATCTACTTTATACTCACTTAAAATTTACCATCGAACCAGAGACGCAACAGAATATCAGACCATGACTATATTATAAGATTTTACTTTTGTACATAAGAATAGGAAACTACTTGTATGCGAAAGCTTAAGTTGTATAATATTATATCAGACTCGTTATAGGTCATCTAATTTGGATTTACTGTATTATTAATTATATTTTTATGTATGCCATTACCTGGTAAATATATAGGTCTGGATGTGGTATAATATAATTATTATATGTTGTGGGAGATGTGGCGAGTGTTGCAATGTGGGAGTAAGTGTGGGAATAGAATACCAATGTGTTGTGGGCAATATGTAAGACAATAAATAATCACTGCACAATGTAAGACAAATTTGCCCGGCGTCACTAACTCGAGAAATGTTAGTGATCGCCATTTTTCACTGCATGTATCAAAGTAAATATAAGTGAAATATTATCTCACCGATGGATGCTGGGGTGGAGTGAGAATGAAGCGTGTGATGGATGAAGGGGAGTCCAGATCGTCCTGGTATTCCTGAGTTAAGTGTCGGTGCTTCTCTATAGCTGTTGTATTCTCGTCAGGTTCCAGACTCTCTCTAGAGGCCGCCCTGCTGGCACTGACCATGTTGCTGAGGCGCTGACTCCCAGGAGAACCTGACATATAATGAGGCTGTATCAGCTCTGACAAATTCAACTTTAACTGTGTTCTTGGAGATTCAACTGCATCGGGAGTAGTATTGTTATTATTATATTGTATTTCATTTGTTGTTCTCTGTATCTTGTCCTGTTTCACCCTACTCATCTTTCCCAGGTCAGATGTGAATATATTTTCTTCTTGTATTTGTTCTTCCTCTATAAGTCGCCAGGTACACTCCATTGGTGACTTTGATCTGGACCGTGATCTTGATCTTATCTTTGACGAAGATGAACTTGGAACTTCGAGTCTTGACCTTCTCTCCTGTCTTTCCAGCTTCCAATGTTCTGCTTTATCTCTCTCTTGGCTAATGTCCCTGATTTCTTTCTTCTTGTCTATTTTGCTAGTGGCTTTAACTCTTTTTTCCTTATTTCCCCACCAACTTCCCTTGCTATTAACATTTTTATCTTCTCCCCTTTTATTTTCATCTGGCAAGCTAGTGTTTCTTCCTGCCAGAGACTCTGTGTCCCTCTCTCGCTTCCTTCCATTTTGGCCAGGGAGGGAGTTGGTGGTGTCATCATCTGGTGTCTCTTCCTTCACCACAAGCATCTGGAGGCCACAAGACTTGGGCACACGCAGTGACCTTACCGGCTTCAGGCTCTTCACAATATCATAGGGGTCCGAAAGGCAGGGGTCATTAGGCTTGAAATTCTGGATAAATATAGAGGAGATCAGATTAATAGGAGAAGAAAGAAGAGTATGTTACTAAAGACCTTGTACCACAAAGGAGAAAGTGACAAAGAGAAACAGCAAGCACATAATGAGAAAAAGGAAGAATGGACAGCTAAAGTTTCACATTTCTTTTCAAGTTCGTTTCATTGAAAGGTGTTGCCGGAATACTAGGCGTGACTGTACATACATCTTACCTGTAGTTTTAATGATATGAGACGTATATTGGTAGTGAGGGAGGCCTGTAGGGCGTGATGAAGTGCCCACGCTGCCCAGGAACACTGTAGTAGGCAAGGTGTCACCACCACCAATACACTGTTACATCGCCACACTCTGGTCGCCACCTCCTCAAGGATCACTACAGGCAACAAGCTCCAGCATTAATTTAGCTTCTTGGCTCTTTAGGTAAATACAATACAATAGAAAAAAAAACACCTAACAATATTACATCTAGGTACCGTATACTAACTACTATTTATAAACATAGGAATGGAATAGTAACCTTGTACCAGTTAAACTACATATTTAATTTCATGCTCAGAATCTATATCTCTTTACTACATGTAATCCTGTATGTAAGTATACATAGCAATTCTCCCCCAACCTACTGTAGCTCCCAGAACATCATAGAGGGTAGTCAGAACAATTGGCTCTGAACATCTCTCAATCATAATCACCACAAAAACCAGAATCACCCCAACTGGCCACAGACACACATACACCAACTACAATAAAGCCAACTGGGACATCTTCACGACCGAAACAAAACATCGCTTGGAAATACTGAACAGTACACCCATCACCGACATTAACAGTACTGTACAAAAATTCAATACAATTATACAAACCGCAGACAACAAACACATCCCTAAAGGCAAACAGAAGAAAAAACAACCCCAAGTTCACAACAGAAATCCAAGACCTCATCAGACATCAGACAACGTGATGCACTTAATGCTTCAAGTAGAAAATTTGAGTAAGAAGTTAGAAGAATTTGTTGAATCAACCCAGCAAAAGAAGCACCACAAAGCTGATGATACCGTATCAACCAATCATGCACAACAATAATGTCTATAAGTCACTTAATAATTTGTTGCAATCAATTTGAGAATCAAAGAACTAAAGTTAAACAATATTTCCAACGTAAAAATATAGCTTTCACCATCGAAAATATTCTGTCAGATGATAAGAATATTATAAACAAACTGCTGAGTTTTTTGAGGGAGACAAAACTTTATGACTTTCTTAGTGAAATGTGAAAAAGATTGTTCCAGGAATTTGTTTACTGTTAAAGGGAGGTTTTCTTTAATGTTAAAGGAGGGTTGTGTATTGGATAATATTGACAGGGATATGGATTATTTTGTGTGTGTGTATATATATATATATATTTAAATATACTTTATGGGTAAACAAGTGACTTTGTTCTGATATCTGTGAGCGCTTGGTCGGAGTAAGAAAAGAAACCTGAACCTTCTAATACTATTAACGTAACTTCTGGTTGATTTACTTTGGTAATGTGTGAATAGTTTTATGACACAGCCATCACAATAAACACTACACTCTCAAATAAACAACACGTAAACACCCTCATCTAGCATTTATCTCAAGTCAACCAATCTAACCCTGAATATCGACGAGTCATCATACGTAAGATATATATCCCCCCTGACTCAGACTATGCACCATTCACACTTCAAACAAGATTATCACAGCGATAAAATACAAATGCATGCAAATACTTCAGATTATTTGGCAACAACAACAAAGAAACCACAACTTCATTGTATAAACAATATATTCGATCAGAGATAAATGATTATATCTAGGCATCATCACAACCCACAACAACCTGCATCTAAGGTTGGATGACTAAGAAGGCAATCGGGATTAGGTATAATGATAAGTATACTCACGGTCACCAGCGAGCATATCCCTTTGAGGGAGGAAGCACTTGTAATGATAAGTGTCCTCCAACACTGGTAACAACACAGACCCAACCCAATATGTGGCCGAGTCTCCATGTACCACCAATACGTCCACCTGTCCATCATCTGACACACACACAGATATATATAAACCATTAGTATCTTCTCAGACACACACATACACAAACCATTATTATGTTCTCAGACACACACATACACAAACCATTAGTATGTTCTCAGACACACACATATTCATATCATTAGTTCACCTGTCCATCATCTCACACGTTTTGCACAGATAGGCATCAGGAAAGATAAATAAAAAAAATAGAATGTGTACAGTCGCTTCTAGATGTCTTGTTTCAACACTATATAACTTTACGAAATAAGGGAATAGTATACTTTTGGTACATGAGAGCCACTCGAGTCCTCCAAAGTATGTCAGAAAATAGGGCCAGATTAGCAACAATAATTGTATTTTGTTGCTTGGAATAAATAAGAGATATTTTGTGGCTAAAAGCCACTACAAATTCACTATTATGGCACCAACTGGTTTCAAGTGTCACAATGGAATCCTTCAGACTGTTGATATATTTACTATGATTGTTGATAGTTTCAGTTGTTCCTTGGGGATAATACTTTAGTTTAGGTATTTAAATGTATACTATGCTTGTTGTGTTGAACTTATTTTAAGGATTTGAAAGCCTTTTGGAGAGAGTCGATCCCATTCCTCTCGTTAGCTGTCCCTCCTATCTTTCAGCTTTCTCCAAGCATTAAAAAAATGTATACGGCACTATGCTTGTTATGCTGAACTTATTTTAAGGGTCATGAATTGCATAACATATACCAAAAAAGGCCAAAAAATCAAATAAGGGAGTAGGTGTACTGTACATTTTCCCCAGGTAAAAAAATAAGATAAAAATAAAATGGATACAGTATCTACATCATTATCATCCAGAAGGGTAGATATATATCACAGTGGACAAGATAGTGTGTGTTGTTGTTAGTGACGTGGTGACAAACATCCTTTATAATTATATCATGTAGGGATCGTGTACCAGGTGCCGGATGTTGAGATCACCCAGGTGCCAGGCCTGAGGGAAGGCATGTCAACATCAACAACAACAACAACAACAAACTTGCTACTACGCACTACAGTATCGGAAGTAAGTGATGCTGATGATAATAATGATACTATATTTAGCTTTGCTCTCAGCTTCATTATCCACGACGTAGTAGTAGATGTCCCACCTGCGTAGTACAGTAACCTACTTTCGGTTATTTATATCAGACTTACAACAATTACAAGCTGTGTATGGTTGTTCTTTGTTTATTATAACAAATCAGTTATGAAGCTGGATAAAATGGAGCTCAACTATCATATTTCGAGGGTAAAGTATTGAAGTATATACTGTACTATACTCCTCATAAACTCACTACTGCACTGTCAATGTGTTACAGTTGGCCCTTGTATATAAATAACACTTCACATTTAACACAAGCCAAGTAGATTACTTTTTAGGTTGTATGGTTATGAATAAGATATGTCTGGAAAGACATTAAGCGGTCTTTAGTGAGGTAATGAATGTAAAGTGCAGGGAAGACAAGAGAAGGGGAAAGGAAGAACTTATGTTGGGAACTGATATAATAATTATTATTATGGTGAACAAAAATTCGTTCCCTCAGCCAGACACATGACTGAATACTCGGTTGTTTGGAAACACAATTCGCCACATATCCTCTTTTGTTGGAAATGCAGATGTTTCAGTAACATTGTGGCTGGCTGAGGGAATGGATAATTTTGTGCACCATAATACTGTACACTTGAGGTAAATAATTCTGTCCTGATCCGAGACATACCATGAATCTCTACCAACCTCGTATCCCACTCCTTCCGAATCCATTCAGTTAGTAGAGATTCATATTGTGTTTTGGGTGAGGACAGACGTATTGACCCTCACTGTGAACACTACACCCACGGACCAAATTATTGACGCCTCACAGTGAACCATGAAACCGTGACTTGTAAAACCGAAGCACTTATATTCAGTGGGTGTACTGTGCAGTACTTATCTGCAACTTAAAAACAATTGAATGTATGTACACAAAATGCGAATCTAAGGTCACATTACGTTGGAAGGAATAGGTGTATTTTCGCAACGATAAAATTAAAAGCTATAGGAATAGAAGTACTGTACAGTTGAGCAGGTAGAAAGTGCAAGAAAAATACGACTGTATATGGCAACACCTGGCAGTTCTTTGTAATATGACCTCGTATCTTTATGAAGGAATCACTGGGAACCCAAAGCCAATGTAAGGTGAAACGTGATTGGCTGAACTTTGAGTTGTGGTGAAAATTTTGCCATATACAGCCAGATTTTTCTTGCACTTTTTACTTGTTTAACTGTACCTGTCTTGATGCCTTTAGTCACTCGCCCACGGAAGTAAAATGCGAAGGCGAGGCGACAACGATGCCACACGACGGTAGTGATGGTGAAACAGAGTGCAGCAGCTACCATCACCACGATGGCGGTGCGATATCCAAGGGCCACTCGTTCACTAGGAGGAACTGAAATAAAAATGAACCGGAGATATGGTTATGGTAAACAATTGCTCACACAACTTCAAATGTGTGTATAAGGATGGAGGAGGATAAGAAGACAGTGGTGCATAATGTGTTTATAAGGATAGAGGAGGATAAGAAGACAGTGGTACATAATGTGTGTATAAGGATGGAGGAGGATAAGAAGACAGTGGTACATAATGTGTGTATAAGGATGGAGGAGGATAAGAAGACAGTGGTACATAATGTGTGTATAAGGATGGAGGAGGATAAGAAGACAGTGGTACATAATGTGTGTATAAGGATGGAGGAGGATAAGAAGACAGTGGTACATAATGTGTGTATAAGGATGGAGGAGGATAAGAAGACAGTGGTACATAATGTGTGTATAAGGATAGAGGAGGATAAGAAGACAGTGGTACATAATGTGTGTATAAGGATGGAGGAGGATAAGAAGACAGTGGTACATAATGTGTGTATAAGGATGGAGGAGGATAAGAAGACAGTGGTACATAATGTGTGTATAAGGATGGAGGAGGATAAGAAGACAGTGGTACATAATGTGTGTATAAGGATGGAGGAGGATAAGAAGACAGTGGTACATAATGTGTGTATAAGGATAGAGGAGGATAAGAAGACAGTGGTACATAATGTGTGTATAAGGATGGAGGAGGATAAGAAGACAGTGGTACATAATGTGTGTATAAGGATGGAGGAGGATAAGAAGACAGTGGTACATAATGTGTGTATAAGGATGGAGGAGGATAAGAAGACAGTGGTACATAATGTGTGTATAAGGATGGAGGAGGATAAGAAGACAGTGGTACATAATGTGTGTATAAGGATGGAGGAGGATAAGAAGACAGTGGTACATAATGTGTGTATAAGGATGGAGGAGGATAAGAAGACAGTGGTACATAATGTGTGTATAAGGATAGAGGAGGATAAGAAGACAGTGGTACATAATGTGTGTATAAGGATAGAGGAGGATAAGAAGACAGTGGTACATCATGTGTGTATAAGGATAGAGGAGGATAAGAAGACAGTGGTACATAATGTGTGTATAAGGATAGAGGAGGATAAGAAGACAGTGGTACATAATTCAACCAAATAATGAACCTGTGTGATAGTCTCCACAATCATCATTGAAATGTTCCCCTGTAATATCTGTGTCATCAGAATACTGCCTTATAATTGTACAATTATTACTATATAAACTTCTACAGTCATTTATATATAGGCTGTACAAAACATGGGTCCTATCACATCCCTGGGGTGCACCTGTGTTGTAACAATATTGTTGGAGTTAACATAATATATATGGAGTTAACATAATTAGTACACTGTGGTCTGAGTTAAAAAGATGAATATCCACATCAAAATATAACAGTTAACATCTAT
Organism: Petrolisthes manimaculis; assembly: GCA_034508575.1. Lineage (NCBI taxonomy): Eukaryota > Metazoa > Arthropoda > Malacostraca > Decapoda > Porcellanidae > Petrolisthes > Petrolisthes manimaculis. Next base: position 241,252 of record JAWZYT010000706.1, on the reverse strand, counting down.
CTCTATCAGAGATGAAATCTATAAAAAGTATTCAAATTTATGAGTTCTATTTATCCAAATGTTTGCTAATGTAATTCACAGACCTTGTTTTGCATCTGAAGGAATATACACGATAAATAAGATAACCTTACAATAAATTCCCTAACAAGGTACCACTAAGTACCACTAAGTAAATTAGCCTATGTGGTGTAAATGTAAATATTGTTTGTGCTTTGTTTGTTTTGTTGTGGTGTGTGTATGTTCGTGTGTTTGTGTGAGTTCAGTTGTTCGCTTCCCATCTAGGCCTTGCCTGGCCCGATGGAGGGCGCGGATTAGGATGTGGCTTCCTGCCTGGAGGTTGATTTGGCCATGTCGGAAGAGGATCTCAGAGTCTCCTATCGAGGATAACTGGCCTGAGCTGCCTTCTCGCAACCCTCCTCCACTCTCCTCGGTCACTCCGCACCTCAGATTACAGCCTTCCACCTCCTCAACCTCTACCAAGCGACCCGTTGATGCCTCGTATGACTCCTCGCAAGATTCCGATGGTGTGGACTGTTTGCCTCCGGCTGCCAAGACTGCGAAGGGTGCTTCAGCTGTACATAATGTACAGTACCTTCTCTGCCTCAACCTGGTGTTTCATCTTTGTATACCAACTCCTTGCCCTCGTCCAACCTTCCTGCTTTTGCCCCGAGAAATGCCTATGTCAAGTTATCCTTCCCTGGGAACCCAACTATGGACACAAAGCTGCGTTGGTTGTCTGATGTCAACACTCCACCTCTCCAAACTCTCCACCTTGGTCGAGGCTCAGCAGGCCATCATCTCAACTGTCACTACCCTTACCGAAAAGATGGATACTGTTGCATCTCGCCTTGAAAATCTTTTTGAATCAGTCCCTTCTCCTGGTCCATCATCCATTGACAGAGATATTTCATATTTCAAAATTTGTCAAGCTCCACCTAACTCCATATTACCCTGCCATCGATTGGATTGGGGTGGCCCAGGAAACAAAACTTTAGGATAACAGAAATAATGGTGGAGCCATCACAGATACCTGTCCAGAATACAGCACAGCACCCCATTCTATTAAACAATTTATGGAAGACTGCAACGCACACAACGACACTCGCCAACAACACAACATACTCACTGAGGGCACTGTGGGAAAGCCCGGTCCAAGCCATAGCCTTCCTCAGGAGCACGGGGCTGCTTGGCCAGACAACTTGAGGAACTTCAACAACAACCATGGGGACATCACACACCCTTGCTTCAATTCAAAATTCAAATTAAATAATAATAATAATAATAATAATATTGAAAGAATGAGCTTACCTCCTTGTTTGAGTGTGAGTGTGTGATGAACTGATCCTTGACGGTTTGTTATGGTACATCTGTATCTGCCGTAGTGTGTTCGCTGTACCTCACTCACTGATAACTCACTCCTTACAGTACCTTTCCTGTTACACCAATATATATTATATCACTTTGGTATCCTCACAATACTATCAATTATGTTAATGTAACAGGAATATAATGTAAAAATACCTGTATGGTCAATAAATCAAATGACATGTAAAGCAATATATTTCTATTTAGATTAATAATAATTTTAATTATGAAAAATATTTTCAATCAGTTAATATATATAAAATAGTATAATATACGATGATAATAAAACTCACTCCTCTTTTAGCACTGTGATATTGGTGTTGGTCAACCTATTAGCATCCACCCACACTCCAGGTTGTGTCTCCTTGATCCATTTAAGGTTTTCTCTCAGTGTGGTGGCTGAGTCCTTTCCACAGGCTTGACGTCCCACAAAGGCTGAACATTGGAAGGTCACCTCCTCCCCTAGTAAAGCCCAAGAGTCTCCCGTACTAACGGACTTGATGGGAGGGCCACGTAACTCGTCGTTTCCTGATGAATATAATTATAATAATAATGATCGGAAATTTTTCAAGATATTTTTTCTTGTTAACCTCTTGTTGACTGATATTGCCTTCACTGTAGTTGAATAAAGTCTTTGGGAGTCAATTAAGATGCTAATAATAATAATAATGATAATAAAGGGAAGTAGTAGTAGTAGTAGTAGTAGTAGTAGTAGTAATAGTAGTAGTAGTAGTAACATACATTTAAAAGTGCAGTTCCATCCTCAGCATCTTCTTCCCAATATACACTTCATCACTCCTCTGAACATGGCCCCACCAGCTCAATCAAGGCTCCCTCACTTTACCTCCAAATCTACCACCTGTACTGTTCCTCTAATGTACGCATTCCTAATCCATTCAAGCTTTATCTCTCTCAACGAAAATCGCATGCAACATCTCTCAACTGGTCCACCTGCAGTATTTTTTCCTAGTCATATAACATAGCTGTTCTCACCCCTGTCTTGTAAACCTACCCCTTTACTCCGTCAGTAGGTGTACATATAACTTACTATTAACGCAGAGGTTGAAAGTCTTGTTGAGGAGGACGAGGCCAGAGGAAGCAGATGAAAGGGAACACAGGAATTGTCCCTCATCTTCCAACAGTACTCCATCACTCTCCAGACTCTCTCGTGAGCCTCGTCCACAGTAACCAAGTCTGAAGCTACTCACCACACGCCCCCAGGGGAACCTCACTCCCTTGTACCACCTGCCAATGGAAACGCAAATCTGTGTGTGTGTGTGTGTGTGTACTGTACATTTATGGCTACGCCTCTAGGCATGAATTGTTTGCATGCTGAAGTATTATTATTATTACTATTATTTTTATTTTCATTATTATTATTATTATTATTATTATTATTATTATTATTATTATTATTATTATTATTATTATTATTATTATTATTATTATTATTATTATTATTATTATGGGAGTCTTGATTAACTCTTCCATTAGTCAGCAGCACGAGTAGAATGATCAGGTAAAATATTGATAAAAAGGAGGTTTTTTTGTTACTGCATGAGTATATATATATATTTTAAAGAACGACAGTATTATTAGGATTACTATTCTGAGTTGCTTGGGGAACAAAGGTAACTGAGCTGTGCCTCCAAAATAATATTATTACTTTTTATCACTTTAGATCTCTTTCATTCTATTTTTTATTTCACAGGAGAGCACATTATGCGGGTTTCTTACATTTAGTCCTCAACTGTCTCATACTAGGAAAACAAAATACACACACACACTTTTATCACCACGCAACTGCATGGGAAATTTTGATGAAGACAGAAAATTAGGTAGAATGAAATGCTATACTCACCAATTTATATTAATGTCTGACTGGTTAGTAGTGTTGACAAAACTCTTACAACAGTTGAGTTGGTAATACTTTGTACTTGTTGTTTCTATAAACTCTTCCAGAGATGAGTACATGTCTGAAGAAGTGAGAACTGAGCAGGGACAGACAGACCTGTAACGTTAACAATAAAAAATAAGTGGTGGGTGGGCTATAATAGTGTTTAGTTATTAAATACACAGTTCGTGTACATTTCGGTGTTTATAAGTTGCAAAAGATATCGAAATGTTTAAATTTTTTCGTAAATTGTCTTTGATTGCATTACATTGACCGAAAATTCAGAGAAATTTAATAGGGGAGCTGGTATCGTTGCCTCCAAAAATTTCTAGACACTACCTGCTTGAATCTAGCAGGGATTGTCTCGAAAATTTTGGAGGCAACTGTAGCTTTTCGCCTATGGCAACATAACAAAAGAATATAGTGTGTATAATGATATTACCTGCGGTTGTATTGAAGGGAAGGTTGCACCAACACACACACTAACACTGCCACCAACGTCGCCATCATCACCTAGACAAACAAGCAACCGCATTTATCTGTCAAAAAAATTACTCGTTCAGAAAATTATATTTAGGTAATGTAATTCGCTTATTTTAAACTTTAATACGAACTGAAGGCAGAATATTATGGTACAGTACCGTATACTACTGGAAGATCCTGCAGCGTAAGGAAGAGATAGAGAGGAGGGACAGCAACCACGATGGATATTGTACTAAAAATTATATGTTTATACTTCTACATAATGTCTCCTCGTGTGAAATTAAAAAGTGAGAAAACAAACAAGTCAATTAAAGGGGAGGGGGAGGGGGGAAGCCCAAAGTGAGATATGTAAATAAGAAATGATCCCTGAACCAGATATTAAGAAAAGGGAAAGCCCAAGGCCAGAGGAAATACTTGTTAGACAACAACAGTCGTTAGGAGATTAATAGATTATTAAAGGGAAGAAAGAAAATTGTACTTTGCCAGAAAGATGTTGTAACACAAAGAAGGAGACAGAGGGCAACAACAGACACCAAGTTAAACAAATAAAAATAAAGGACAGCTGAAGAAAGGAAAGGGAGTGGCTTGGGTCTGAAAGGTAGTCAAAGTCTTTAAAGTATTACCCACTTCTTCTCAGGCAACATCCCCTGACGGTAGGTAAACAGTAGACTGTTTTTACACTTCCCCTTTCCATAACAATCAGAATTCCTCTTTTCCGTAACTAGCCTATACTGTTGCCTCACACCTTATAAGATTGTTGGAATAGCAGGCAACAGCTACACGGCATTTATCTTGAATACAAAACGAACGATATACATCCCCTCTCCACGAAGAAAAGCTACCCTTTACCGGAAACTCGAAAGGGTTGTCAGATATCACTTGAATTCTTGATGTATTCTAAAACAAGTTCATAATTTTACATTTTATACAGTTTCGCCAGGTTAAAAAAATAAGATGGATAAAAGTATATGTGAATGTGACTTACCTATTTCGTGGTGAACTCTTCGGTATTATAGAAACAAGGTTGTTCAGCGTGACACATGTAAACAAACAGAATGAAAACAAAGACTCGGTGATCAGCCCTCCTTCCTTGTAGTGGGATGTTGTTTGCAGTGGTGAGATAGTACTGTATGAGTTTGGGCTCTTCGTACCCGAAACACTCCCTTTCACTTTTTTAACTGTCCCTCCTTTCCTTTTACTTCCTTCCTGCTGGCTGTCCCTCCTCTCTTATAATATTTTCTCGTTCGTGTTACGGGATCTTCTTTCTTCCTCAACAATTCTTCTTTCACGTGCAGTATACGCCTATAACTTAAAAGCTAATAGGTCGGTTAGAGCAAAGGTCCACCACAACAAAGAAGAGTCCTCTCCCTCGGCCACCACCGGAGTCACTAAGAGGGGAGAGCCGAACACACGACATATCCGGTGTTATCTCCTCTCAAAGCTCATTTTTCATTACCCACCTCCTGTCCCGTCCTACACACACACACACACACACACACATTGTTTTATACCACCGCCCTGCCACCACACTTGCATCACCACACTGTCCACTGTGTAAGTCACTTTAAAGGAGGGAAATAAAAAAAATAAAAAAGAAAAGGTTTTGTTATTGGACTGGAGACGAGTTATCATGGAAAGGATCAAACACTTGTATAAATAGTACTGCGGAAGTGCAGGCTAAAAGAGGAAACAGATTATCAAGGTTTGTTAAATCTTTACCACGGTAATCAGCGGCTGTGAATCTGTTTATGCAAAATGAGTTACAAAGAAGAAATATATATATATATATATATATATATATATATATATATATATATATATATATATATATATATATATATATATATATATATATATATATATGGAATAATAATAAAAATAATAAAATGTTTACAACAATTTTGATTTCAAGTCATGCATGAATCGTAGTACAGTACAGTAGTACTAGTGACTAGAATAATAAGTATTAAGTTTCAGTATAAATTACAGACAATGATTTTTGGGGTAAGGTGTCATCCCAGAGTTTACAGTCAGTCAGAAAATAATAGAACATCACTCCTCATTCAAGACAACATTATTCTCAGAGTTTATCACTAAAATACAGTATATACCAGAAAGGTGACAGAACTTTATAAGAGAGTGACTGCTGTACCATAAGTTACTCTCAAAGGCGCATTGTATTTTTCTTATAAACTCTCGATAACCAGTTCAAATGAGCCGAGTGATAAAGAAAAAGAGACACCATATAATTTTATTAACCCCATCTTCATTCATCCTATTTTCCATTTTTAACTAAAGGGATGGAGAGCTTCAGGAGCAAGGATTAAAATTCACAGTAGTTATCTTATCACTGGTTGCCAGATACGACGCTCGCCTTGGGAAAAATGTCGTAAAAATTCACACATTATCCACCATTTCAATCTGCACTCTTTTCCTCATTTCAATCTGCACTCTTTTCCTCATTGAAGACCACCAAATGTTATCCTAAGCTTCTATTATTTATTAACCTCCTTTTCACTTTACACCATATCCCTCTTTGAAAAATACGAAATGTTTTCCTCGGCTTCTATTACCGTACCATTTCATTATACTCCCGGCCACAGTCCTTCACTGAAGACTCCTAATAGTTTCCTAAACTTATAGAATTAATTCTGGTATTAATTGATGCCTCTTCAAACGATCTGTCCCCGGTGGGCAGACATTATAGCTCTTGTCTATATAGTACTCTCCTCCATTCAATCCCCACCTCCCACGCTAAGCCCCCGCCCCCTTCCAATCCCCCCACACGCTCCGGATATGGCGCCTAAGCAAGGATGAGTGTGGTTGGTTGGTTAGGTACTGGCACTCAGTGTAATGGGTGTCTTTACTAAGATGGTACGCTGTAGTGAATGGCTCTTATATAAAGTGAAACCATTCGCTTGGAACCTCATTATTGTTCCAGCGCCGAGCCGAGCTTGATACGAGGGTGATCAGGAATAACAACTGAACACGTCCACATTAAAAGGGGAACAAAGACAACTGTGCCTGACCAGAAAGACAATATACCACTAGAGAGACAAGGAGAAAGGAGAGACAGCAAGCAGGAATGAAAGAGTAGGAGAGAAGGGTCAAGTGAAGAGGAGAAAGAGATAGGCTTGGCTTCCTAAGAGTGATCAGCAGAAAGAACAGTCGGAGGCGTCGTCCATACACAGAAGCTGACTGATTATTCAAGAGAAAGAATATCCCCTACACGACTACTGGAAACCTTTTGGCGTGACTCAGGTGATATATCCTTAGTAAGACAGTTTACCGTTTACATCATTCATCATCATACATCATCATACATCATTCGACTCAATAAATATTCTATTCTCCATTTATTTTTTACCTGGTGATAATACACTCATTTGTTTTCGGTGCGTGTAATAATGAAACTCAAGATGAAGTACACCAAACTTTATACAACTAAGTACTTATCTGCAATTTATAAATGCTGGAATGTACGCAAATAGTATATAGATGCTCATAATGACTTAGATCAATGGTTCTTAACCTTTTTCAATATATGCACCCCTTTAAAATCAGCAGTAAGTTCTCGCACCCCCTGATTGCTGAAATATAAAAAAATGATAAAAATACAAAGTTGATGTGATGTGTATTAATAACAAAACTACGTATTTTATATTTAATCTTATTTCTTATAGCTTACATTTTTTATGCTTTAATTTTTTATATTTAATCTTCATTCATATAGCTTACATTATTTTGCTTTAATTATTCCTAGGCATCCTCGCACCCCTTAGGAACCAGCCTGAGCTTCGCACCCCCTAGGGGTATTGACTTCTATAGATGGTAGGCGGTGCATTTTCTCTAGTGAAAATGTAAACAAAATAAACAAATGTATTATACTACCATGTAATTACTTTTCAGTTTTATACTAATTTGTGCAGCCTCAAATTATATGGTGGCCTGAGTTAGTATAAGTGTGATATCATCCTTTATTGTAACATGAACTGACATAAGTATTACTCAGCATCAAATGATTCAACGATTATTATGAATATTTTCTCTAACTTACTGATTTCTCAAACGGGGCCCTCATTAAGCATAGGGTATAGGATGAGACGTTGTATGTAGAGGCGCGTCCTATTCCATGTTTGATAAGTGTCTGTTTTATATGTCCGCAACTGTACATTCACCAACAAAAGTGTTGTCACCACATCTTCTACTTCCACATCCACTACCTTGGGATCCACAACACAAGAAAAACAATGTTCTTTCATAGCCACAGTGGCAGTCTATTCAATCCCAGGTTAATGCGACAAGATAATTTGCTCTTTGCATAAAATTCCTAAATAATTAATTGAACTCCCATCATCTATAATTCCACTAACTTACAACTTTCCTACCTTATGTATCGACATTATTTAGATAGGGAGCAGTGTCTGTGTTCTTCATATTTCCAGGCACAGTCATGAGTGGGTAATTTTGTCTTTGCTGTTGCCTGACCCTCAAAAAATGTAATGAACAACAAGAGGTACATACCGTAAGCTTCACAGGCTCGTAAACTGAAGTACCCGAGAGGTTTACAGCTTAATCGGTTGGATATTGTAATTTTGTTACGATGAATGTCTTTGTTCCATGATTATACTTTATGTAATCCTGTAAGAAGCGCTCAGTGAGATGGTAATGCTTTTGTTGGCGAGTGTACAAAACCTACCCAATGAAAAGGGTCATCTGGTGTGGGTTAATTGAAGGCCTGCTGCTTCCTGTAAAACAATTAAACAATAATAGGAAGCATCCTCAGTATTAGAATTAATAAAAAATAAAGTAGGACCCTGTAACAAGAGGAAGGAGTGGCAGAGGAAAGGTCACAAGTAGCTCGGGTCTGAGAAGAACTAAAGCCTTTATTACAGTATAACTCATCCCTTTAACTTGTAAGAACTGGCTGGACTCACCCATCGTCCTAGCCAATACATTCAAGTTAACATCAGATTCAGCTTAATTATTATACATAATTATATCCTTGGCTGTTTCTCTTGTACCGACACTCTCAGTACCTTATTTAGGTCTATAGTCCTCCAACACCATCCAATGAAACAGCCTAAAACATTATGCTACATTATAATTATTGATCTCTGTAATATTGGTTCGTTATATTATCTCACATGGCTCACTTTCATTTACTTGATGCAGGACTATAGACCTAAATAAGGTACTGAGAGTGTCGGTACAAGATAAGAGAAACAGCCAAGGATATAATTATGTTTGATAATTAAGCTTTATCTAATGTTAATATGAAAGTATTGCCAAGGACGATGAAAAGGCAAAACCCTTACGGGGGGGGGGGGGTAACATACTTTTGATACATTAGAGTGCCTTGAATCTTTCAACATAGGCCTACGCCTGGAAACAGGATGAACAAAAATAATGGTGACCTGTTTCTTGGAATAGTTTGGAATAATGAGTTGCTTCAGACCAACACGTACTGTACTATACTGTATATCCCCACATCTTTGTACACAATATTCCCCTCAACTCCCCGACAAAAGAATGAGAAAGAGGGATCCAATATCAATGAAATCATGTTCAGCTTCGTTCAAAATGTCTCGACACGCGTTGGAAGCAATGAGGCAGTACGGTAAGGTACGGTACTGAATTACGGTATGCTGTGGTATTTTTCATTTCAAAGTATACGGTACGATATTTTTTAAGTACGATACGGTACGAAATTACGTTGTATTTTTTAGTACCTTTTCCGTACTTTACTCAAATATGACTATACATTCCACTGTCCTAATATTCACATGATAAGGCAACAACATAATTTTCCTGACAAAGGTCCTAATATAAAATCTACCCCCCTTTTAGTGTGAATGTGTACAGTAGTCTGTTGCTGACATGTTCAGTTCTTGTCCACTGTCCACATACAGTTGGCTCCACTTCCGTGTTTACCACTTAATTAGTGTTGCCAAGGTTGAGCCTCTCAGAAATTTGAATCCTGGAACCTTGTATGATCATGATGAGAACCACTCACTACCAAGTAGGATGGAAAGAGGGGTTGTGTTGGGAAGAGTGAACTACAATGACCTACAATGTGAGTGCTTGATATCTCGGTTTTTCGGACACTGATCACTTCATTGCTGGTGACTGGTTTACTAATCCTGGCGTGCGAATATCTGGCCTAGACATTAATCTCGGATGACTTTAATAGGGTAAAAAATTACAGTCATATTGCATAAAATGAATTTGTTTACAAAATAGCACATAATTCTTTTCAGGACCTGTTTTCATAATATTGTATTAATAATTTTTGACAACAGACGGAATGACGATGGAGGTGGTGAGATGGAAAGTGAGGTATGAAAGTGGAGGAGTGCTGGGAAGGGAGAGAAGGTAAATGTAGTGAGTGAGGACATGTTACTATGATGTTAGGGGAGAAGAGGAAGGGTGATTCACTGGGTAGTTAAAAGACCCTCCACTACAAAACACTATCCTCTGGTAACTACTAACACAAAGAAATAAATCAGACCATGTCTTGACCATTGCTGAGAAACTAAGTTGGCTTTATCTTACAATATTGAGGAGGTGGTGGAAATTTTGATTATTTAATGTGGCAATATATGGCAATAAGTATGAGGAACCCGGGACCAGCCTGCTGAAGATCGAATACATACACAGAGAAATATAGATAATTTAATATAATAACCATAACAAGGAAAAAATAATCCTTTTCGGTGTGAACAAATTCAATCTCTAAATGAATAATCACAGCACTGCAGTTTATGCAAACCCATATATGACTGCAGTCCAGCATGGAAAATATTGAATATAGGGCGATAAGAGGCAGAATAACGAGGGTAGATAATGGCAATCTGTCAACATGAACCACTACAGGGAATTCCCTCAGGCACTCCTCTGATAGACAACTAAAACTGATCACCCTTCATGAGAGTAACACAACCAGAGGCTGGCAGGCGCTATGCGGCTATGTTGTCTCCTTCCTTCACTCCCAGTATAATGTAGAACGGATACCATGCAAACAAAATAATGAATGAACTGGCAAACACACACATAGTATGTAGATGATACTATAGTATATTCTGAGAGAGAGAGAGAGAGAGAGAGAGAGAGAGAGAGAGAGAGAGAGAGAGAGAGAGAGAGAATTGCACTCGGCTTAACTCCAGTACGAAGAAGATAGAGGTGGGACAGTAAGCACGACAATAAAAGAAGGAAACTGGGGACAGTTGAAAAACAGAAAAAAATTGGTTTGGGTTAGAAGAGGCGCCCAAACCCTTAAAATATAACATTTCTTACATCACCACAGAAAATACTAGCCTCTAGGGACGATATGTACAGTCACGATCAAAATTCTTGCATCAAGTGAATAATAATAATCCATTAAGAAAATCTTGTGATTCAATATTTCAGACACTAACAGTTCTGATTTCGCATCAATTTTATTTCAATATATTGCAGGATTATTGGACGTGACTGTACTGTACAAACGTCCATCTTCTGGAGAGTTCCTAATTCTTCCAAACTCTGCCACGAAACAGATGATCTGAATGTCACTATTAGGGTGGGTTTTTTTTTGGAATGATTATACCGCCAATTTAACGTCAATTGAGCATCCCCCTGAAAAACATTGTAACACGAGAGAGAATAATGAGAGGAGGGACAGCATGAATGAAGAAAAGGCGGGACAACTGAACAAGTGAAGGAGAGTGGGTCAGGTCCGAAGGGGCGCCCAAACCCACCATCGCAGGATTACCCTCACTCCCATAATTATACACGGGGCTTTGTTAAATGTATGAGTGTGTGTTGACCTGTATGTCATGGCAACACACACACACATAAAGGCATATAGGTCAACACACACACACACACACACACACAAATAAACAACTAAAGAGAAGGTGAACAAAGTAGCCTACTGAGATAACATGGGATGACGTATAGAGTAGGGGCAGAACACGTGTGACTAACATGGCGGTTTGTTTACGTCCGGCCTACAACGATAACACAGGATGAGTTACTGTGTTCACTCTTTTAAATAAATCTGTTGTCAACGCCGGCCACTACACAGCTAAACCAATTAGCCTACTGGAAGGGGGAATAGTTCATTGTTATTATTATTATTATTAGTAGTAGTAGTAATAGTACTAGTAGAAGTAGTATCAGTAAAAGTAATAGTAGTAATAATAGTAGTCAATCTAAAAGTCAAGTAAGAAGACTGCACTAGGCCTGGAAGACTGTAGAACAGTGGTTTTTAAACTAGGGGGGCGCCAGAAGTTTCCGGGGGGGGGGGGGCAGGGAGCAGAGTTTTGGTAAATAATCTGTGATGTTAATTATTGCAAAATTGCCAAAGAATTTACCACTTTCCACAAGTCTCTCTCTCTCTCTCTCTCTCTCTCTCTCTATATATATATATATATATATATATATATATATATATATATATATATATATATACGGTATTACAAATACTGCCAAGACATTTAAGGGATAGGGGGGCGCGTGATCTATACATAATGCAGAGGGGGGCGTGAGGCAAAAGAAGTTTAAGAGCCACTGCTGTAGAATGAGGGAAAAAGAGGCATAGAAGAGAGATAGCAAATAAATACGAAGGAAAGAGAAGCAAAGAAGGGACAACTGATAAAATTGATGGGGAGAACTCTGGTGAGAAATTACTATGATTATATTATACACTGTACAACTGAATGATATAGGTGGAGTGGAGAGGAAGCAGCCGTCAACGGGATAGACACGGGCAGATACGGCATCAAAAAATTATTATTATAATAAATGGTGGTTCAAACTACACACAAGTTAATTAATGAGCTTCAAAGCGACCCATTTTAATTTTGAACAAACGTTATCAGTTTGTACCGAACTAGTGCATAAAAAAACATAGTCTAGCGTTCAGATAACGAGTACAAATTTAGCTACCGTACATAATCATTTTAATGATAACAGGGCAAGTGGATTTGTATTAGTTGATGTGAGAGAATACTAAATAATGTGTGTGTGTGTGTGTGCGTGAAGTAGGGGTCTTCGTCAGGGTCAATCAAGGGACTCCTGAATAGGACTATAACCGCTTACCGGAAATTATTCTCAGAGAGATACCAAGGCGTCAGGGAGCGTCATGGTTGTGTGTACTTGTGAAGGCTGGCCGTATGGAGGGGGGGGGGGGGGTATTGTCAGAGGAGATGTTAGTTAGGGTTTGGATGCCCCTTTGGACTCTACCACTAGCTTACAACTCTTCATCTGTCCATCCCACCATTCCTTCTATTTCTTTAGTGTTTGCTGCTCATCCACTCTATCTCATTCTTCGTGCTACAAGCTTTTATTTCCAGGCCTTTTGCGAATTCTTCTTTCTTCCTCTTCATATCTTGAACATTTTTCCTTTTGAGTGTAACGAAGAAAATAAGCTTGTGTTGAGCCAGAAAATACTTGCATCAGAGACAGAGAGTTGGGATATCAATCACAGGGGAAAACGAAGGAAAGGATGGACAATTGAAGAGAAATGAATATCTTTGATCTTATGGGGCGCCAAGTATTTTAAAATATTACCCGTAATTATCTTAGCAGTACGTAATACAACTTTACCCCCACTTTGGGGCTTTCTACTTTAAAAACACCTTCTAAAACTATCCCAGTTATGTTATAATTTGTTTCATCTACTGTTTCTTCCATTGCATCGGTAAGCAATGGATATTTATTCTGTATTACCAAACTAAACTCTTCAGCTTTTTTCTACTAGCCTGCGGCCGCTCAAACACTACGTTGTTTCTTGTTCACTATCTTAATTGGCTTTCTTTTTTCAAAATTCTAAACTATTCTGCCTTTAAACATTGCGAGATTTCCCCTTTTTCCTAAGAGAGTAATATTACACATGCACACTATATCCATAACGAAGCCGCCATGGCAACAACTGTGGGATTCCCTGTCATCCAGTCAGCTGGCCTTTAGTCCTGCTGGTGGCAGCTGACACCCCCTCTATCCTCTCTCTCTCTCTCTCTTTCTTGAGGAAGGCAAAGATGATGATTATTGAAAAATCGATAGTCCCATACAATGGTTGGAAATAATTACATTTGTACTGTACAGCATTAATGACTACCAATCACTGATGACAGGTATATTATACAATATAAAGGGGAAGAAATAAGAGTATACTAGGCCAGAGAAGCCATGGATTACAAAGTTAAGGGAGATAGAGAGAAGGGACCGCAAGCACGAACGAAAAAGAAGGAAAGGAGGGTCAGCTAAAAAGAGTGGGGTTGTTTCGGATCCGAAAGGGTGCCAAGCCCTGAATTCAAGAATTTCCCACATCTTTGCTGGCAACGTATCCCCTTGGCCTAAGGGAAAACTGATACGGTATGCATAAAACATCCAGCATAAGAAGATACATGAGAAACATTTTAATATTTAGATAAGAATCTATATAAAATGTTTAAATGTAGGATTGCACTGCCTTGTCTTATAAAATACCTGTATTGTATATAATTATATTAAGAACAGAAATATTTTATTGCAGCTTGAATAATCTTTTACAGTAATTTAATAATTATGTCCTATAAACTATGAAGCCTTAATTTTTCTCAAGTACATAACAATGTTATTAACTACATCAACAATATGATAGTGTGAGCTACCTTGGATATCCTGTACTAACTGATAACGTGAAGGTAACATGTAAACAACTCATCACCTGTTTTGGTCTACAGGTGTACAGTATCCGTCTAATAATAGAACTGTGTTGAAGAATCATATATAGGCCTATATTTCGTCATCTACTGTATTTATATAACATTAACTGCTAGTGGTATGTTGGTGTTCTTGTATTTGTTAGGAAAAATAAATTGAGCTGGTTGCTTGCGTTTATGTAGCTACAAATTTGTAATCATCACACATCTTCACAACATCCCATACCTCTTTCAAAACACAACACACTAATAAGGCACCTCTTCACACTACATAACACTTGTTCACAACACATTACTGGTTATATACTTCAAAATACATCATACTACACTTCACAACACATCACACTTCACAACACATGACACTTCACCACACACTACACTTCTTCATAACACACCAGTTTCACCAGTTTTCACGCTATTGTACAGTACACTTGTTCTTCATAACACACCACACTGTTTCACAACACATCATAATTATCAGAGCACATGTTAATTACCCTAGTAACCTACTTGTTCATCGATAAGATAAAAATTTTAATAGCAGAATTCTCCCCAAAGTAGCCTAAAATATTTTAGAACGGGGAGGGACCTAACAAGAAAGATATACTGTATTCAGGAAGACATAATTATATTGTATACATTTCAACAAATACTTTGCTGAACCTTTCCACTGTCCACAAGTAAACAAGCTTAACATATCTTCAACAAGATGCATCACAAGAACGGAGAATGAGTCCATTGGTTTTACGGATAAAATATGCACTCCCATTGTTTTGTTTTTAACTTTGCGAAAATGTGTCCGAACCCTCATTAATTTTTTGGCTTTTCGGTGAATGTGATGCAGTCCACAGTCCACGACAAAATACACCAAATATTTATTAAACGCTTTTAAAAGATAGCGTGGTACAGTCATGGTCAAAAGTCCTGCAACCTGATGAATAAAAGTGAGCCATTAGATTGAAACGTATGAACCAATATTGCAGAGAACAACAGCTATTTATATAGTTTCGGATCATTGTTCGAAGCCATCTCATTGGAAGGTGTTGGAAGGTGTTGCAGGACTATTGGCCATGACTACCAGTACAATGACTCTATGGTTTTCCTATGGAGTCACACTACACCATCGTATACACCAACAATGTTCTTAAATATGGCCCTTGTATCATATAATTAAACTGCCTCCAGATAAACGCCTCACTCTACCTAGACTCCATCACTTCTTAACAAATGACTCTGAACATGATATCAACACTGAAAATTACCTCTAAGGACCCTGTAATCGTGTATGAGACTTGGTGGCTTCTGATTCCTCTTGACCATGCCACGAAACAAGCTCTTTTCATATCGGTGGTGTTTCGTGGCAATATTTGAAGGACTCGCTCACCTCCAATTTTCTGACTAGCCTACAACCGCCCTACATCACACAGGGTCCTTTAATTAACCAGTCTTCTTCATTCCACTCTCTGTACTGCTTTGTAAACAGAACACAGAACTCGACATCTCGACGTGATCTCGTTCCTCAAGCAGCTCACTGTTTCGTTCTAACAAAATAACTTCTCATTCCTCAAACGATGCTTTCTTTCTTCGGAGCTTTCAATTCTTCAACTTTCCCTCTTTTAGTACTGTATCTTTATCAGTAGGTCATAATTGTATTTCCTACTTTCTAATTGTTTCCCCTACTCTCTTATGTCCTTATCCCTCATAGTCTTTCAAAAGTTCCAGCTATTAGCCTATGGGTTTCTTTTCTTTTTTCACGAAATTATATATGTCACTGTGGCCATGCACTGCCACTTATTATTATTTTTTGTTTATGGGAAAGCAGCAACAAATCCAAATGAGTGTGTAACAACTCATAGTGTGTCTAAAAACTAAAGAAATATAAACTTTAAAGTCCATACTGTCTATGTCTAAAATATAATAATGCTAAAATATGGCCTACACAACACCCCTTTTGTATGAGGGCAGGTCAATTGGAGGGGAAGGTATGATGGTTATTCCACAATTTATCAGTACTGTATATTATTTTTGTGTATTTCAGATGATTTAAGAAATGACAACTGTTGTTGGGGTATATCCACTACTACCATGGCATCAGCTGCATTATTGGCTGCTAAACAATCTATCTCCTACCTTCTATTAACAAGATGGTTGGCATTACTGTTCCTTTTTTTGCCACACTCGACACTTCAGGATGCACACCAGTAAGCACCATCTGTATTATTGACCTTTGAATGAATGTGTGAATATGGGAGGAAAGATAATAGTGAAAAAGAAGATAACACACTCCAATTAAGGAGGGAGAGTATACTTGGGTGTGAGGGTGCGCCCAAACCCTTATAACTAAGCTATTGCCCACATCACCGTCTTTGAGAACATTAATTAAGGGAACAATATTCTTGACACGTTTAGAAATAGGATCACATATCACTACCTCCCCAATCCTAATCCTCAACCCACAGTCCCTGACCCAATCCACCCTCATCCTAACCCCCTTCCTAATCCTACCCTGGATCCCTAAATCCCCCGCACAACCCCTGCATATTAAACCTCTTAACTTGATCTTGAACTTGAAAACCCTTACGGGAAATATTACCTGCAAATATGTAGGTATAACTTTAATCTTGTTCGTAACTTGGAAGGAGTGATTCCTCCAAACTATCCTCTATTAGTAACATTAATTAAGGTCGTCTGTTCCAGAGTTTAATTTGGAGGAATCGGTAGCCTTCCAATTCACCAACAAGAGAATCTCCCCTTACTTAATAACACACATTCACACACCCTCTCACTCTCTCCCTCTTTCAAGTGCAGTAATCAGGAGCCGTATTCACAAAAGCAAAGTTCACTCTTAACTTAAAATTTTGTTCGTAAGTGTTTATTCATGGCAAGGAATAGTACCCGACACTGCTTCGAAATCATAACAAGAGCTCATACAAATAGAATAACAAACATCATTCACTGCTTCGAAATTGAACCTGAAACACTGGGGTGAGGTCTTTAAAGCAAACATACGAACAAGTCCAAACTCTAAGATGTTTTGTGAATACCGGCCCAGACTCAAGAAAATTTAATCATCGTCTACACACACACACACACACACAGAGAGAGAGAGAGAGAGAGAGAGAGAGAGAATAGGGGGGTGGATAACACACACACACTCACACACATACATAGAGAGAGAACAATGGAGAGGATAACACACACACACACACACACACAGTGGTTAATTAAGGGTTTGGGTGCCCCTTCCTACCCCAAGGCAGCCACACCCTTCCCTCTTTTCAGTTGTCTGATGATCTGTTTTTCTTCTGTTTTCGTCGTGCTTGTTGCCCCTAGCTCCTCTCTCTCCTCCCTTGTGGTATGAGGGGCCGTATGCAAGAACCTCTGTGGTGCATACGATGGCGTGGTACTGGTATGACAGCTCTATTGGTTGTCTATGGAACCATCGTATGCACCATGAATGTTTTTAAATACGGCCCAAGGTCTCTTTGGCTAAGCAAAATCTTTTTTCTCTTCCTCTAAGTATTACCCTGATGGTTACTAAGTAGTTGGCTAGTACTGAAGTTGTTTGTTTAATAGTAGAGTTTGGAGGAATCAATAACCCTCTAATTCACCAATAAAAGATCACCTCTAATGTTATTTTAAGAAATGTTTTGGTTGTATTGATAAATCAAGAGAACTGCAACATATTCCTTTTCATATAGGCTTAGTGTATTGCCAAGGAGGCTTCCCTATATGGGCAATATGAGCAATTCTCGGGGCAATTTGAAGCCACATCCAGAAAAAATATCCTATATAATGGTAATTAATGCATGAACATTTATGAGAAGCTAGAAAATAGACTATTCTGTTGGATCACTGATCAAATTATAAAATTTTTGTGGTTGTTACTGTTCTTGTTGTTGAAGTTCCGCAAGCTGTGGCTGAGCCATAGGAGGTATAATATTACTAGATTATACCTCCATGGGCCGAGCAGCCCCGAGCTCCTGAACCGGGCTTTCCCAGTATCCCACAATGCCCTCAAAGTCAGAGTCTCAGAGAGTGTAATTAAGTCGCATTTATGAATGCCCCAAACTTAAGACCGCCTCGAGGCTGACGCCCAATCGTGTTTTTTGCATGTCCCAAACTCTAGTCCGCCTCGACTGGTCTAGTCAAGTCTAGCCAATTGTGGAGCAGGCTAGACCCAGTCTCAAGGCGGATAGTGACGTCACAATGTAAACAAACACATTGAAAAATGGCGTCTGAAGCACCAACAAGGTAAATACACTGAACTTAAAGGTTCAATTAATAGTTAATAATAAAAAAAGAGTTAATAATAAAAGTTAATAATAATTTCCATTGCTCCGAGAGAGAAGAGTCGCAAAATTGAAAATATCTGTTTTCTGCCATCTTTGTTGTTGTAGTCGATCTCCAGCGGTCCGGCAGCTCCGGCTGGAGTGTTTTTGAATGTCCCAGCATTTAATTTAGCCAGCCTCAAGCCGTAGGGGCATTCATAAACGCACCTACAATAATGTGTTGAATAGAATGGGGTGCAGTGTTGCATCCTGGACAGGCATCGACCGCAATGGCTCCATCCAGCCTCTTCAGCTGCCAGCTGATATGTCAGAAGGGCCGGGTGGTGCCGTGGTGGCCTCACTTCTGATGGTACTTGAGCGATGGCCGTATTCCTAAAACTCGCGATTTGAGCATTAGGTCGAAAATCAAGGCATCTGAATTTTGCCATACTTTCGCCAAGTCCTCGCTCTACGAGCTAATGTTTATTTTGATGTTCCTTGGCATGTGTGAGTGTTTTGCCATGTAGTGTAGTGAATGGTGTGGATTTGTGGAGGCTGCAGCAAGTGTTTGTGTGCCTCTCATGTCAAGATGATTCTTAATTTTGAGGACTTTGGTTTCATAATGTAGGTGGTCTGTATATAATATAGGGTCTCTAGTCTGTAGGTGTGGTAGCTGTGCAGCCTGTGATTGTCTTTAGGGCTTTATTCTGTATGGTCTGCATGCAGTGTGTTGTGATGAGTATTCTTGTGGTACTTGACTTAGCCTGTATGTTTTTATTTTTTATTTTTACATTACAGTACTATGATGTATTGTACTCTGAAGTTTAAGATTTGGAGTATGAAAGTATATTCTACTTTCTCTTTATTTGTTGTTTAATAATTTAGTGTGTTAAGAAATATTTTCTATAATCATATTTCTCCCCTTCTCTTTTCCTTGTGATAATACTGTAGGTGGTTGAGGGGACAAGCCAGCAGATGTTAGGGGACCAACTGAGCCCTTCTTAATGATTCCCTATATGCCTCTTGTCCCTATTTCCTTCTCACTTGTTACTACAGGGTCTTCTTGGCCTATTACAGTCTTTTTTCTTCCACTTATGTTCTTGCAAACTAATTCTCAATTCAGGAGACCCTTGATATCAAGCTAATAAAAACTTGTATCCATAACTTTATTTGATAATTATGTACCGTACTCATTTCTTCATTGAAGACCACCAAATAATTTCTTAGGCTTCTGTTATTCATTCTATACATACAAGCTAAGTGATGTACTGGGCTTTTGTTAACCCCCAGACAAGAGTTTTTCTGCATATGAGGATACACCCTTCTATAGACAATAATAAGACAAATGTCTGTATATGTTGTCATGTCACTTTTTAAAATACTGTACAGACTGTAGTGCCAGTATTGAGGCAAATCCTCCCCAATAACCTTAGGCCTTAGCTCCCTTATAATTATCATTCCTGCAACACAGTCTTAGTCTAACTTAGTGCTGTTAGCAATAATATACAGACGTTGCATTGTATATCACAACATATTTGCTGATGCTCATTTCTTAGGAGTTAAATGATAAGTGTTGAATATGTCAGCTTATGTGTAACTAATGCTGCTGCTGGTCACATCAACAGAGAACTGGTTTGTCCGTGTAAGCGTGAGAGTGCTAAAGAGTTAATGGAAGAAAATGTTCTCCATGATTCTGTGACAGAGGGACAGACAAGGATGTTGTGGTGTTGTGCTCACAACTTGTTGAAGTATAATGATCCTCACTTCAATATTACTTGGTAAGAATTTATTGATTCTTTCAATGTTGCCGTTGTGTTGTGAATCCCATGTATCTTTGTCTATGAGCTATATATGCAAGAATATCGGTGGTGTTGACGATGGTGTGATATTGGTACAATGACTCCTTAGACAAACAACAGAGCCATCATACCAGTATCACATCATTGTCAACACCACATATGACCACATATGCATATGACCCTCCAGTATATGTTAAGACTATTCCCCTGAGAAATTTTATCCTCTGTTTTCCAGTAGGTGAATTCACTCCTGTATAATATGTATTCCCTTATCAATTTTCTTGTACTGTCTTGGTACCAGATGCCCTATTTTGTCTGGTTCCGGTACTTGTGTTTGCATTGTTATTATTACTGTAGGCCTATTGTATTATAACAACACAAAGTACAGTATTGCACTTCCTAAATATGTACAGTCACGAGCACTAATAAGTATTCAAGTGTGCTTCGAATGCATAGAGACAGTAAATGAATACACAGTAAGATCTCCATTTGGAATTACTTAGTTGGAGTCCGGACTGTTCAAAGCTTCAACCAAAGCTGTATATTTATTAGTGTTCGTGACTGTACTTCAGATTTTACTTATAGTATAGTAAGGGACCAAAAATTTATTAGCATAACACCTGAATTATTATAGATTTTATTAATTATTTTCTGACATAGTTAATTATTGAGAACAAGCTCGCTTGTTTATATCACACGTAAAGAATATATTAAGATATTCATAAATATACTCTTGAAGTATCCAAATTTGTTTTGACTTTAGCTAACATAACAGTGACCTAGGTTAACTACGAATAAGTAAAGTCTATGAGACAGAGTAATATACAGTATAAGTTTTCTGTGATATTTTTACTGGGCAGGTCCTTTAAAGGTGAGGAATATCCATGGAAGCAGAGCAGCTTTGAGACACATCCATGTGGTGTGGAGGTATTAGTGACCCGCGGAGCCAGCCTCAGTGACCAAGGCAACTACACTTGTATTATCACTGCCTCTGATGGAACTTCCATCACCAGATCTGTCGATCTCAGTGTACATGGTAGGATTATGTGTATGTGTATAGTACATACCCTAAAATAATTATCAGTACTAGTGGGGGTCCAGTGAGCTTCATAATTAGCACTTTTATACCAGTATGACTTAATTGCTGTTTGCTGACATTTCTGTACACAACACAAGTGTTTGGTGCCCATTCATCCCCAAATGTATACAGTACCTTTGAAAAGTGGTTCCCAACCTTTTATAAAAATCACTCTGCATTTCCCAACAATATGGCCTTATGCAAACATTTGTTTATACTTTATAATAAGTATTGTACTCTCTATCTATAGCTTTGACGCCTCGTTCCCTCAGGGAACTCCCCCCAAGGGGGTGACCACGGCAGAAGTATGGTACTATATTAAAAATACAGTCTGAGGTCCCTGTGGTAACCCTACTGAGAATTATGTTAGATAATATTGGGCACCAAACACAAGAGAAATACTGTATCACCAATACCTTGCAATATCTCATGGAGTTGAAAACCACTGTTGCAACTACATATGTATTTAAATTGTGATATTTCTACCAATGGCCCAGTGCTACATCAAGTTTTATAATGTTTCATATCTGCCAACAGAAAATAAGATTTACCGAGATGTACCCACTGATATCCACTCCACTGGTGACCTCATCGAACCACTGGGAGCCAAAAATGTCACCTTCACATGCGAGGGTTATGTTGGAGATGATCAATATTTTCCCTTCAGTTGGAAGCAGGTCAACTCTAAAGGCAACATAACTTTTCTCAATAAACTACCTAATGTTACTCTTCTGCCTCCTGTTGGACAGTAAGTTTTTTTATTTTAACTCTTATAGATTTATGCTAGAATTTGAATCAAAGGAAGAAACAATAAGTTAATTGGTATTCTCTGTTCTTTCACATACTGTATGGTACTGTACACAACTGGTCTGGAACATTGTCTTTGTCCATCTTTCCCCTTAACTATAACTTAATTATCAAATAGGATTTAATAAACTATTTTCTCACTAATAAACTATTTCCTCACACCCACACAGTGAAAAGCTGAAAAGCCAGTTTGTGATATCAGAAGTGGCCGAGGAACACTATGGTGTTTACATCTGTACCGTGATGAACTCATTTGGCAGTGAAACTATCAACATGACACTCAGCAAAGGAGGTATTATTTCCATATTGATACCATTGTAAAGTGACCTTTAAATAATACACTTAACATAATTAACATTTGTCATTTAATACAAATTCGAAAGATAACTTAATCTGTATACAGTAGTAATGAATAACAGAGGCCGGAGAAAATAATTGAAGTGTAGTGATGGATACAAATATTTAGTGGTAGGCCTACTGTTTTATGATGGGTCTACTGTATTTTGATGATCAAGTTTTTAATATACAGTATCGTATTCCACTGTCTTCATTGGGCCCAGTGGGGCTGACTTTATTCTCTGTGAATATTAGTTATCCCCCACAGGGCTAGAATAAAGATTATTGTAGGATCTGGTCACTTTCAAGTACAGTAGGGTCCCACAATATGCGAGTTCGCAATATGCGATTCGCATAAGATGTGAGGACCCCCAAATAATAAAAATTTACAGGATTTGGAGCAGTGACTAGGGAAGAAATAGAAGACATAAACAGGCAGGGAGATGAGCAGACACCAGAGAATATTGCTCAGACTGTAGACATAGAGGCTGCACTTCGAGCTGAAGCAGCTGCCACACCCCAAGAAGCAATGCAGGTGGACAATGACTACAAGATGAGCGATTTGAGTGCGGTCCTGGCTTTGGGGGAGGCCCTAAAGACGAAAGTGATGGAGATAGAAACAACACAGTTACGTAGGATTGACTGGAGTAACACTTTTGAGTCTCTTATGAGGTTCTATAATGAAAGGTACCAGCAAGGTCTTAATGCGAGGGCCCAGTCACTCATTACACGTTACTTAAGGCCTCACCCACAACCTGCTGAACCCCAACCTGCTGAACCCCAACCTGCTGAACCCCAACCTGCTGAACTCCAATCTGCTGAACCCCAATCTGCTGAACCCCAACCTGGCACTTCCGATGAACCCCAACCTGGCACTTCAGGTGAACCCCAACCTGGCACCTCTTCAGGTTCAAGCACCCCAAGTGACTTTGTAGGATTTCTTAGGCAAGTCGACACACTAAGGAATTCGAAGAAACTCCAAATCCTGGCTAACCAAATGCTGGATGCTCAGGCTGCTGCAGGTCACTCTTCAAGTGAGTGAATCTTCCCAGCCTCGGATAACCCCTTCCCCCTGTACATAATCCCACTAGAATTTAAGGTAGGTAAGGGAAAAATTGCATTTTTTTTTTTTTTATTGATAGTGTGTATTTTCTCATTTTCATTTATTAATATATCATTTTCTGTTTGTATGTGACTGAAATGTATGGTATCATGCCCCAATTACCTTTTTCAGGGATTATTACCAACAAAATTGGAACTTTACAGCAATTTTTTGGGGCAGATCGACCATAAGACGTATTTCCCATAGGTTATGTGTATCGTAAGATGCGAATTCGCAATATGCGAGCTCGTCCATCGACCATAAACTCGCATATTGCGGGACCCTACTGTAGATTTGACGAGATCTGACCACATGGATTAAAAATCCACGTGGTGTACTACAACCGGAGGCTCATTTTTTCTGTCTTTCTTTTTTTCCACTGCTGTGTGGACCGCCAGCACACAGGGGTGCATTTCCCTTTGCATGCAGCAGTGTAAACTCCCTCCCCCTTATGGTGCGGCCCCACTTGTAGCTCTTGTGGCAACATGGACTTAAGCCCACAGCACTGGCTGTGATATCAAAGACCTTCCCCCCAATCTCCCTGGCGGTCGGAGGCCCGCAGATTCTCTGGTCCCATTTCCCTGGAATGTGCTTCGGTAGCCCAGGCATATAGGGCCAGCCCCTCCTTTATTTAAATTTGTTTTTTCACTGCAACCAGAGCATACCGGGGGTCTGTGGGGCAGGAGGCCATTCTACCCCGGGAGAACATCAACAACAACAACTGTCTTCATTAATCTGTACTGTTAAATGTATAGATACATATACCATGCCTTCATCTCCATGCTGGAGGTAGCCCAATCACGTCGCACACCCTTCGAAACACATATGCTCAAACATAGAACTTTCCCCTCCTCCCACTCATACACACTCCGTATCTCGACCCCCCAATCCCTGTTGGAGGAGGGAGCAACCTCCACAGCATAACCACATCTCCTTGTGAGACTACAAGGGGTACAGCTATGTTTGCATCCATAGGAAGGGCCAACAGCAAACGCTGGCTTACCCTTGCCACTTCATTACAGGGCAAGCTCCCCCTCCCACATCCAGTCGGTCCATGGGCCACACTCAATGCAAGCTCCTCCCCCAAGGACCGTGAAACTGTGTCCACCTATCAAGCATTCACCACCCTCCTCCACTCATTTCTGTCATGTGCAATCACCCTGCTTTGTTCCACATATATATTAAATGTTGTAAATAATACTAACCTAACATTCACTGGTAGTGAATCTCTTTGACTCTTGCCTATCATACACAAATTGATGCCCTACTATCTTATTTATTTAACAGTACCAGAAATAATAATCAGAGAAGAGAAATACAGGAGCCTGTTAATGGTGGCAACAGGAGCGCTAGTATTGGTGGGCATGTGTGTGTTTTTGTGGTTGAGGTGTGGTCCTCAGATCTCGCTCTGCTTACAACATACATTGGCCTCCCCAACCTCAGGTATTGTACACTCCTGGATTAATGTTCTATATTATCATCAAATTGTGAATCTGTTAGTCAGTTGATGTAATGGTTGTACAGTACATGGAAAATTTAATAGTTTGTGTATCTTTGTGTGTGTGTGTGTGTGTATCAGAGGACATACTAATGGTTTGTGTATGTGTGTGTCTGAGAACATACTAATGGTTTGTGTATGTGTGTGTCTGAGAAGATACTAATGGTTTGTATATATCTGTGTGTGTGTCAGATGATGGACAGGTGGACATATTGGTGGTACATGGAGACTCGGCCACATATTGGGTTGGGTCTGTGTTGTTACCAGTGTTGGAGGACACTTATCATTACAAGTGCTTCCTCCCTCAAAGGGATATGCTCGCTGGTGACCGTGAGTATACTTATACAAATACCATCTATAGTGCATTGAAATATGTGATTTGGCAATTGCAGGTACAAGTACAAGCTATTCATTTTCTTTTCATTATCAGGGCATCAGTTTCATTTTATTTTGGGTTAATTTCTGAATGCCTTTTGAGAATATTATTAAGTTTAGAATTATATTTTTGGTTAGCAAGAGGTTTACAATAATTTCTGGTTACTAATCCACTGCTCTATATTGGTTAAAAATAGGTGACTTTATGGAGTTTAAACATTTTCTGTAATATTGTATAGCATATACTGTATACAATGTACAGTACTTTTTTGTTTTTTGCATACTGTACAGTGTACAGTATATGTGTTTGTGGAAATACTTGCACAAAGCCAAACCACTAATTATCATATAACTTGTCATAAATACAAACACCCTTCTGCAATTATAGGATGTGTATTTTGTGGAAGTGTCCAGTTGCAGTGAACAGAACATGCTCTTGGCTGACATAATCAACTCTGAAATAGGGTTGTCTTCATTTTGATGTACAGTATACAGTATAATATTATGCAGCTTTACTTTCTTTTTTTTTATTTAGGGATGGCAAAAGTACTCTTGTAAGTAAAGTTGTTTTAATAATATGTAAATCTCCCTGACAGAGGTTGCTGAGTCTATTCTATCTGTGTTGTCACGTTGTCGTCGTGTAGTGGTGGTGGTGACTCCTTGTCTCCTGGATAGTTCATGGGCTACTTGGTCTGCATACAGTGGCATCCAAGCAGCCCTAACGACACCTGCTCGCATCCTTGCCCTCGTACTTCAAGTAATTTCTCAGAGAATATGTTGTATTAATTTAATGTCATGCAATACATGTACCATATGTTTAAAGATGAAGATGCCACTGGGTCATTGCAGATGTTTTATATTATTGCTCAGTGATATAATCAAACAGGTACAGCCGGCAGCATAAATTCGCATCCATCTCAGTACTGTACTTAGTACAGCATTGTTAATATGACTAGATAGTTGTATTCTGAACCAGTTTTTATTTCAACAACATACGTAATTTACCATTTGAGAACTACTGTATATCTGACATCTCTGCATAAAAATTGAATTACAACATCACTTTAGCTAATACGTACGTAGGTGGAAATCAAGCGAACTTATGCTGCCCACTGTACATAGTACAGTATGCCTTGTACTAGCATATGGAAAACTTTACATATTGACTGGTATTCCCTTTACTGTACTGTATTAAATTCAATCTACATTTAACATGGTATGGTAATGAAACATAGAAATAGAAGCCTGGAATAATACTTGATGGTGTTCAATGAGGGACCAATTGAAAATTGAAGTGGTGTAAATAAGTAGTTATTCTTGCTATATCAAGGGCCTACTGAATTCAGTTTGTTTGATTCTTGAAGCATGATATTAGTGAAGTTCTATAGGTTTCTAAATGTGTTTTTATAATGATTTCCCAAACAGGAGCCAAATATGAAAATAGGAACACATGAGAAAAACTCTCTGTTGGAGGTGTTGAGAGTAGTGAAGAAGGTGAGAGTACCAATTGAGTGTGGCCAGCAACCAGATGATGACCAACAACAAAAGGAAGAGGACTTTTTCACAGCAAGTTTCAACAAAACAGAAAATAACTTGAAACTGACAGAAGGAAACCCCAAATTTTTCTTCTATCGTGGATCATGTGACATGAAAGTAGACAAAAACAGTGACGATAAATTTAACACTGCTGCTGATGACGCTCTAAGATCAAATATAAAGTTGAGTTTGCCAGAGTTGACTCAGCTTCCAGGCTCACATTCTCCCGGGAGTCAGCGCCTCAGCAACATGGTCAGTGTCAGTGAGGCAGCATCGAGAGAAAGTTTAGAACCTGACAAGAAAACAGCAACGACAGAAAACCTAACCTTCACTCAGGATAATGAGGACAACCCTGGCTCACCTTGTTCGATTACACCCTTCATCCTCACATCCCCACAAAACACCTGCAAAGACCGCTCCCATTCTACCCAGGATTCGGTTAGTGAATGTGTGTTCTTATTTAATTTTAATAATGCAAAATCTATAATGTAGTACTGTTCAAGTATTGATTCTTCCCCCAGTCCATCTCCTGGAACAGTCAGTAACTTGTATTTACTTTCTGGCCTGAAACTGAACCTGGGAGCTCTTGTTTGTGGGATGACTGGCCATCATCAGACAAGCCTAATAATATAATGCAGTATTCAGCCCCTATCACACAGGGCATTTCGCCGGACTGTTTCACCCAACTTGTCATTTCGTTGGACCTAATTGGCCAACCTGAGGGTCATTTCATCAGACCAAACTCGCTCCCCAGGTTTGATGAAATGTTACAAAAAATTGCACATTTCACCCAACTAATCCCGAGTCAAAATTATGTCTATACTTTTTCTCTTGATTAAATATATTGAAAGCAGTTGATAAGTATTGATATGTATACCATCACATACTGTATATTATAAGAAAATATATACATGAGAATATATACTGTAGTTACTGTATTCGATATACTTATTGAAGGCATATGATGCTGATATGATATTTGTGTACAAAGCAAACATTGGCCCACATTCTTCAAACTTTCCAGATGACATCAACCACTAATATTTTATTGAAACTGCCCTTATAAAAAAAGTGAGGAACGAGCCAGTGCTGTGAGACACTACAGTGACTACATTTAATAATCCCAACTATTTACGTTGGAGACGGTTGGACGAATCTCGCGAGTACGTCTGTTAGTGATGTTTTCAAGTCAAGCGAATTGGTTGTACGAAATGACTGTTTAGTTGGGTGAAACAGGCTGATGAAATGTCACGTGTGATAGGGGCTTTATTGTACAATCATGCTAGGAAGTGATGCCACAGAATTCAGTTATTTATGATTCTCAAGATCAAGAAGCCATATTTGTTATGGATATTCATGAAATGGTACAAATGTGTAAAATCAGTAACTACAATTCTATAACTCATATTATTCAAGATTTTTTTTTTTATATAGTGATGTGAACTTGTAAAGAACAAATTTGATTAAATATGTTTATAAATATTTTTTGTTCTTACTATGGCAGGTATGCACAGCAATGAGCAGATGCATGCAGGCTGTGTGTGTGGGGAATCCAAAGCAGGTGTTTTGGCAGACAGTGCGCCTTCAATTGGGTCCACCATCATTACATACAATCCAACAGTGAACATCAATGTCATTTGACAGACCTAAGTTGCTGGTTACATTCCTTTCCATCCCCTACAACTGGGATATCAGGCCACTCCAGTTACATAATACACACATCCATGGAAGTCACACCTGCATTACACTCTCTATATACCACAGATTATGAGCCTTTCCCACCATCTCGCATGTATATTGATCCTTCACCATGAATATTGTCATCCCCCCCAAGTAGGGTCAAATTTGTGTATTGTATCAATGAAATAATGAGGGTATGCACTGTGCACAACTTGAGAGCCCAAAGTGCCTAGTAGCCATGGAGAAAACTAAATACTATTGTCAAAGTTTGAAGTCTGATTTGGAATTTTTTTGTACCGTATATGGTGTTAGGCCCTCAAACACTTCCATATCTTCATACCTTGTCTGTACTGTATGTGTTTTTCCTTTCCATTTTTAAGTTAAGAAATAAGTTAATAAAATATGGTACTGTATACTCTATAGTAAATGTATATACAGTACTATATAATATTTGGGGGAACAACAGAGGAAGGTAATCATTCATGATTTAGCTCAGTTGAAATAAAGGAACTCTTTAAAAAAGGGAGAGGAGTATTGATGATGTCGAGATAAAGGACGAATGTTCATGACTAGTGAGGTTTAATATAGGAATGGCCAATGTTGCTATGCAGAGGCATTGTATTTTTGACATGAAACCATTCAAACCACATCACTTTCTCTCCACCTCCCTGTATAGAGACACAGGATTGCCTGTAAAGGTGTAGCCTAAGGGCTTTGGCTCCCCTTTGGTTGTCCAATCTGCTAAGGTCTGTTAGGGTTTACAAAGTGGGCCCCCTCATACATTATGTAGGATTTATGTATCATTTTTATTGTTTTGGAGTAGTGATTGCAACCCACTGTTGAACAGTAATGTAGTGTTGCATGGAGGGTCTCTCATGGTCATCATTTGTATATACTGTATCTATGCCAAATTATTGTTATGTACAGGCTCTAAAAGTTTTTTGCACCCTCATACTCCGATGCTTTTCACACTGACTATTATTACAGAAGGCATGAATATGTGTGGTTTGGCATAATGTATTGTGCTATAAGAGTGCAGGATATAGTATGCTTATGGACTGTACATTCCAATATAAGACTTTAGTACTTATGATTCTTTTTACCACTGCCAATTGTGTGTACAGTATGTGTATTCACATGTGTGAATGCTCTTGTTCAATTTCATGCGAGTATATTTGTCTCCTATTATTAATTTGTCCACTGTCTTGAAAAGATAGGGAGGAATGAAACAATGTTGATTGTGAGGAAGAGGAAATTCACAAAATGTAGGTACAGTTGCAGACACATGCATAGGATATAGGATGAGACATTATGAGTAGAGGTGAGTCGTACTCTATGCTTGGTAATGGGCCTGTTTTATGTGTCCACAACTGTACATATGGGAAGACATCACCCCAATGGAGCAGATTCATACTGCTTGCAATTATTCCATTGACTACTTAATCCCCTACAGTGTATTAACCCTCTAACTGAGGGCATGTTCACACCTGCCACCTCTACTGCGGGCATATTTTTGCAAAATGTAAACATACATTTGGCGTTTAATAATTGCACGTAAACCACTAGACCTACATAAATATATGATATATGATATTGAAGTACAAACCTTTAGCTGTCTCTTGATGTACTGTACTTGTGAAGACTAAATGGACATTTGTAGAATGGGTAGCCAGCTCAGAATGACCATAGTTAACAATTCACTTTTACACTCTTCTGACAATTCTAAGTATGTTTACACGCTCTGATTTCATCATAATATGTGACAGAATTAAATTTTTCAACACAACTATATGAAATATAATGTTATGTCATTTTTACATACATATATGGTACTTTGTGCAAAAGTGGAGTGCTGAAAATACATCCTTACACACTCATTGCTCTTCCTACACTGGCTGGTGTGACTCGGGGGACCCTCCCTCATTTTTAGCCTAATCAAGTATGTCAGGGGACTCACATATTTTAAAATGTGTCTGTTGACAAATATCGACACCCACACTTGGTGGTGGTGTCGACATTTACCGACACCTGCGGTTTAAGGGTTAACGGTGCATAAAAACTCCCCAAGTACTGTCTTTACAGAAGGGTTAATTCACTGATATCTTGGGAATAGGCTTTTACTTTTTTAATTCTAGTGAAGGTACACCAATTCCCTTCTAAGTAAAATGACCATTGATACAATGTTTTGCATATATTTCAGTGTTTATACACTACATGTATAAATTGTTGGTGTAATTTGTCTTGAATTGTATTACTTTTACTGATGAAACCCAAAAAAATCAAATATGGGAACTGGGTATTCATCAGGTTAAAAAAGATGGTGTAGAGTCAGACACAGTAACTTGCAAAACTCTCTCTAAGTCTGGCTGAGCAGCCTTACTTGGCCAGACAGCTTGAGAAACTTCAACAAGAACTCTCTCCAAGTAGTAAAAAAAAAAAAAAAAGTGGTTAATTTGGGTTTGAATGACTAAATACTGTACTTGTAACAACTTTGTTGGCTACACTGCTACAGACATGGTACTAATTTAAACTATTTCAGCAATAGTGAACTTCAGGGATGTTATTGCCTGTCATGTGGGCAGTACTTTGAAGGGTTTGGGCTCCCTTTCAAACCTAAACAAATATTTCATTTCTGCTACTATCCCTCATTTCCATGTACAGTACTTCCTTTTTTTTTATCTACCTATCCCTCCTGCTACAGAGTCTTCCTTGCTTAGTGTAGTTTTCTTTGTTTGTCTTTAATTCAGCTACGGTGAGGTAACGTGGTGCCGGGCAAAGCGAATGTTCCTTAGTAGTGCCTCATGACACAGTGATGCTTCCTTTTCAGCTTCGAACACACTTTCCACTTCTGCTTCACTCCGACACACCTGCATCAAGCACAAATAATAAAGTTAAATAATTAGCATATGTACAGTACAGTACAGTACAACAAAAGAGGTCTTTGTTAGATGTTATATACCTGTATATATAGTTATAAATATTTTTTTAAGTTTGTAATAGATTGTACATTATAGGTTCCTTCAAATTATGTGAAGAAACAGCAAATGCAAATATATTTAGGCAACCTGTTTCTTAGAATTGTGTGGAGGAATCTGTTGCTCCAAAACTGCCAATACTACATCACTACCTCCTTAAATATGTTCCTCTCGTGTTGTGTATGGTTAGGATAGGTTTGGTCAGTAGTATAGCTGGGGTGTAGTTTGATAGGAGGAAGAGGTATATTGCACTAAATAAACACCATTTGATGAAGCAGCATCATCATCAATACCTCATTTCCCTTTTTCCAAGGGGAAGGGAGGCTCTAGTACCAGTAGAGAACCTCTGACAGGCAAGGGGTCCAGCTCTGAGGGTATCTGAGCCTTTGGTGGAGTCATTGTCAGAAAGCGGGGTCCCCATCCCTCACTTCCCCCCTGTATCATTGGGGATACGAGGCTAACTGCACCATCACAAGAATGGCGGGCGATGGGGATGCCACTTCCCTTCACCATCACGAGTTTGTGATGATGTATAATATTATACTGATGGTTTCTCAAAGTGCAATTAGTTTTTAAACAATAACTACCTTTAAACAACTCATTGAATCAGTGTATTAACATGGGGTATATCAGTAACATAGACAATCCATATAGAAGCACAATGGATAATACAATGGACTGTACTGTATATATAGACCAAGTGGATGTCAAATCAGTGCATTGCCAATTTTTTTTTTAAGGTGATCTGTTTTTCAATGTATCACCAACTCATTGTACGGAAGATGCCTGACCATATTCCAAGGTACAGGTATTGTGAATGATGGTATAGACCAGTGGTTCTTAACCTTTTTTGACAGCGACCCAAAATCTTGCCCAAATCAACCGTGGCGACCCAAGCCCCCCATATACATTGTCTTTATATATAGGATTATGCTTCTAAAAACGTGTTACAGAAACAAAATTACATGCTGGGGTATATATTAATACAAGTAGCACATCTGAATAACAGTGATCCGTAAGAAAATAAACAAATAACATATACTTGCTATAAAATTAAAATAGATAATTAGACAATGATTTACTCCTGTGGAAAAAAAAATCAAAATTAATTTTCTGTTTTTGAGTCTTTCTTTAATCATGGTCTACTTAGAATCCTATAATATTGCATCATGAATTCTACTTACAGTATATAATAATAATATATTACTAATGGGAAAATAATAATTATTTTTTACAAACCCTTGGCGACCCAATGAAATGGCTTGGACCCAGGGGTTAAGAACCACTGGTATAGACTATAGAAGCTCCCTCCAAAAAGTGACATGGATAAATAAGGTGTCATAATATGCCTCCATTTAGTGCAAAAAAATATATTAATAAGTACTGTAAATAAATAAAAATAACTGTATTTTCATCCCTTGCAGTTTTGTCACCACAGCAACATATAAATTGCTCCTATACAGTGTTTCATTTTGTTCAACTTGCCAAAAATGTACCATAATTATTATGACCTTTGATGGCTAACTGAGGGTGTGGAGGGGATTGGATGGCTAGGAGTGCAAGGGTTCAAGGATAGTGTGAATTGACATCTGAGATGGTGAAATATGCTTATCCTTGTTCTATACAACAGTCGATACAGAGACTAGGGAGGGAAGATTCAGAGATGAGAAAGATTTTTGGGACAAACAGTGACATTGCTAAATTTGAAAGAGAATACAGATTAATGTATCACGATTATATTAATACGATTAGCTTTCACTTTAATGCGTCAAAACAATTTATAAAGGGAAAACAATATAAAAATAAGAGAACTGGCTTTTGTTTAATTGACATGGTGCTCTTTTGGAACTGTTTAGTTTTCCGAGCAATGTGCCTGTAGAACACACACACACACCGAGCACCATACCAAGATAACTCAAGGCTGGTCACCTGACAATTTTGATTCCAGAATTAAATTAAAATACATTTACTAGTTTCTGTGTCTATGGCACATTACATTTCCCTGGAAAGAACACATTGATTCCCTACTAAATAATGGGACCTTATACCGTATACACATTTCACATATGTACAGTCCAGTGCTTATAAGTTGCAGATAAGTACCTACTTGGTGTACCTTTTTAATATTATTTGTCTTGGAATACATTTAATCTATATATATACAGTGAAAGCTCTTTTATCCGGCACCAGTGGGACCGAGAACGTCCCGGATACGAGAAATTTCCGGATACAAGAAAGTGTACTTTAAAATTACGTTACTCTATATTCATTCACAAGTACAGTTAAACCTCGATTTAACCCCTGCCGCCCGGGGTAAGAGGTATTTGCCTCCCTGTTTTACCCTGCCGCTCGCGTCAAAATTCTTCGATTTCCCCTATATTCACAACACTCTCACTCTTAACCTATATAGTGTACGGACTTCAATATACTGTAGTTTCTTACATACTGTACCTACAACTCTTCCTCTTTCCAATGGTACCATCGGGAGGGCTGTACGATGAATAGTTGTGGAGATAGGGAGAGTTGAAGGGGACCATGTTTGCGCGCGAATCAGCAGTGTGTCTGTGTGTACTCGCGGGATAGACACGACTGCGGCCAGGGTGTCCAGTTTCCCGCGTAACTCCCTTGTCAACTCACTCGTATTACTACTATTATGTATCGTATGTCATGATTACAACACTAAAAAATAGTATCAACACTTGTAGGAATATATCATCGTGTAACTGTCACATAGAAAATGATAAACAAACTGATTTGTACCGTAGGAAACACGTATATTTACCATCACTCTCCCCTGCCTGGGCGTGTTTTGTGGTGTTATTTTCTTATTACTACCATTATGTATCGTGTGTCATGATCTATACACTAAATAATAATTTGTAACCTTGTAGGAATATTATGGTGTCACTGTCACGTACATATATTCACTACGGTATTGTCTTACGATCGTTATTCGGACAAGGGCAAATACTCAACTGAGTGGATGGCGGATCGATATTGTGAGTGTGTTTTCTCTCCCGCTGACAAGAAAAACGAGCCCTACATAGCCGTAAATGGCGCTAAATAGCTGTGACGGTCTATCGCGTCAGCCGGTTATTACCGTATGACGGTCTATCACGGCAGCCGGTCTGCAGGGGTTATAAGACCCCGATGCAACGGATTTCGGTAGGTACATTATTTACACATCATTACATAACTATTTATGTATACAGTATATACAGTTGACTCTCAAATAAATCCGAGGAGTTCTTATACATAACGAGCGAAATTATAATAAACATGTCACAAAATGATATTACTCGTCTGTGAAGTGTGTGTGTGTTGCCACCACTTCTCCCGTGCTCCTTCCCCCCCTACCCTCAGTCTCCATTCACCCTAGCTCAAGGTCAAAGGAATATAGGCCTAGCCTGCCTTGTCACTCACTCGTTTTTAGTAATTACGAGTTATTAACCACCAGCTTCAACACTCAGTCATGTCAGGTGGTGAATTTACAAAACAGAAGGTCATATCCTTCCATATCAAGAAGGAAGGTTTTTCTCGAACAGAGAAAGAAGGAAACACCAGAATATGCTCAATAAAATGTAAACAAACGATATCACACTATCTCCCCCCTTCCCCCTACTCTCTCCCTACCACCTCCACCACTACCAGTCTACCACGCATGCCAACGACTCATTTCATTCATGACTCGTCTGCGAAAATCTTAATACAAATTTGTCAAATTGTTATATGCATTTAATATGCTTAATACGAATTGTAATACTGTATTTACATTTGTAAAGAAACAGCAGCAAATACTAGAGGTCCCGTAACAGCTGAAAGTGTTGGTCCCACTGTGAGGTACAGAGACCATCACTGTCCCAAGAGCAGTGACCGCAAGACCCGTGTGTCCGAAGCATTACTATCCTGTATGCTCTGACTGCATATACCTGAAGGTAATTGACAGTAATTTTTACAGCAAAAGTCTAAAATATGATAAATAAAATCAATTGGGACCTTCCAGGGGGCTATAAATGCAAAAGAATTACAGTACTGTATATATATCACATACCGTAATATCACTAATTTCGTCAATAATAATTTCCCCTTTTTTGGCTCTCTCCCCTACTGTAACCCCGGAGTCCAGGGAAGCTGTGGCTACCTTTAGTGAGGGTACGAAGTCCATAAAGCTAGCACACAACACCTCAAGCCTTATCTCTGCAATTTACAAGATGTAGCATTTTTCTTTTAACACTAATAAGATTTCTTTTGTTTTTTTGGTGTTTTATAGTAATCATCCATTAAAACCTAAGTTTTGCCAATATAGGAATAATTTTTACTCTTTGGCAGAGGAAGAGTTTTATTTTTTTATTTTTTGGTCAGAATGAAATTAAATTGATTTGAAGTAATATTTTTTAAATTTCCAAATCATTGGTATATTTCACCCGGAATTGGCATTGATGGGAGAAAAAAAGGCTTGGCATTCTAGGGTTAAATAACCAAACATTTATGGCTTTCTCAACATAGACTCTATGGTCTCAAGCATCAAGGATACAGGCAGGCCTGGCTTGCATGCCCAGTTTAGGAATGAATTCAAACCACAAAATTTTGAACACCTAAATTTAATACTAAATCTAAGGACAGTGAAAAAAAAAAATTAAAATGACCAATGGGGGGGGCCTTGCTATTTAATCGTCGCTGTTACAATGCCACCTTCTGCTGTAGTTGTGTCATGGATAACTTTTGTGGTTGTAAAGCTGGCATAGTTTCTCTGGGGGACCAGCAACCACACCGGATAATGGACTCCTCACACCCTCCTAATAAATTCACATAAATTAGAGGAAATTTATTGACAAAACCACATGTAGGATCTTCACCCGGACAACGTCGGGTATCGCTGCTAGTTTACTGCTAGTTTACATTTTTGCAAAGTAAATAAAAAAAATAATTGAGTATAATTCTCTTTTCCTTACCTCAAATTTGACCCATTTGTAGCGTGAACATTTCCTAGCACCGGGACAAGCCTGCAACACATTCTGAACACTAGGGTGTGTTAGTCCAAAGAAACGACAGCCTCTCTCCTCACTGTCACTCCCTTCTGGTCTGTGAATCAAACAATACACTCTAGAAAGTTTTACCAAATGGTTCAGGAATGTTGTTTGGCAGTGGATTCTAATAAGGAAGGAATGAAAGTTGAAAGATTTAAGGAAGTCTTTAGTAACTATTATGTTATCAGCTGGCATAAATCTCTACATATCAATCATTACTCTTTTATACATACCCACTCGAGGTAGTTCTTGTGGTCCCTCACAAGAAGTTGAAAATACTGTATTTGCTATTTAATCATACGAAAGGAGACTGGTAAAGAAATAAAGATATGCTGTATTTCCTTTCCTTTGTCCCTTCAACCATGTTGGTTGTGAACATTTAAGTCAGCTCAAATAAAGACAATTATAGAGTAGGAATATGGAAAGAGGTAAAGGCATTGTGCACTTTCTGAGGTTAACACACTATACCAAAACAAAATTAGCAGGGAATTTTCAACCACTAAAGCCAGAATACCACATTAAGTGGTAAGTACAGTGTTGGTCAATCTGGAGCAACTGATTCCTTCAGATTAATTCAAGCAACAGGCTACCACTATTTTTGTTTATTTAATCTTGTTTCCTGGCAAACATTGGAGGAATCATGGTGCTCTAATGTACCAAAAATGTACCATCTCCTATATTAATAATTAGGTACTGGTAAACAAAGTAAGAACCTTGCATTTCAACACTTTACCTAATAGACAACAAGTCCATATCAAGGATAAGGTTGATGGTGCTAAGAATCTGGTTATGACATTCAGAAGGTGATCTTCCTGTCACAACTGTTTCTTCTTCTTCATCCTCACAAACCACCTCAAACCTGTTGAACACATACACATGATAATTTCCATCAGGAATGAAGTTAATCAAATTAGACAATATTTGTGCTAAGTGTAGTGAATGTACAGTAGATCCTTGATATCCACCGCTTCATTTTACATTCAGTCACTCATTGAACACCACCAAATGTTTTCCCAGACTTCTGTTATACCATACAGACTATGTGATTTACTGAGCCTGTGTTAAAATAGGATAGTGTTAAATGCACTCATCTTATATTGAGGGTCAAAAGTAGTGGTTCCCAAAGTGGGCAGTACCGCCCCCCTATGGGCGTTGGAAGGATCCATGGGGGAGGTAACGAAAAATTGGGCAGTAGGGGGGAGGTAACAAAAAAATGGGATGAAGGGGGACGTACAGTTGGCTCCACTCCCGCGTTGCCAATGTTGGGCCAGTCAGAAATCCTAATCCCGATCCACAAGTTCAAAAATTCATAACAGTCATATCCTTATAGTGAAGGATATGAATGTTTCGAATATTTTAACTTGTGAATCGGGATTCGAATTTCTGACTGGCCCAACATTGGCAACGATGGGAGAAACGCGGAAGTGGAGCCAACTGTACATCTGTAGGACATCAAAATCAATCCAAAAATATTCTGGTATTGAGAATTTCTAATGCTGGCATTAATGAATCTAAAGACAAACTATAACTCTTCCAGTTTCCAAGCCTCTCTGAATAGAACAGCACCATTCCAGATGATAATCCACAAGTGTATTGCGCACACCTTGATGAACTGCACAGAGATATGAGTGACAGATTTCAGGATCTTTTTTTTGCATGAAATACCAGACTGGGTGATCAATCCATTCCTAGATGTTTGCAATATGGAAACTGAGATAGAGGACAAACTTGTTTCACTTCAGCACAACATTGAGCTGAGACCAAAGTTCAGAAAATCATTTCAAGATTTTTGTTTGCAAACAGGAATCTCTGACTGCTACCCTGTATTATGGAATAAAGTTAAGATGATCTTTATTGTATTTTCAACATCATATTTAGTAGAATGGGGCTTCAGTGCAGTTGTCCAGCTTCTTTCCAAACAACGAAGCAGGCTGAAAATCAGGCTGTGGGGATCTAAGACTTTTTCTCAGTGACTTAAAGCCTGATGTGAAGTTGTTATTCCTGCATTAAGCCCAACCTTCCTATTAACATGGACATACAGGTGGGATGCAAATTTGCAGCCTCATTTATTTTTTTAATTGCACTGCTGCACAAATTCCCCAGGCATTTGGGGGTGACTGTCAAATTATACAACTAGCATTCTATTTTATCATCAAAAGTGTATCTCATTCTGTCTATGATACCAAACTTCCCTAAATATAGTAAGCCATTGGAAAGTTCTCCACTCCCCCTCCCCCAGTAAGAAAGGACACGATAGTAGGTATGATGATTTTTGGGAGAGGGAAAGAAATCTTATAGGGTATTTATTCATACATAATAATATCATAACCTGTAATAATATGATACCGTAACCTGTAATAATATCCAAATTACCTGTTCATTAGTGTCAAGAAATGTGTTTATCTTGATTCAATTATTATGTAAACCAGATAAGGTGTGGTATATCGTCCATATTTTCACATGGACGATAGAGAAACTAGACATAAAGGAGAATACTGCTTATACTGATACTATTGGTATATCTGCAAAGCAATATACAGTTCGCAAACGTGTTGGTTGATTCTTTCGTGTTCGAGGTTTTATTCGTTGGCGTTTAAATAGTGTGTTAGGGTTGTGGTGGTGATGGACTGTAATATACCGTATCTTATATTATTGGAATAACACATTCACTGGACATATGTAAATTATTTACTGATTTTAAAACCAGTTAAGTGTTTTATATTTATGGCTGTTTGTATATTTTTACTGCCTTTATATGAATTTGTTATCTCCATAACGTCACATTAACACATTATTGCAGATTAGCTCCTTCTGTTGTGGTATGGATGGTATTGGTAATTCAAGTGAATGTTTAATCATATATATTAACATCAATACGTGAGTGATATCACGCCTAACCAGCAACTTTCTTAACGGGGCTGGGTTGGGGATAGGGTGGGGGTGGGTGAAGGTGGCGATGGTGTGTGTAGAGGGTGTGGGTGAGGGTTGGAGGGAGGGGTTGTTCGATTCCCTGCCCTCCTCTGGCCATGGCTCCAGCCAAGAGGGGGGATACCGACTGGTGCACGCAACTGTACATATTATAATGGTCAAGAAGGGTTATTTTTATAGATTAGTTCAACTTCAGACTACTAGGCTACATACAATATTTATTTTTTTTCCTGGCTAAAATGGACCATTTCTCTCATTTATGCTTTTTGCATTTTCAATACCTGCAATGCAATGCAAGACAAAGTACAGTACACCCAAAATTTACACAACCTGGCACTAAAACACTCAAACTTTACATTAATTTAAAAAGCCTGCATTTCAACTCTAATTATGGTATCTTTTTAAAATCACACCATGATGCACCTCTTTATGAAAGTACAGTTAAACCTCGATATATCAGACCCCGCTACAACGGATATAACGGACACAATCCGCTGGAGATTTTTTTTTTAATTTGTCTGAATTTTGGTTTCTCTATTTTTTTCTATTATATTTTTTACATTATACAATAGGTACATTATTTACACATCATTACATACCTATTTATGTATATATACAGTTGACTCTCGAATAAATCCGAGGAGTTCTTATACAAAACGAGTGAAATCATAATGAACATGTCAGGAAATGATATCACTCATCTGTGAAGTGTGTGTGTGCGTGTGTGTGTGTTGCCACCACTTCTCCCGCGCTCCTTCCCCCCTATCCTCGGTCTCGATTCACCCTATAGCTCAAGATCAAGGGAATATAGGCCTAACCTGCCCTGTCAACTTGTGTGACTATCTCGTTTTTCGTAATAACGAGTTAACCACTAGCTTCAACAGTCATGCCAGGTGGTGCATTTACAAAACGGAAGGCCATATCCTTCGATAGAAAGAAGGAAGGTGTTTCTCGAATAGATAAAGGAGAAGGAAACACCAGAGTACAGTATGGCTAATAAAATGTAAACAATCGATATCGCGTTATCTTCCCCCTACCACCTCCACCACTACCACGCATGCTCATCTCTCCACCACACAAGGTAAATAACATAACGGTCAAATGGCTATAACGGACACCCTCCCATAATAGTCCGTTATAACGAGGTTTAACTGTACTATAATTTAAAAAGTTATTGGTATACAAAATAAGTTGTTATGTGAGCATTCAGATGTTAGTTCACAAGGTTCATAAGACAGTTGGAAAATGTAGAATATATTAATGAAGCTTCAACATTTCAGCCCACTGTGGCCTCTACTTGTATATCTGTAGAATGGACAAAACTGTACCTTTATAAATACTTGCAGAACAATCTTACAAGGTGAATAGAAAATTATTTCAAGACAGTATCAAATCTGTGTGAGCCAGTGTTAAGGGGAAATTCTTTTGTTGGTGAATTGGAAGGTCTCTGATTCTTCCAAATACTACCACAAAACAGATCCTCTAATAGTACCATTACGGGTATCTGTTTTTAGGTATAATTAGGAGGAACCAATAGCTTACCAATTTGTTAACAAGAGAATCTGCCCTTAAGTACATGACCATAAAAGGAAAACACACACACAAAAACTCACACCACATATATTCATACATTTATATATAAATTATACCATTGTTATACAAATACTGTACTCTAGTTTATGTAACCGTTATTGAAGTTCTGTGTATGGAAGGAGAAATTAGGGAGAGCAGTAAGGGGTAGACAGGTCATAGGATCACTGGGGAGGATAATGAAGGGTAGAAGTGTGAGTATGGAAGTGAAAAGGAAACTGCAAAATAGTATAATCCTGCCAACACTGACATATGTGTTGGAGGCATGAACATGGAGTGGGGCTCATCAGTCGAGAATAGATGCTGTGGAAATGAGTTACTTGAGAGGTGCATGTGGACTTACTAGGTGGGATGGAGAAAGTAATGAGTGTGTGTATGAGAGATGTGGTAGAGTGAGAAGGCAATTGGTATTGAGTATTGAGTGTGGAGTGGTTGAGAGAGTGAAACGTAATACACTGAGGTGATTTGGACATGTAGAGAGAATGCAAGGTGAAGAGTTTGTAAAGGTGGTGTATGGAAGTGAAGTTGTGGCACATGGTGTGAGAGGCAGACCACCATTTAAATGGCAGAACAGAGTGGAGGAGTATGTAAAGGAGAGAAACATGAGGGGCAGGGGGGGTCTGGACCGAATAAGGAGGGAGTGTTGGAACAGGGAAAACTGGAGACTCTTCTACATTGGCCACCCCCTTGGGGGGAGTTCCCGGAGGGAACAAGGCATCGGAGCTATAGATAGATAGATAGATAAAATATAATCACCTTGGGGTCAAACCACCATCAACAATCTTACAGGTGTACAGGACTGGTCTGAGAGGATCCCTTAGACTGGCAAACATTCTGGACGAACAGAAGCCAACAGGGAAGATGCAGTGTTCAGTATGGTAGGAGTCTCTGTCACTGATGATCTGAAAAAACACAAAAAAAACATGTATTATATATGTTTACAGTATATCAAAATAATTATCTTCTTCTATCTTCCTTTCTTTAATACTGTATACAGTAATCTCTTGCTTTTCACCAGTGTTATGGGTATGTATTGTACTATTTGTAGGGAATGTGTGAACAGTAAACGCTCTTTTTTTGTACATTACACACACATAAGCGCATAGGATAATATGGGTATAGTGTACATAGTGTGCAAAACAAGGGATTACTGTAGTCATAAATTTATGGTTATGCTTATCATTATCATCATAACCTCATTACTCAATTTTCTTCTTTCAAGGGGTAGTGAGGCGGCCTCTTTGATGCCTGCTCTCTCCCTACCATACCACCCACCAACACCCCTCTCTACTCCCCCACACTGACGCCTCCTCTCCTATCCTTCCTACTCCCTCCCCCTTCCCGAGTTCCCATGCTTTTATAATCACATGGGAAGCTTATATAAGTCATATCACACCTCATTTATATGCGTACTGGGCAATACACACATATACGCACATGTTATATGTACATAACGTTACTATATAACTATATGTGTACAGAGTAAGCCTGCAGTATGCTATTATACAGTGCTGGCGGTTAGAAATGGCGCGAGATGACGTGAAGTCCGGCGTGCTGCCATATACCATAATTTCCGTGTGCTACTCTCTGTAGGCTAATATTATATGGGATTGTAGAAAGTAGCGATATCTGGCAACTCTACTCTAAGCTTTGTCTGGGAAATTTAAACAATATAACGGGCTAGTGCTTCCTTACGCTCTCAGTGGGGGGGATCCTACAGCTCCTAATTACCCTAGTTTTTTGTGTGTATTGGTTCACTATTCCCTCCAGTTACTAATTATTATGGGTCCCAAGAAAAGACTCAAAGAACCTGACATTGCAGCTATCTTTGCTCTAGCCAAGGACAATAAAACTAATCAAGAAATCTCAGCTAACACAGGATTATCAATAAGAACAGTACAGAGGTGGACAAAAAAAATCCGTGCAGGCGGGAGTGACTCTATCCCACTTTCATACAAACCACCAGGGCGTAAACGGAAAGTGACTGAGAGGACTTTGAGAGTTATTGGTAGACAGCTGGAGGTCCAACCTCGCATCACAAGCCGAGAATTAAAGACTAAGAACCCAGATTTGCTGGCTGGAGTGACTGACAGGACAGTGCGGGATTATTTCAAACGCGACTTGGGTTACAGGTGTTGCCGCGCAGTACATAAACCATGGTTAACTGTTGTTCATCGCAAAAAAAGATTAGCTTTTGCCTCTCAATATCATGACTGGGGTATTGATGAGTGGCGAAAGGTGTTGTGGTTGGATGAATCCACTTTTGA
The DNA here is from genome assembly GCA_034508575.1 of Petrolisthes manimaculis. NCBI lineage: Eukaryota > Metazoa > Arthropoda > Malacostraca > Decapoda > Porcellanidae > Petrolisthes > Petrolisthes manimaculis. Next base: position 197,553 of record JAWZYT010000706.1, on the reverse strand, counting down.
AGTTACAGATAACCAGAAAAGTCGAGTGTACCGCCGACGTGGTAGTGATTCCCATGACCCCAGATATCTTAACCACACAGTAAAACATCCTGATTCATTGATGGTGTGGGCCTGTTTTTCGTACTATGGTGTGGGAAAGTTGGTATTTTTACCTAAGAATGTTCGTATGAATAAAGATAATTACTTTGAACTCATACTTGATGAGCTAGATGAGTGTATGGAGAAATGCAACTCTGATTATTTTATGCAAGATGGTGCTCCTTGCCATACCGCTCATTTAATTACCAATTGGTTTGAATTCTGTGGTGTTACTCTCCTAAAACCTTGGCCAGCAAATTCACCAGACTTAAACCCAATCGAAAACTTATGGGCGTATATTAAACGGCAACTAAAGGATGGTGACACATCTTCACTTCCACGCCTTCAAGCAGCCATACAAGGTATCTGGGACAATATTAACTTGGAATACCTTCATAATTTGACTGACTCCCTTCCCAAACGACTCAACATGTTAAAAAAGAATCGAGGGTACACTATCAGGTACTAATTTAGGTGAGTATCCTCATTAAAACTATTTTCACACAGATCATTTTCCCCTCATCAGTAAGAACAGGTTGTTTACGTCACCGCGACATTTCTAACCGCCAGCACTGTATATGTATATTTATACCTTGAAAACTATAATTTCGTCATATATGGTCAGTATTTCGTCGAATTTTAGTGTAATAAATTACGCTATGTCACGTTTTCCTAGTTTTTTTAGGGGTAACTGGTTTTTTTCTCTGACTTTGACACACTCCCCTACTCAAACCAGTCGACTTACGAAGCTTTCGATTTCAGATTCTGGTGTGTAAAATCAAGCTATACAAATCTGTAATAACAGAATTTACCTAAACGAAACTTTTAAAATCACCCTGTTTTTGCGGTTCTGGCGCTAGTAGCGTAATTGGAATTGCGGCTCCTACGGGTTAAACAAACTGCCAACCTTCCCTTTTGTCCACTTAAAATTAGAAAGTCTGTGATACCTCCTAACTATGCCATGTAACAGGTCCCCTATCAGTTACTTTCAGGTTGCTATTTGCTGGCATTCATTGGAAGAGTCAGTAGCCCTCTATTTCACCAACCAAAGAATATCTCCTTAAATTTGCTGTTATATCATATAACAATCATCTCATCTTGTCAATACTGTAGTGTCAGTATTTCCAATACATATGTACAGTCAGGTTCAATTGTCCTGTCAACACCTTCCAATCAAACGGCCTCGATAAATTATGTGAAACTAAAGTCGCTGGTCTCTGTAATATTGGTTCATAAGTTTCACTCAAATACTTCACTTTCATTCACTAGAGACAGGACTTTTAATCATGACTGTACATTAAAAGGGATATTCCCTTGTTAGTTTTTTTTTTTTTCATATGTTCTGACACTGGACACTGGCTTAATCAAGCCCATTACCGTGGCCCAGGTCAACTGCAGACACACACGTCACGACTTCCGAACTGGTACCCAGCCACAGAGAGAGGGAAGTGAGGGTTTTTCCCAAATACTACAGCTGTTATGGTACCAGCGAGGGTGTTTTACGATGTTCTGTGGCCTTATGGTTAGTGCTTGACACTCAAATCAGAAGAGCAAATATTCTCAGGCTCTCACCTGAGAGGATCGATCTTCCGACCCCTAGGTCCAGAACACCAACCACTCGGCCATGTTTTTATTCCTCCAAACTAAGCCACAAAACAGATCCCCTATTATGATACCATTGAGGGTGTCAATTTTCTGGCATAGATAGGAGGAATCAGTAGCCTTCCAATACACTAACAAAAGAACCTTCCCTTAAAGCAATACTGTACTACCCACTTTTTTTAAGTCCCTGACAACTCTAAGATATTTCAAATAAGAATGTAAACAAACCACCAGAAAGAATTAACTGAAGCGGAAGAAAGACAACTATGCCAGGCCTGGAAGACCATGTAGCCAGAGGGTGGAGAAAGAGAAAGTGGGAAGAGAAAGAGAGAAGGAAGAGAAAGAAAAGAAAGATAGGAGGAGGGAGGGAAGAAAGAAAAAAGGAAGGAAGTGAGAAAAAGGGCAGAAAGAGTTAAAAAGAGGAGGGAAGAGAGAGAAAAAAGTTCTTACTTCACCCAAACTGTGGATGGTTAGTGGTCCCAGAGTGATGGGGAAGATTGGTCGTCCAGCCGAGTCCAGGGTAATGGGTGGACACAAACGCTTGGGTTTGTTACTACCACCACTCTTCCTGGACCGACCTTTCTCAGAAGATGACGACCCACCTGGTGAAGGCGTCGAACTGCTGCTGCCTGATTACAAACAAAACATTACAATAAACATATATACAAGTGACCTTATACTGTACAGTGTTTGTAAATGATACCTCCCAATGATACCTTCTAAATATTCCAGGCAACAAGCCACCATTATTATTGTTAATTTGGTCCTGTTTCCTGGCATACTTTGAAGGAATCAATATACTTTAATGTACCAAAAGTGTATTACCCCCTTAATAATATTGTCATCAATGACCTACTGACCGTGGGGGTGTTCAAATTTTGTACTGTATATTATTACTGTCTTTCGTGAAATTAAATCTTTATTCTCAGAATGGTTGGAAACTATACTTCATTTTTTTGTTAACCTGGTGAGAATGTATTGACTCTCATAATTTCTTGACTTTCTTGGTAAATGTAATGTAATCCAAGAAAAATTACTCTACAGTATATAAAAAATTTACATACCAAAAAATTTATTTACAAATTACAAACACTGGAATCGACAAGGAATGTGTATCATAAAATCAGATCATCAGTCTCTGGGCCATATGCAAGAATATTGATGGTGTTGAGGATGATGTGTTATCACTACAATGACTCAATAGATACACAGTGGAGACCATCCTGCCTGTATTACGCCATCATCAACACCTCGGATATTCTTGCATGCAGTAGAGTGCCTTGGAAAGATTTTTTTAGATAGTTAGTTAAACCTCGTTATAACGGACTAATAGGGTGAAGAGTATGTCCGTTATAGCGACGAATTTTTACGAGAGGTACGAAAAAAAAAAATGTATGTACAAAAATTAACACAAAATATAGATACAGTTGACTCTCGAATAACACAATTTTGAGTAATGACTGAAATGAGTGGGCGACATCCGTGGTGGTGGAGGTGGTAGGGGGGAGAGTAAGGGGAAGAGGGGAGATAGTGCGTGATATCGTTTGTTTACTTTTATCAACCACACGCTCTGGTGTTTCCTTCTCCTTTCTCTGTCCGAGAAAAACCTTCCTTCTTGATATGGATGGATATGGCCTTCCGTTTTGTAAATGCACCACCTGACATGAAGCTGGTGGTTAACTCGTAAATTACTAAAAACAAGAGAGTCAAACACAAGGTGACAACGGATGTTAGGCCTATAATTCCCTTGACCTTGGGCTAGGGTGAATGGAGACTGAGGGTAAGGGGGGGGGGGAGGAGCGAGGGAGAAGTGGTGGCAACACACACACACACCCACGCTTCACAGACGACAGTGATATCATTTCGTGACATGTTCATTATGATTTCGTTCGTTTTGTATAAGAACTTCTCAGATTTATTCGAGTCAACTGTATATATACATAAATAGGTATGTAATGATGTGTAAATAATATACCTACTGTATAATGTAAAAAATATCATAGAAAAAAATAGAGAAACCAAAATTCAGACAGAAAAAATCTCCAGCGTATTGTGTACGTTATAACAGAAATCCGTTATAACGGGGTCCGATATAACGAGGTTTAATTGTATTTTAAAGGTGGCAACCAAATAGAAACAATATCATAGCGATGATGAGTCTAACAACAGAAGTTTAATGTAGATACAGGCCTTCCGCACTCAGAAACAGTAATTTCATCAGGTTAGGTTAGATTTTGTGATACGAATAAACAATTCACAATCAGTCTTAACCTAATCTAACCTTAAATAAATTCAAATAAATAACTTACACATTTCTTTCTTTCAATTTCTTCTGTATCATGTGCTTTAATAAAACCTGCACTGAAGGTGACTAAAAAATGTTTGGTGGTGGAGTGGGAAATGCAAAAAGTGCCATGCATGACACATCAGAATAAAGCAAGAACTTAGTTATTAAAGAACATTATCTGATGAAATTTTTTGCCTGACCGTTGAAGGAACAAGCAAGTGTTGATGGGCCAAAACTTAAGACGTAAAGCAGTCTATCTATCTATTTATTGCTAGATGCCTCAATCCCTGAATCGGGTGGCCACAAATGAGTCGCCTCCACCCACCTCATTCTCAGTCTGCCTCTTCCCCTCCATCCCTCCACCTCACTCTCGTACACTTTCTTAACCAACCTCTCGCTCCCCATACGCTCCACATGACCAAACCACCTCAAGGTGTTCCTTTTCACTCACTCCAGCATATCCACATCCACACAACATCGCTCACGTACTGTACTTCTTCATTCGTTAGTCTATTTCTCCACATTACACGACATGCACTTCTCAGGTAATTCATTTCCACCCCTCTAACTGTTGCTTTATGTCTCTTCGTCATCATCCCAAACGTTAGTGTTGGGATTACCACACTATCATGTAAAGTCTTCTTTACTTCCATACTTATCGCCCTATTCCTTGTCCTGCTTTCAGCGTTCCTACAACCCTCATTCCCTGTTGTACCCTCTCCTGCACCATATGCTTTACTCATCTTTACTCATCACACTGCCTAAATCCTTAAATGAGCTGACATTCAACTTCATCTTACACCTTTGTTTTTCTATACTAAAAAAGATGAGGATTAAAGGCTGAGCCGGCTTATTGTCTTCATCTGCGTAGTGTTCAGTTAGTGTCCAAATTCATGTCCACCTGTGGCTGCACCTCTTCCAAAAACCATAACTTTGCTCTCCACCACATTTACCTTCAGGTTGCATTTCTCTCACACATCTCCAAATATATTCACCAAACCCTGCAACTTCCACTCATCGTCACTCAACCAAATTTACAAAATCGCATGTGACATCATAACAAGTCATAATACATGATACATTTGTGATTGGTAGTGATAAGAAGAAATCAACACCCTGGTAGTTGATGCTTAACCAGATGTGGATGTCTTTGAGGGGTGGGAAACTGAAGAAATAAAGGAAAACAGGATAAACAGACAAGCAAGAGCGCAAACTGATGACAACCAGGAAAACCGTAGCCCCATTTATGGCCCCAGCTCCTGCCTTGGTCTGCAGTAGCCAATCTCACTTTAATGCGCACTCTTTAATAAAGTTAATTTTTTAGCAATGAAATATAATATAATGTTTAATATAAAATAATTGCATAAAATATACAAGATAATTATGTGGTTTAATATGGAAAATAGGGGGAATAGTACAAAAAGTCTAAGATTTTCTATTTGTTTGCTCCCAATTTTTTAGTTTCAATTATAGTGACGTTTGCAACAAGCTACTAGACTCGATATCCAAGAAGCTCCACTGTACGTTCCTCTATCTCACACTTGTTCCTCACATCCTCCTTTGTCACACCATCCACTTGCATATCATATCCCTTATACATAATTAATTCATTATTTATAATTACAATACCTTGAGTAGGGTCTCCTGTCTTTCGTTTCACAGACGTTACTTTTGGTTTTTTACTGTCCCAATTGTCAACACTTCCGCTGCCCAACACAAAGTAGTTGTTGCTCTGTAGGAATAAAAACACTACAATATTCCCTTGATACATGATGATTAAATATAGCACATACTGTACATCCTTTTAATACAGACCTAGTGAATCACTTAGTCTGTATGGTAATAACAGAGCACTATCCATTTAACACAGGCACAGTACATCACTTAGTTTGTATGGTCTTCAATGAGGGACTGAGTGTAAAATGAAGTGGTGGATACAAGGATTGAAGGATTTATTCATTGTATATCCAGGGTCTACTGTATTGTACTGTAGAATATTCATGGCCTCTCTAGTAAGAAAAGAAGTCTGTCTGTCTGTCTGTCAGGCTTCTCTTATTTATTACCATACAGTCAAGTGATTTACTATGAGTCCTGCCAAGTAACAAGTGTTAAGGGGATAGGTTACTTTTGGTACATTAAAGTTCCTTGCTTTCTCTTAAGTATGCCAGGAAACAGGACTAGATTCTGCCCAGGGGCTGACTTTATTCTCTGTAAATATTAGCCATCCCCCACAGGGCTAGAATAAAGATTGTTATAGGATCTAGTCACTTTCTAGTGGATTTGACGAGATCTGCCCTCATGGATTAAAAATCCACGTGAGGTGTACAGTTGACTCTCGAGTAACGCGATAGTTACGTTCCTGGAGACGTGGCGTTATTAAAAAGAGCGTTATTTAAACTTAATTTCCCCCTAGGAAACAATGGTAATAGTGGGGGTTGCATTCCTGGACAAAGCAAAAGTCTACCTTTTATGGAATTTTGTTACTCTAATGTATGAGATGGCAAAGAACACAGAATGAAGAAGATAAAAGAGACTATAAAGAGAAAATAAGACAGGCAAAAAGTGAAGTAGCCAGAGCAAAGAGGCTGGCATGGGAAAATTAGAGTGAAGAACTGAATAGTAGTGAGAAGCAAAAAGAAATGTTTAAAATTGCAAAACAAATGAAGAGAGAGAGAGTAAAGATGTAACGGGAGCAAAGTATATAAAGGATGAAAGGGGAGTTATCAAGATAAATACAGAAGAGATACTTGGGAGGTGGAGATGTTACTTTGAAGACTTGTTAAATGAGGAAAATGAACACATGCTGGAAGAGATGGACATGGTGGAAGGACCAATAGAAGAAATATCAGAAGAGGAAGTGAAGAGAGCATTAAAAGGAATGAAAAATGGAAGAGCGGCAGGTCCAACGGGAATGACAAGTGACTTGATAAAGAAAGCAGGTGCTTTAGGAGATTTAACAAGAGTATTCAGAAGTATAGTTGATGAGGGAGAAATTCCTGAAGGCTGGAAAAGTAGTGAGACTGTCCCAATATATAAAGGAAAAGGAGATGCCCTGGAGTGTGGAAAATATAGAGGAATTAGACTATTGGAGCATGGAATGAAACTATTTGAGAAGGTATTGGAGGAGAGGTTGAGTAAACTGATAAAAGTGGATAGTCGGCAGTTTGGATTTTGCCCAGGAAAGTCAACAACAGATGCAATTTTTATAGTGAGGCAAATGCAGGAAAAGTTCAGTGAGAAGAAGAAGAAGTTGTACCATGTGTTTGTGGACCTCAAGAAGGCATTTGATCGAGTGCCAAGGAGAGCGATTGAGTGGGCACTGAGGAGACAAAAGGGCCAGAACGGCTTGTGGCTGCAGTCATGTCTCTGTATGTGGAATCAAGGTCAAGGGTGAAAACAAAGGCAGGAACATCAGAGGACTTTGACATAGGAGTAGGAGTACACCAGGGATCAGCTCTTAGTCCCCTACTCTTCATCACAGTAATGGAGGAGGCTACTAAATTGGCAAGAGGAAATGGTCCGTGGGAACTGCTCTATGCCGATGATCTGGTCTAGACAGCAGAATCAAAGAAAAAGTAACAAATATCTTTAACAGGTGGAAGGAAACAATGGAACAGAGGGGGCTGAAAATAAACATGGAAAAGACAAAAATGATGGCGACTGGAAACAAGGCTCGAAAATTAATTCAGTCAGGAAGATGGCCATGTGGATGTTGTGGAAGAGGAGTGGGAACAAACTAAGTGCTGTGTACTGAGTGTAATAAATGGTGTCACCAACGATGCTCGGGTTTGATAATTCTCCGAGGTGTGCGGAACTTTGTATGTCCTAGATGTGTGAGGGAGGGGATGGATAGTGATGGTGATGAAGAGGATGCCGGGTTGATGGTAAATGGAGGTGTGTTAGAGGAAGTGCAACAGTTCTGCTACTTGGGAGATGTGTTGGACTGTGAAGCAGGAGTGGAAAGAGCAGTAAGAGCGAGAGTAGCAACTGCATGGGAAAGATGGGGAGAAATAGCCAGTTTACTGGTGAACCGCAGCATAGGGCTGAGGACCAGAGGAAGGACATACAAAGCCTGTGTGAGATCTGCTCTTATGTATGGAACAGAAACATGGGCATTGACAAACAGACTGATGGAGGTTATACGCAGATGTGACCGTAGAATGCTGAGATACATGGCAGGAATAAGGTGGCCAGATGGGAGGTCTAGCAGTGAAGTGGCAGAGATGTGTGAGGTTGAAGACCTTTCTGTTAGGTTGAGGCAGAGAAGACTGAGATGGTTTGGACATGTGAGAAGAGCGGAGGGGTGTGTGTTGAGTGAGGTGGAAGAGGTGAGAGTTGGGGGCCGGCGACCGGTGGGAAGGCCTAAGAAAAAGTGGAGAACGTGTGTAATGGAAGATATGAATTTAATGGGAATAGAAGAGCATATGGTACAAGATAGACAGATGTGGAGAGCAGTCATCGCCCGTCCAACCCCATCCTAAATGGGAAAATACGGACGTTAAACGAAAATCATACAATTATGCATTATTTGGGTGCATCCTATGATTATTATTGGTTGTAGATTTTCATGTTTTTCAAACTTAAGAGGAACCTTGAAACCAAATCAGCGTCGAGATAACGTTCATGGAGTCATTCGAAGCTTTGATAACCCTAACCGAGATGTGAATATTAACTCAGTTTTAACTCTAACTCAGAACCCACCCCTCCCCCTCTCTCTCTCCCACCCTCCCTCGTTCAGTCTCTCTCATACAGTATTACCAGATCTCCAGACTCTCATTACCCCAGCAGAATGGGACAAATTTCTGCTGCCGACTGTCCAGTCATGTGCCATAAAAGTAACCAGATGTTGAAATTTAGAATGATCTGACATACCAATTACAATGCTTATCTTGTCTCATACTTGCTGGAGTTTGTTTAATGGGATGTATGCAAAATCATCTGCGGTATTGATGATGGTACAATACCGGTACAATAACTACCGGTATTGCTTTTCTATGGAGTCATCATACTGGTACCACGTCATCATCAACACCATGACTGTTCTTGCATACCACCCATTACTCCATCAGGCTACTCAAAGCAGATCAGGATACTTATTATGGCTTGTAATTGTACATGTAATTTTACCCAAGGTGAGTTTGTAACCTTTGTAGTGGTGGGTTGATTGGTGGGTGTAGGTGTGTCTGTTGTTGTCTGATGATGCAATAGTCTCTTCAGTAGAAATATTCTCTCCTCTGCTGCCACCACTACCTGCTGTTGTACCTCTGCTACCTGATCACACAGTGCAGCATTTTCCTGTTATGGTTATAATACATACTCAGTAAAATATATATAAAGTGCATCATTATATCCTGATAAAGATGTTAAGATTAATTTCTAAGTCCATATAATACTGGTCACATAGTACCCTCCAATTCCCCTTAATATAACACTTACAAATACAAGATCCTTTATAATACGCTTAAGATGTTTCAACTTGTGTCTGTACACGAGCTGTTCCTGAGCTTTGTGTCGGGCAAGACGTTCTGCAATAGCAGGAGGTAATGAACTGCCACCACGACCACGACCTTTGTCTACCAACACCTTACTACCACTACCTGTAATAAACAAATAAATTTTCACTGTACAGTACATACAGTACAAGGCAGACATTCAGCAACAGCAGGAGGTAATGACAGCCACCATGACCAAGACCTTTATCAACCAACACCTTATTACCACTACCTGTAATAAACACACACCTTACCAAAACCTGTAATAAACACACTAGTTCTATACATAAGGCACATACTACACACACATACAACCCAATATCTTTTCACCTGAATGAAAGTGTGTTATTTGAGTGAATAATATGAATCAGTATACAGTGACTAACAGTGCTAACACCTATACCGTACTTTCAACAGCATTTGAAACCATTTCACTTTATAAGTGTAAATAGGACCAGTACTGGTATGTGTTCAGAGTTTAACAGTATTGAAGCAAGTGTAGGGGAAGGAGAGGTAGTAAAAACTAGACAAATGTGTTGAGGTCAGGAGTGTCAGATATAATCATGCTACAGGGGAGGGAAGGTGATTAATACAGTAACACAAACAAATTGCTGTCTAATGTATTCATATTCACCCAGGATATTTTTGTTTTGCATAGTGAGTAGCTGTGGTTACAGTAAACTAGAGTACGGTATGGTATTTAACCTATACAGGGTGTCCGGAATTTATTGCCCGAAAATTTGACAAATGCATGCTTTATTAATTCTGAAAAGAAAATACTCTATTGATGTGATAGTTTTTTTTTAGTTTAGTGGTAATTGAGACATTTAATTAAGGGTGTGTGGGAGTAGGGGACAGGCTTAGGGGGGGGGGGGGGATATGGGGACAGGCTTGGGGTGGGTAGAAAGCCTGTCCCCCTATTCCTGCACCCCTCAAGCCTGTCCCCCTATTCCCACACCCCCTTAAATGTGTGACATTTGAACGGGGGAGTTTTGGGGGTTGCAGGAGTAAAAGGGACAGGCTTGGGGGGTTAGGGGGGTGCAGGAATAGGGGGACAGGCTTTCTACCCACCCCAAGCCTGTCCCCATATTCCCGCACCCCCCCAAACCTGTCCCCTACTCCCACACACCCTTAATTAAATGTCTCAATTACTGCTAAACTAAAAAAAAAAAAGATCACATCAATAGAGTATTTTCTTTTCAGAATTAATAAAGCATGCATTTGTCAAATTTTCGGGCAAAAAATTCCGGACACCCTGTATATTGGGAAGTTTCTCAGGTAACAAAATGAAGGAACTGTCAAACTATTGTTTTACATGAATCACCCAAATGTGGATGAATATTATTGTTGATGACTCTACCTTAATATTATGACACTCTAAACATGACATGACATTGAATTCACAACACTAAGTCTGTAAAGAGCAAAGATGAAACACTGTACAGTACTAGGCCAGATATACGATGGACCATATGCAACAACATTTGTGGCATTGATGATGACATAGTACTGGTACAGCGACAGTGTTGTTTGTCTATGGAGTCATTGTAACTGTACCACAACATTGTCAACACCATGAACATTCTTGCATACAGCCCCTTGTACCACAATGGAGAAGGAGATAGTGAGGAGGGACAGCAAACACCAGGGAAAAAGAAGGAAATGAGTTACAGTCCAAAAGGGGAAAGGGTTCAAAGGGGAGCCAAAACTTTTAAAATATTGTCTACATCTTTGTAGGTAACACCCTTCCTATATATCTGTACTGGTAATTTGTGTGAATGACAGTACACAACCTTACCTGAAGTATTAGCAGGTGATGATCTGCCAGGTACACTAGTAGTAACTGGTGTGACAACTGTAACATCACTGGGAGTTGCTGTTATTAAACCCAACACATCTTCTCTATTACTCTGTACAACTCCAACCTGAAAAGTTATTATTTATCTTAATTACTGTTCATGTGTATAACCTAATGAGCAAATTATAACTTCTGCTATACATACTCAACATAGATATACAGTATAGGCTATATCAATACAGTTATTATGCTTTTCACTTTTCTCAGACAAATTTTAAGTTCTATAACAAAATAGTATTCTGACAACATTCAGAAATTGAAACAATGAAATATTACCAGAAAAATGGCAGTAAATATGACTATCACTGATTTAATACCGGTATGTACTGAATTTCAAAAAACAATAGTTATTCAATCACTTGCTCTACTAAAATAGTAACATAGAAAATGAAATAATGAAAACAAAAAATAAATAAATAAAGACCAAAGGCAGTAGTGAATGCTGATATTTTCCAAGAAGGAGATATTTGAAAAAGGATATTGGGATAAAATGTGTTCCCCTTTGAAGTCATAGAATTCTGGAAACTCATTATAATAGTATTTTTAGGGAAATAAACAGCACAGACAAATTTATTTACTGCAACTTCTGCCTTTGACACACACACACATATATATACAGTGGACTCTCCAATAACGCGGTTTTGAGTAACGCGTTTTTGATTCAACGCGGTATAATATATAGGGGGGATATGATTAAATAACATTATTTGTTCGATTTAACGCGGCCACGCTCACCCGCTTACCCACACTACTTTTGGCGGGAAGCAGGGTGAGCTGCTCAGGCCCGCTCTCTGACCAAACAGACACGACTTGATCAATTCTTTAAAAGGAAGACGGATGTGGTGTCAGAGGACGGTAACACGAGTGTGGAAGGAGAGCGAGGAGGTGTGGAGGGAGAGTGGGGTGTGGAGGGAGAATGGGGTGGGGAGGGAGAGAGGGGTGGGGAGGGAGAGCGGGGTGGGGAGGGAGAGCGGGGTGACGAGTGTTAAATGTGAAGGAAAGTGTACCGTTACTTTACAAATATAAATAAAACGAGAATGTGGGTTTTTGTTGGTTGAGTCACCAACTACATACTTTAGTTTGACTCTACTATTCATACACTAGAGTAACAAAATCCCCAAAAGGTAGACTTTTGCATTGTCCAGGAACGCAACCCCCACTATTACCATTGTTTCCTATGCGGAAATTAAGTTTAAATAACGCGTTTTTTAATAACGCGACGTCTCCAGGAACGTAACTACCGCGTTATTGGAGAGTCCACTGTATATATATATATATATATATATATATATATATATATATATATATATATATATATATATATATGACTATAAAGTATAAATGTGCCTTACAGTTTGTGTAGCTTCTACAAGTCTTGTCCCTCTGCCTCTTGCTGAGTCTATGGAGGGACCAAGTAATAGATTTTCTGCTGTGTTCCAAACTGATGACATTCTGTAAGGGAATAATCATATAAAAATGCAATAATAAACTAAATTTTGCAACACAAAGGCTGATATTATCATCCTACTTCTCTAAGCAAAATGCTCGATCACTCATTTTATAGTACTTTGCAATGCGAATTGCACAATGAAAATCAATTTCTTTTAACAAAAGATATAATAATACTGTACCATCCAAAACCTTTGAACTTCATCAGCAAGGCATTCATTGACAAAAATTAGAGGAAGAAACAAGACCATATTATTGTTTGGCCAGGTTTTTCCTTGTACAGTGAGAGAGAAGGAAATACAGAGAAGGAACAGCAAATATGATGGATGGAAACAGAAGGAAAGGAGGGACACTAAACATGAAAGAAATGGAAGGATAGGAGGGACACCAAACAGCAAGGAAATAGAAGGAAAGGAGGGACACCAAACAGGAAGGAAATAAACAAACTAGGAAATTGTACTTCTTGGTGTTTTGAGAACTTAATAATAATAAATTGAGTTATATTCATGCATGCATAGTAAGATCATTTAGATAATCTCCTCTTTCAAATCTAAACTTAACCTAAGCTAATCAAAATTAAATTTAGGTAAGGTTAGGTTAGTTAGGACCTAGTGTGAGAGGTAGACCTCCAGTTATGGAAGAACAGAGTGGAAGAGTATGTGAGAGAGAAAAGTGTGAGGGGAGGAGGGGGGATGGAGCAAGTGAGGAGGGAGTGTGGGAACAGGGAAAACTAGACTCTTCTGCTGTGGCCTCCCCCTTGGCGGAAGTCTGCCCAGGTTAGGTCCCGGTAGTCTGCCCAGGTTAGGTCCCGGTAGTCTGCCCAGGTTAGGTCCCGGTAGTCTGCCCAAGTTAGGTCCCGGTAGTCTGCCCAGGTTAGGTCCCGGTAGTCTGCCCCAGTTAGGTCCCGGTAGTCACACTAAATCCTTCTAGGAAATATATTTTTTTCCAGTGAAATCCTGTTGTGGCAACTTGTAAAAATTTACCAAATTTACCCCAAAAACAGTTCATGTTAATGCATTTGCGACGGAAATACCCAATAAGGAAAAGACATAAGTTAGGCTAAATGTATTAAGAGAAATATTAGACAAAAAATTAATGGGAGTGATTATGGACAAACGCTTGACTATTAATACCATTCTTTCAATATTTACCTTAAATCACTTGTTTAAATGTGATGATTTGTTATTTACTACCTTCCACACAAGTCACAACCTTCAACACTTATTTCTACCACGGGCAGCCATATAACAGTATTGCCAGATCTGTTTGGCCAATCGTCCCTTAACTTTAACTTCAGTAGAATTTTCCTCTAGTCTGGGACCTAACCGGATCTGGTAACACTGCTACAAATTGGAGAGGATATAACATGGCCACAATAATGGAAACAGCCAAGGAACAGGCAGAGGTAATAAATGAGGGAGTGATAGTCATACAAGGAGGTGGTAATGGACTGGAGAGGAGCAGGATTCAGGACAGAGTGAATGAGTTAGTAGAGGGGGTAAAGGAAATGAAAAAGAACGTTAGAGTGGCAGTGGTAGGGGTGATGAGGAGGTCATGTGAAGACAGGTGGTATGAGCAGAGAAGGAACCAAACAGGTACAGAAGGAAATAAATAAAATGAAAATAGAGATGATGAAGGATGATGACGTCGGTGTCAGTTTTATTAACGTGGACTCTGAACTCACTGTGGACGATTTTGGGAGAGACAGGGTCCACCTAGGTATGGAGGGAAATAGGAGACTGAGCAAAAGGGTGCTGGAGTGGATCACGACATCAAAGCAGCTACAAAGAGTTAGAAAGTCAGCAGACAGACAGAAAGCTATAGAGATGATAACTGACGGCACTGTGAGAAAGAAGGAATGAAGAGAATGCGAATAGGGTGTGTGAACGTGCGTGGATGGCGTGTTGGAAAATTGGAAAATATGAATGATGAATTGTGTGTATGGAATCTGGATATAGTAGGTGTGACAGAGATACAGTTACGTGAGAGAGTGAAGATGAGCAGTGATAAGTAAGGTTTAAAGAATACAAGGTTAACCCGCTCGTGGGAACTGCGCATGTTTGTGACTATAGGGGGCCTATACATAAAAAAAATATATATATATTATTTTAATAAAAAAAAACACTAATTATTAAAGAACAACGGCGGCGGCGACAGCAGTGGCGGTGGCAGCGACGGCGGGGTGGGGGGGCGGCGGGGCGGCGGCGGCGGCAGCGACAACGACGAAAAAAAAAAAAGTTAATTATTACAAAAAATAAATTAATTAATAAAACAAAATTATTAAAAAAAATATAAATATTATCAAAAAAAACTAATTATTAAAAAACGACGGTGGCGGCGGCGGCAGCAGCGGCAGCGGCGGCGGCAGCGGGGCGGCGACTGCGGCGGCGGGGTGGCGGCGACGGCGGCGGGGTGAAGGCAGCGGCGGCGGCGGGGCGAAGGCGGCGGCGGCGGAGGCGGCGGCGGCGGCGGCAGCAGCGACGACGACAAAAAAAAATAATAATAATAATAATAAAAAATATATATATATATATATATATTAAAAATATATATATATATATTATTAAAAAAAAAAACTAATTATTAAAAACGACGGCGGCGGGGTGGCGGCAGCGGCGGGGCGGGAAAAAACGACTGTGACGGCGGCGGCGGCGGCGGGGCGGCGGTGGCGAAGGCGGCAGTGGCGGCGGCGACGACGAAAAAAATAAAATAAAAAATATAATAAAAAAAATAGATAAATGAAAAAATATAATTGATAAAAAAAATATATATATTATATAAAAAATAATAATTATTATTATTAAATAACGACGGTGGCGGGAACCGGGGTAACTAACTGAAGGGTTGCGTGTGATCGCCAGCGGATTTAACAGGGGAACAGTGTTGGCCGAGTTAGATGTATTTTGTAAAATCTTCCCCGCGATAATTACTGATACATCGTACGTCTGTACTTTAAGATGTGTACTTTAAGTGTTTTATTTTTCATGTTACAAAATATGTTATCACTTATACCAAAATGTTGTAACGTCCTACGTTTCGTTATCTTCTTCTTCTTCTGCAGCTTGTTCCCATTTTCATATGGGGTCACTGTTCCTCGCTAGTCTTCTCCAGCTGTTACGATCTCTCACTTGATTTTTCCTTAGGTTTTTTATCTGCATGTCTTCTTTGATCTTGTCCTTCCATCGGAACTTCGGTCTTCCTCGTCTTCTGTGGCCTACGTTTCGTTATGATTCTGTAAAATTACCCTACGCCCTACAGACAAGGATTTGAGGTCGTAATGCCCTACATATAGGGCGATTACCCTACGGTTGGCAACACTGGCTGAATGTGGTAATAAGTGAACTAGGAGAGAAAAAATGGAGGGAGGTTGTGGAAGCGACAGTGGCAGCCAAAATGCTGCTAGGTCTGAGTAAACGAGAGCCGTACAATCCTGCAGTAAAAATAGAAAGTGCGAAAAAAATTCTAGAAAGGGTATGGTTGAAGAGAAAATGAGTATATAGGGGCATGCAGGTTGTATAGGATAGAAAGAGTGAAGATATAATATGTATACATGTGTATTATTTGGTACTGTTCTTGGTTTGTTTTTCTCTCCGCAGAATCTGCAGAGGGAGACAGTGCAATATGTGTACTTCTAGAACAGAAGAAACACTAAATCACTTTTTACTTGAATGCGATGCATACACAGACCTAAGAAGAAATATACCGGAACTGCAGCAACCATACCCAGAACAACAGCAAGAAGTAATAAAGAACCTGCTCTTCAACAATGAAAATATAAATAAGAATAAAGAAGAAATTTACAAGTTTTGGAGAAGAAGGACCAGGAGATTGCAAGAAGGACGATAAGGACGAAGTCATTGAAGAAGAGCCAAGATATAAGAATGGGAGAACAACATTTAAGAAGAAAACAAGATCTCTGGAGGGAGGCCGTTGCCAAGGCCAATTCCCTTTGGAGGTTCATCACATCACATCACAGTGAGAGAGCGCCGTTGTAAAGGCTAAACCCGAACGCGGGTGACTCTCAGTCATCGACTCATCATCATCATCACAACAATAACAATCATCGCTCACGGTCTGGCTGATGAGTTTAGGCTGTTTAGCAGTTGTATAAATTTTTATTCTTTTAAGCCTCTGAAGGTACGATATATTACCTTTTTTTAATGTAGCGTACTTATAAGAGTTAAATTTAGATGGTAAATACTCATAATGTCAGTATATTCAGGTGGTAAATACTCATAATGTCTTGCTGTTACAGGTACCCCGGGTGTTTATTCCAGGGTTTGCCTTACTTCTTTGCAAGGATAATAGTCTATTAGTCCCCCTATTCCTGCACCCCCATAACCCCCCAAGCCTGTCCCCCTACTCCTGCAACCCCCCCCCCCCCGATCAAATATCACACATTGAAAGGGGTGTAGGAATAGGGGGACAGGCTTGGGGGGGGGGGTTGTTTTGGGGGTTGCAGGAGTAGGGGGACAGGCTTGGGGGGTGCAGGAATAGGGTGACAGGCTTTCTACCCAACCCAAGCCTGTCCCCATATTCCCGCACCCCCCCCAAGCCTGTCCTCTACTCCCACCCAGCCCTTAATTAAATGTCTCAATTACCGCTAAACTAAGAACTAAAAAAAGTTCACATCAATAGAGTATTTTCTTTTCAGAATTAATAAAGCAGGCATATGCCAAATTTTCGGGAAAAAAAATCCGGACACCCTGTATAGCAATATTTAGTAAAAAGAGTGGGAGGTAATAACTTCTTGTGGCCAGACGAACTAACTTGACATAATATCCCAACCCGCAAATATTAGTGGCAGAAATGCCATAGAGATGACTCCCTTCATTCAGTGTGTCAGTGATAAACCTGATAACTTTTAATGGCTGTACATATACCTCTAAACTCTACCTGAGTGTTAACAAACTGGTGATTTAACCCCACAACTCAGTCTCCTTAGGGAAGTAAAAAAAAATGAGCAAGTAAGAAAACTACTTGAATATGACAGAGGAAGAGTTACCACTTCATAATGGTCATCCCATACATGGCACTCCAAGAGGAGGGCAAGGATTTAGCAAGTTAATTTATTGAAGTTTATATGTTTCAGATGTTACGGTCCATAGGCCAGGGTGTGACCAGATTGCTACCTGTGGTGTGTCCCACTACACATATGGCCAAGGCAGCAGTGAGAGTGATTGAAGGCAGGAGTGTCACAAAGGTACTGGTACATGCACTAATGTTTTCTTTAGTCTTGAGGTGAAATGGTGTGGGTACTTGTGTTTAATTTTTCACTGCATATATTATTTTGAATGGACATGGCAACAGCCTGGGTACGGTTGTTCACTTCAGAGCTGCCCAATGAACATTCCTGACATAGCCTAGACCTACTTCATGACTTCCAAATTGGCACCTCATTGCAATGGGAATGACATTAGGAATCTATCTTGGGTGCTACTGTACATCTGTAATGATCCTAGTTTGAGTGCTTTGAAGCATTATGATTAGGTATCAGAATGGAGGATTGCATGAATAGAGTACTGAGGTAATTGACAAAGAAGACAGAGGTCAGTATGGAAGTAAATTAGTCATTGCATGATACTGTTGTAAAGCATGCATTGATAGTTTGGTGAATGAGGTTGTTGGTAAGTGATGTGTTGAAAATTGATAGGAAGAGCATCGTGCAGTTGTTTGTCCTAATGAAGTAAAGGAAGATTGTGAGAGACTGAAGTGAAGGGGAATAGAGGGTGGGACGTATGAAGTGAATGGAGAGTGTGAGATTGATTTAAAAAGTATATAGGAATGGGATGAAAGGAAGAAAAGGGAGGAGCATAGGTATAGAATACAAAAATTTAACCTTTTTTTAAGGAAGATGGATGCTTCCTTATGAGAAGTAACATAATTTTGTATTAGTGATAAAAAAGTGTAAAGATTGTTTGGAGTAATTTATGTGTTAATATAATACAATTTACAGAGTATAGAGGGTACTTAAATGTATCTCTTAAGTAGCAACATATGATTAAATTAGTTTTTATATTACATTGCATACGCACAGAAAAATGGTCAATTTATTAACGAAGCAGTATTATTTTTCAGTTGTTGTATGAGGTAAGACGTATCCAATGGATCACCACTTGCAAAACAATGAGGTGTGAAGTAGCAGAGGAGGAGGAGGAGGGTGAGGGAGAGAAAAAAGAAGATAATATCCCCCCTGAAAAAAACCGGAGACAGATCATACCAGTTGAAACGAGTATCAAGTACATGCAAAGTGATGGTGAGGCTTAGACTCTGTGTACGTTTACAGTACTGTCAACTCCTTCAGATATGACCCCTTATACAGGATTAGGCTACCATTAAAACACAAATTTTACTTTCGGTAAAGTTGCCAGGGTCATAAAATTCACTACAGACATAGTGTACTCATTTGTCTAATCAGCATTCCCTAAGGTTATTAATCCTCCAATAGAATTTTCCTTGTTTTAGCTCTCCCCTCCAACAATAGTAATCTTTTAAGTAGAGGTATATTATATTTTTGTTATGGCTCAGTAGTGGAAAATTTAGTAAGGAAAGGATAATAATACCGAGAAGACACTCTTTCATTGGTTGTAGTGTTTAACTCTACTGTTACCTTTGGCAAGAGGTTTAATTGTGTTGTGTATGTCAAGAGTTTCATGAGGCAAGTGCACTATAATTGTTAACAACATTTATAATACAGTAAAACTAGTGTATTTATTATTTGACCTGTTTTACATCATTGTGAAACAAGAGCCCAGAATAGTCATAGCTGGCTTTATGGAGAAGTTCCTTAAGTCACCAGTCCTCCTAAAGTCCTTGTGCTTCAAGGAGTCCTTTCTGTGTGGGACAAAAGTTGGTATTCCCCTGAGTGTGACATTGCCAATTTGACCACCAATTATCAGGTCGTGGTCAGGCAGGAAGTGAGTCAGTGACCCAGGCATAGCAATATGGGGAAACAGCTCTATGCGTCATAGATTTTATTCAAATCGTTATTATAATCCTAAAAAGTTAAACTCATTGTACCATACATAGAGCTTCCTTTACTATATACAGAATGTCTACCGCTAAACTAAGAAAAAAAAAAGATCACATCAATAGAGTATTTTCTTTTCAGAATTAATAAAGCATGCATATGCCAAATTTTCGGGTAAAAAATTCCGGACACCCTGTATATATATATATATACAGTATATATATATATATATATATATATATATATACAGTATATATATATATATATATATATATATATATATATATATATATATATATATATATATATATATATATATATATATATATATATATATATATATATATATATATGTATATATATATAGATAGATAGATAGATAGATAGATAGATAGATAGATAGATATATATAGATTAATAGATATAGATTGATATAGATATAGATATATATAGATAGATTGATAGATATAGATAGATAGAGATAGATATAGATAGATAGATATAGATAGATAGATAGATAGATATAGATAGATAGAGATAGATATAGATAGATAGATATAGATAGATAGATAGATAGATATAGATAGATAGATAGATATAGATAGATAGATATAGATAGATAGATAGATAGATATAGATAGATAGATATAAATATAGATAGATCACCCTCCTAATAAGTTCACATACAAATAATTAGAGGAAATTTATTGACAAAACCACATGTAGGATCTTCACCCGGACAACGTCGGGTATCGCTGCTAGTATACCATAAAAATAACAATTTCCAAAATAGCACATAGATGGGAAATACGAGAGAGAGACATATACAGTACGGTACTAAGGTTGATTTGGCAACATAGCTAGTGGTAAAACACAACGTCTGCCCCACCCAGAATGGGCTCCTTGGAGAGCAAGGATTATAGTAGTCAAATGGTGAGAACAGAGTGTAGTTTTTCACAACTCATAGCATGTCAAACCCCAGCAATGGGAAGAGGAGGACGTTAAACGAAGATGATGATGATATACCGACACATGAAATTGACTGTCTCCAATACATTTTTATATAATTACATGCACAAACAACATAATTAAAGTCCACCAACATAGCATTACCATGTTTGTTTAGAATTAACTTTATAACAGTCTAGGAATGATACCCCATCCTCCATGACACCTAACGCTTGGGAGGGAGGGACAATGTCTGTCTTCTATGTACAATCCAGTAGTGTGCAGGCTTTTTAGTCAGGAAATTGAACTACAGTAGATGTTTCACTGAGGAGAGTTTTGTAGTAGATATCTCTTTCTAAACATATTAATCTATAATAGGGTATATGAGCAAACTACCTTCAGACTGAACTTTGCCTCACCAGCTCTAGTCTTTCCAGCTCGCACCATTCCTCCACACATCTCTCAACTTCATTCTTTCACTTTATTCTTGGCTTTCCCCCCCTCCCTCTCCCTTATGATATTCTACCACATCCGGCACTATTTTTTGGTCTCCTCTTCTTTCCACACACAGCATACAAGACAACTTATGGGGATGAACCAGTGTGGGTGAAGTACCGTAGGAACTTCAAAGGCGGCTTACCACCCACAAAGACCAGAAAGACCTGCATTGTAAGCCCAGTTACCAATCATTGTTGAAGGTTATCAGTAATTTCAAAATTATCTCAAGCCATTATTTGAGTGGTTTACTGTGTTATTTATATACTGAACTTAAATATACTTTACATATGCTGCTGTTTGCTAGGAGCAGTATAGAAAACAAAAAACCATTGTACACAAATCACAGCCTTCTTTAACATTCGTATAATCTCCATGTACTGTACAGTCGGCAAAAAAAGTTTCGTTACCACCCCTACGTTAATTTTAACATTGATAAGCTGGGGTAGGGTTGGTACCCCGCCGACTGGGCAACTGGTGCCTCGTGTCATCCGAGTTGATAATACTCGGGCCGTGGCAGTGACAATTTTTTTTATATCAAAAGTTTAGCTGATTTTAAATTAAATTTAGAGTGTTCAAGAACTCTTTCTATTAAAATATTCATTATTAAACATAAAGAAATACGTTTGAGTATTTTAGAACAAGAATAACCGTGAAATACCCAGAAAAAACAGCACTGGGTGAAACATCATCATCTCTGCTTGCTTGTCCTTGAGGCACGGAGGGACACGTAGGTATATAAGACACTCTCGTCACACCTGACTCACCAGTCAGGTGTACCACCATTACATCACACTGTTAAAGGATGGTAACAAAACCATTTTTGATGACTGTACATAAACTATGGCTTTCTAATATACTCTTATTCAATAATGTATCTTACATGGGGGAAGGGGCCCACTGTTTACAGTACAGTAATGAATATGACTTCTGTTATTGTATCAGCATTCTGATGTTGATTGGTTTTTTAAGCTAATCTATATACACAAGGTAAAGAAATCTATCGAGCATGAGGAGTCTGATGGTTCTGGAAATGATTGGCACAGCTCATGATGCCCCAGGAATAAACATTTTTCAATATACTGGATGTATACAGAAACTGTAGCATGTAGACTAAACCATATTTCCTGCTCTTGTTAAATGAAAAGCTTTAATTGATGTACCGGTATATTCCCTTCATTTTGAAGACTTTCCTCTTTATAAAACATTTGAGTCTGCAGTAAAGGACTGAAAAATATAATTGAGTGAAGTGGAGAAAAAAAAAAAAAATTGTGTTTTATTAAAACAGGCACTATTATTTACCTATTATCCCCACTCTTCATGGCAGCGTGATGGGATTTTGGCCACGGGTAACCCTTGTCCAGTATGCCGTGATGAGTTCTTAGTTGTGGAGTACAGAAACTTGGAGCTCATCAAACAGTTCATCTCACCCTTCAATGGTGCTGTCCTGCCTCCTTTGTAAGTTGTTGATGTTGAATTAATATTCATCTTTAACATCTTTTTGCATTGAAAAATTGGGTAATTGAGCTAACACTACTCTTGTATGCATAATCTTAAGATGGTTTATACTATTGGCCAGGAGTTCGCCACCCTCTTCTGTCCAACCCAAGGATGTGGTACCATCGCATTCGTGAATGTACTTTTTTTTTTTTTCTTATACCGTATGACTAACAAAACCAGATACTACATCAGTATCAGATACAGTTCAATTATTGATAGAATATCGTATGCCACAGAATAACAACAAGGATATGATAATGTATTTCAACAGAAACCAATACCATTGAGGGCATCTGTTTTCTAGAATAGTTAGGAGGAATCAGTACCCTTTCAATTTATCAACAAGGGCATCTCCCCTTAAGCTTCAGCATTTTCTTCTCCTTCAACGAACAAATCTCGCACAGTTTCACGGGACAGGAGGGTGGTCATGTCATCCCAAGTTGATAACACATACAGATATAAAGCCCGATTATTATGGGCTTTAGTTATAATGGTTTGTGTCATTGTTAGTTTGTCTGGAAGCTACTGTATAATACTTATGTGAGTCAATGACTAATATCTAATATGGTTGAAATTATTCACACTACTATTTCACCTAGCATATACAGTATGTTATTATATCTTACAAATAACCATTGGATTAACAAATATAATAATATTCATTTGGCAAGATGATTTTGCAAGTGTTACATTGCGGATGCTTCGAGTAATCCTCCACGTTCAGGGGTTCATTCATTAGAGAAAGGGAGGAGATGAAGCAGTCTGTATAGGTTCCCTATAATATGCTACACATTTAATGGCATTAGTATGGAGCTAAGTTACTTTCTACATCATTTTCAAATTCTCGGATACATTAGACAAATCTTCAGTTCGGATATACGGTAATCTTCATTAGGCTCATTAATAAAAATATTAATGTATTTGAGGTATTATCAACAAAAATAATGATCTTGTAGGCAACTCGTATATCCATGAATACAACGCTGCAACATCATAGGGTTGGTCAGAAAAATGTGGCAATGAACTCCTGGGCACTATAGTAAATCTGGAACTTTATTGATCAGGGCAACAAAACAGAACATTTACAAGTGTAAACAGATATCAGCAAACCTTATATCCATGGTTAGGTTGAATGTGTAGCAATGATGACCTTCCAAGCCAGTACAGTATATTGTTTTCAAGGACAGATTATCAAAGAGACAGTGTAGAAAAGTTAACCCAAAAAGTTATTATTCAGTCCCTTTAATTAATGGAAAGATGTGGACCAAGATCATTACAGGTAGTACAGTAGTGATAGAAAACTTCTGGATACTCAGCCAAGGCTTTTCATAGTGGTTTTACATCTTTCTAATGAAAGTGATTTTAGATAAGTGCAGAGTGACTTCTGTTTACATGCCTCTGAGGGCTTACTGCACTAAATATTACCAAATATTTACTTGATTAGAAACAGACAGGCTAGAACTGAATTTAATAAAGTCCCTCTCACCCATGTCAGGAAAACAAACATCTGCCAGAAGCAGCACCGACGACTACTTGTGGCAGTAAACAAGGCACGAGATTATGGCCTCCTCACTTATGATGTGCCTCATCGCCACTATGACTACTCTGAATACTACCAGCCCCAACAACAGGATGATACCACTGAGGCTGGCAGATAAGGGGAAAACTATTTACAGTACAGTAACTTTATAATGTAACTTGAATTAGTAGAGCTATATGTACAGGAAACTGAGGAAAAGACTAATCAAATTACATTTTAGAACAAGGAAATTCATATTAAGGTACAAATACTGTTCACATGCAATGGTGGCCACATAATCCTGTCAGTCCAGATATATGAATTAGCTTTCTAACATTGAGTATACCTGAGAGTT
The DNA here is from genome assembly GCA_034508575.1 of Petrolisthes manimaculis. NCBI lineage: Eukaryota > Metazoa > Arthropoda > Malacostraca > Decapoda > Porcellanidae > Petrolisthes > Petrolisthes manimaculis. The sequence goes on along the minus strand of JAWZYT010000706.1, from coordinate 173,000 downwards.
GTCTGCAAGTATGGATTGGATTAATCTAGGTATAGTCAGTAAAGTACTTTACCAAGCTCAGCAGTTACTCAATTACAAGTATGGCCGGAAGATATCTCATAGTTTAGAATGATACAGTAATGGAATAGAATAGAATTTTGAAAAATGAGGGACTTTGAAAAATATTGCATAATAATATGAAATGCAAAAGACAATGCTGTGAAACATATTGATTACTGTTAGATAATAATGATAAAGAATTAAATTTTGTGATATTGAAATTGCAGAATATAAAAACAAGCAAGCGAGTTTTGATAACATGGCTGGGATTGCAGTTGGTGTGTGCTAAGATACCAATACCAATTGTTCGTAGTGTACCAAGTTTTGTAAATATATATGTTCTTTCTTTTATATAAATAAAAGTGAATGTATGTATGGGTTTGTATTTAACTATGGGTTAACAAACTACACCAATAATTTTAAAGATGAGGAGCCCATACTTGGCATGCATGCATATTAAGGGGGATTATATGTGTGGGTGTGTGTAGACAGGTGAGTGAAGCCAAATCCCTACCTTCGCAAACTCACATAAAAGGCAGTAGATATTATCGAGTCGTATTTCATCCTCATTCTTACCCATATCTATGTGCGTATGGGATCCTGTATCTATATACATCTGGGTTTTTTAACCTTTTATCCCTCACGTACCCTCAAGCATTCTTAATGTCATTCACATAGCCCTCCTGCCGTTAAAAACAGAAATATGCTGATTAACATTCAGTTGTGTATATTTGTAAGTGATTTGGGAACCCTATTTTCCATAATGATTGCTTCAGTAGTACCGTAATGTGTGTGCAGAGCACAGCTTTAAAGCTTGTTGAATTATACTAATTATAATCATTGTTCTTGTAATCCAATTACAGAAGGGGGAAAATGGACCTCACACAGAACACTTAAATTGAGGATGCTGGAAGAAAACGCTGAGCACTGGCTTTTCTCGGTTTATGCACACTTGTCAAATATACATGCCTGTCAAATGTAATACAAGTTATATATACACATATATCAAATATACTACGCTTGCCTGAAGACGTCGAGGTCTGGATACTGTAGTGTGTAGGGCACGATGTCTTGGTACTTGATGTCATAGGCACAGTGTCCTGGTTCTTGATGGCGTGGTGTGAGTGTAAGGACGGCAAGGCAAGGGGAGAGAGACACGAATAGTTTTACTTTTTTTTTTTTTTTTTTTTTACTTTTAAATTATTGCCTATCACCCCTTATATGTCTGTGGTGACCTGGGCAGTACTTTAAGGGTTATGGCATCCCTTCGGCCCCAGCCAATCCTTTTTAGTTCTTCAAGTATCCCTCCGTTCCTTCTCTTTCCTTCGTACTTGCTGTCCCACCTCTCTATCACCCCTTCCCACTGGTGAGGGCTGGTTCTATCCAGAAATGAGGAATTTGGCATCCTCTACCACACCCTGGCTTGGTCTGTCTGTCTCTCTTACTATTTCTCATTCCTTCTGGGTAGCTGATGAGATCGCCCGATTGGGTGTTGCCATTTGGGGGTCCGAGCATCTGCGCGGCTTCGGTCAACCAGACTCGGGACTGCTCGGCCAGACAATCCTGGGAACTACAACAACAACCCCTTATGGAATATTAACCCTTAGAGACCGGTGCACGACATACACCGTCATACGTTAAAGGCCTGCTCATGACATACAACGTCACAGCTATTTAGCGCCATTTAGAGCTATGTAGGGCTCGTTTTTCTTGTTAGCGGGCGAGAAAATACACTCACAATATCGATCCGCTACCCACTCAGTCGATTCTGGGACCCCACGATGGCTGGGCTATTTTTAAGTATTTGCCCTTGTCCGAATTTGTGCTCTAACGATCGTAAGACAATACCGTAGTGAATATATGTACGTGAGTGACACCATGATATTCCTACAAGGTTACAAATTATTATTTAGTGTATAGATCATGACACACGATACATAATGGTAGTAATAAGAAAATAACACCACAAAACACGCCCATACAGGCGCGACTGATAGTAAATATACGTGTTTCCTACGGTACAAATCAGTTTGTTTATCATTTTCTGTGTGACAGTTACACGATGATAATTATATTCCTACAAGTGTTCATACTATTTTTAGTGTTGTAATCATGACATACGAAACATAATAGTAGTAATACAAGTGAGTTGACAATGGATTTAGGCGGGAGACTGAACACCCTGGCCAGAGTCACACCACACTCGCGCGTACACACAGACACACCGCTGTCTCGCGTGCAAACATGGTCTACTTCAACTCGCCCTATCTCCACAACTATTCATCGTACAGCCCTCCCGATGGTACCATTGGAAAGAGGAAGAGTTGAAGGTATGCAAGAAACTATTTTGAAGTCAGTACACTATATAGGTTAAAAGTGTGAGCATTGTGAATATAGGGGAAATCAAGGAATTTTGACGCGAGTGGCAGGGTAAAAATGTTGAGGCAGGGTGGGGGGGATCCCGGAGCGTATGGGTTAAGGCATAACAGATTTTATTGAAACAAGCATTATTATTTATTATTATTATTATTTATTATTATTTATTATTATTATTATTATTATTTTTTATTATTATTATTATTATTATTATTAGAACACCATTATTTTTGTTTTGTGTTGATAATCGGAGCCCCGCCGCCCCACTGCCCCGCCGCCCCTCTGCCCCGCCGCTGCCCCGCCGCCGCCCGGCCGCCCCGCCGCCGCCCGGCCGCTCCGTTGCCCCACCGCATTATTATTTATTATTATTTATTATTATTATTATTATTTATTATTGTTTATTATTATTATTATTATTATTATTATTATTATTATTATTATTATTATTATTTATTATTATTATTAGAACACCATTATTTTTGTTTTGTGTTGATAATCTCCGCCCCGCTGCCGCCCCCCCGCTGCCGCCCCCCCGCTGCCGCCCCGCCGCCGCCCCGCCGCCCTGCCGCCGCCCCGCCGCCCTGCTGTCCCGCTGCCCCGCCGCCGCCCCACTGCCCTGCTGCCGCCCCGCTGCCCCGTTGCCCCGCCGTATTATTATTTATTATTATTTATTATTATTTATTATTATTATTATTATTATTTATTATTTATTATTATTATTATTATAATTATTATTATTTATTATTATTATTATTAGAACACCATTTTTTTTGTTTTGTGTTGATAATCGGTGCCCCGCTGCCCCGCCGCCGCCCTGCTGTTCTGCTGCCCCGCCGCCGCCCCGCTGCCCCTCCACCACCCCGCTGCCCCGCTGTCCCGCTGCGCCGCCGCCGCACCGCTTCCCCCCCGCCGCCCCGCTCCCCCACCGCATTATTATTTATTATTATTTATTATTATTATTTATCATTATTTATTATTATTATTATTATTATTAATTATTATTATTAGAACACTATTATTTTTGTTTTGTGTTGATAATCGGAGCCCCACTGCCCCGCCGCCCCGATGCCCTGATTCCCTGCCGCCGCCCCGCCACCGCCCTGCTGTCCCGCTGCCCCACCGCCACCCCGCTGTCCCACTGCCCCGCCGCCCTGCCGCCGCCCCGTTGCCCCGCTGCCCTGCCGCATTATTATTTATTATTTGTTATTTATTATTATATTTATTATTATTATTATTATTATCATTTATTATTATTATTATTAGAACGCCATTATTTTCGTTTTGAGTTGATAATCGGAGCCCCGCTACCCCGCCGCCACGCTGCCCCGATGCCCCGCCGCCACCCCGATGCTCCGCCGCCACCCCGATGCCCCGCCGCAACCCCGATGCCCCGCCGCCACCCCGATGCCCCGCCGCCACCCCCGATGCCCCGCTGCCCCACCGCCCTGCCACCCTGCTTCCCCGCTCCCCGCTTCCCCGCTCCCCCGCCGCCGCCCCGCTGCCCCGCCGCATTATTATTTATTATTATTATTTATTATTATCATTTATTATTATTATTTATCATTATTATTATTAGAACACAATTATTTTTGTTTTGTGTTGATAATCGCTGCCCCGCTGCCCCGCCGCTGCCCCGCCGCCGCCCCGCCATAAATAATAATAATAATAAATAAATAAATAAGTAAATAAAAAAAAAAAAAAAAAAAAAATTGAACTTTATACTACATATAAAAACTAAAAATGAATGTACTATTGGAAATATATACCAACGAGAAAATTATAAGTAAATAAAGTAATGGATTAATATATAAATCCATCCAAAAGCGAGATAGATTTTTGAGGTACAAAAAAAATCGTAGATGGAATAATTAATATAGATAAATATTTGAGATACACAAATGCATAATAGTGATTTAATTATACACGGAGTCCCAAGCGCTTTCGTGTATTCACATCTTGAATACACGAAAGCGCTTGGGACTCCGTGTTTATTTTTCCTTCCTTGTGGATTTACGAATATTCCTGGATCACGTGCCACCAAGTGATTTATTTGCATATATATATATATATATATATATATATATATATATATATATATATATATATATATATATAAACGGACAATTAATTGTAATGCATTGTTAAGTTTTGTTCATAACTTAATATAATTTACGCTGTATTTATATTAATTTATTACTAGAATATACATGATTTGAGTAAAAAATTTAAAAAAGTTGCTACTTCTTTTACGTACGAATTTCTATCAGCTGATAATTGTAAACAAAAGCTGGATGGAAGGAATGGCGATTCTCCTCACTCTCTAATATCAATGAGTTGCACTTGTAGGTAGGTGTAAAGACTGCTAAACTTCCAGGATATGTGAAAATATATGGCAGGCCTCTATATTTCGTGTTTATTGCAGTGAGAAAAGGGATATGAGTGTTAAATGAGGGGATATTATGGACGGGGTTGGGATATTTTCCATAGAGGTTTGTTGCGTCGTAATTTATTAATAATGGAAGTATATCATAGTCCTTCATTTTCATTTTTATAAACATTAAGGCCATAGAAACATATGTGTAAAATTAGGATAAATGTTGAAAGAATTACTGTTGTTGCTTACAGTCTTTCTACCTTCATTACCCACTTATTTAGACCATTCTAATAAGACTATTTTCTTCTTTCTTGTTACTTACCTACTTGTGATTCTTGTTGATCCGGTCCCACTCCGCCTAAGCGCTCTGCAGGACCCACATATCTTATATTTCTTTCTTTATAATTCACTTAAACATCAACCAAGTGGAGAATCACATCTTATATTCTTCACTTATAGTCAAGTCTTCCAGATCATAACACTTAGCGTTAGAGAACAAAAAAGTTTTCAGCTTGTTCTTGAAATCATGGTAATAGTCTAGTGTTAGACCATAATCTGGTTTGGACTGAAGGTTTTCAGGCAATGTTTTATACCGGTAGTGTTTTTTTAATGCATTTATTGTTGTCTGCCCCGGTTAGGTCCCGGTAGTCTGCCCTGGTTAGGTCCCAGTAGTCACACTAAATCCTTCTAGATTTTTTTTTTTTTTTTTCAGTGAAATCCTGTTGTGGCAACTTGTAAAAATTTACCCATTTTCCGCATTCTGAATTTTACCATCACCCAAGGAAACATTTAAAGCACCAAAATTCCTTATATTTTCCTTCTTGCCCACTAGTAAAAATTCAGTTTTGTTTTAATTAAATTTCAATTGTTTACAGTCCATTTCCTCTGTAAATGCCCCATATCCAAGATAGGGCTTATTCAAATGGGGAATTTTGAATTTAACGTGACCTTACCTAACCTAACCTAGACTGCATCAAACTACCGGGACTTAACCTAGGCAAACTACCTGGAAATGAATGTGGTAAAGTATAGGAAATGACTGGGGCAAAATACTAGGACCTAGCTGGATCTAGCAACACTGCTACAAAATGGAAATTCTTTCATTAAATACCAAAATTAGCTTTATGGTGAGAATTTGGTAGCTGAAATATAAGGTATAATCCTGCGTACCGGGAGTAACTGTATTTATACATATTTCACTTATAATGCAATACTTTTATGGTTAACTTGTAGTTTTAATATGTGTTGTATGTCGGAGATTGTTTAATAGGATTAAACATGGAAGTTACGCATTATAAATAGTAATTACAGAATAAAAATGATAATGTAGGGCTGAGACAGGGATGTGTTACCGGGTATGTCACCATGGCGTATATATATATATATATATATATGAGAGATATGAAAGCCAATGTGAATAGCCTGGGGGTGAAGTTGAGGCTGAATGAATCAAATAGGTCCTTGGGTGGCAAGTTTATTTGTGGATGACGCAGTGTTGATGGCTGAGAGTGAAAGGGAGTGGCAGTGGGTGGTGGATGAGCTTCAGTCTGTGTGTAAACGAAGGAAACTGAAGGTGAATCTTGGTAAAAGTAAAGTGATGGTGTTTGAGAGAGCAGAAACTGAAATGATTGACTTTGCTACACATTACAGAGTAGGAGTACCAACTGGGATGAAGTGTGAGATAATTCTGAGGGGTGAGAGGATAGAGGAAGTGAAGGAGTTTAAGTACCAGGGTACAGTTCTGTGTAAATATGGAAGGAGAAATTAGGGAGAGAGCAGTGAAGGGTAGACAGGTCATAGGAGGATTGTGAAGGATAGAAGTGTGAGTATGGAAATGAAAAAGGGACTGAGAAATAGTATAATCCTGCCAACACTGACATATGAGTCAGAGACATGGATATGGAGTGGGGCTCATCAGTCTAGAATAGATGCTGTGGAAATGAGTTACTTGAGAGGAGCATGTGGACATACTAGTTGGGATGGAGAAAGTAATGAGAGTGTGTATGACAGATGTGGTATGAGTGAGAATGCAATTGGTATTGAGGGTGGAGTAGTTAAGAGAGTGAAGTGTAATACACTGAGGTGGTTTGGACATGTAGAGAGAATGCAAGGTGAGGAGTTTGTAAAGAAGGTGTAGGGAAGTGAAGTGGTGGGACCTGGTGTGAAAGGCAGATCTCCAGTTAGATGGCAGAACAGAGTGGAAGACTATGTAAAGAAGAGAAACGTGAGGGGCAGAGTAGGGCTTGACAAAGTAAGGAGAGAGTGTTGGAACAGGGAGGACTGGAGACACTTCTGCCGTGGCCATCCCCTTGGGGAGGAGTTCCTGGAGGAAACAAGGAGTTAGAGCTGTAGATAGATAGATGGAAATTCCTTATGAATTTCATGTTATACCCCACAACTAGTAAGCACTGGAATATACAACTAATAGTTAGGGTAATTTTCTACTTATTAACACATAATTTTGTATTGTTGACAGGTTAAATAAAATACCTTTGTCAAATTTTATGGAAAATGTGAATGGAATATTCATAGTGTCTAAGAATTACATTATCCTTGGATTAGTGTGGTGAAAATTGCACTCACATAACTAGTAATTGATGGGGTACCCTCGCTTCTTTTTCACTAACTTGAGTTTATTGGGATAATAAAGATGTTCAGCGCTTATGCCCTGCTGGTTAAGTTAAAGGGAGTTATCACTCCTTCCCTCTCGGTAAAGTTTTAGTCCACAGTTGAACAGTTCTCAATGATATACTGTACAGGTACTAGTTTTCTGAGATATCTGATTGTTGGACTTGTTCTTCTTAGCAAGTGCAGATATTACTGTAATGGCTCTTTTAGAAGCTTCATGGGCACCATGGTATGTAGCAAGGTCATAATGAGAGAACACTAATACAAACTGGGACACAAATAGTAGCCACCTTATCCTTGGCGATCATTAGTGTGGAATATTTTATATTTCACTGAGAGGAGCGGGACAGTAGAGTTGCCAGATGTTAATTATTTCCTGAAGATCCCGCTATTATGAACAGTTAAACACGTGTGAAATATCTAAGTTTTATTGTGATATACCAGGTATGTTTTTATGGTCAAATTTACGTACGTTTGATATATTGAAGTCTTACCTTGTGCAACTCCCGTTAGCCTGCTAAAGTTAGGCCCCGGTAGTCTGTTAAGGTTAGGTCCCGGTAGTCTGCTTAGGTTAGTTTCCAGTAGTCTGCCACAGTCCAGATTAGGTTAGGTCAGGTCAAATCTGCCTAATTTTAGAACAAACAAATACTATTTGTGCTCTCCAAACATAGACAGATGTGGAGAGCAGTCATCGCCCGTCCAACCCCATCCTAAATGAGAAAATACGGACGTTAAACGAAAATGATGATGATGATGCTCTCCAAACATTGGAAAACCCGAGCCATCTTTTGGCAAAAGCTGGGTGATGGGGTATGGCCAAAACAGGTTATTTGCGTAATAAATGGATGTTAAATTTGAACGAATCACATGAAAACCCATAGAAAAAACTATGTTTTGTCTGAAAATCTTGCACATGCATAACTCGGTAAATTTACCAACAGCTAGACTCAGGCAGTGGTTCTTAACCAGGGGTGCGAGGATGCCTAGGAATAATTAAAGCAAAATATATTTTTAAATACGCATGTTATATTTTTCCTGAAAAACAAAATTGCTTCAGCAGTGTTCTGAGCTAGAGATAAACCTACAACACCTAATTTCCTAATGAAGTGACAAACTTGCAAGAGTATAGGGTACACTTATGAGAATTGGATGTACGAGGAAGGGACGCGTATAGGACACGTAGGTGACACAGAGAGAGGGAGGTTATCATCACATCTCAGACCACACCATTCCTTAATATCACATCAACTTTGAATTTTTAGTATTTTTTATATTTCAGCAAGCAGTGGGTGCGAGAACTGACTGCTGATTTGAAAGGGGTGCATATATTGAAAAAGGTTAAGAACCACTGAGTTAGAGGGTACCAAGTGAATTTGAGCACAATCATTATTTCGCTGATCTTCGCGCCTTCCGCACTGGCTAATACTGTAACTGTATCCTATTTTACCAATGTACAGTAATTATATATAGCAAGTAAGGAGGCGAGAGAATAATCTTCAGTGGATAGTACAGATATTATTTACTTTGGAAGCTGTGTGTCCAAATGAGTAACCTGGTTCAGGATAGGTTTCTCAGAGTATTCAGCTCAACCATATGTCCTCCAGACTTGTTCACATGATAAATCTCGGGGTGTTATGACGACAAGACCACTCAACTGTCAGCGGCCAATGATATACTATGCTGCATACCACTCCCAATGGATAGGCTTTAATTCCTGCTAATTAAACCAGGTTCTGATTACACTAGATTAAGTCAGATCAGGTTTGGATCACTCAAAAACACATCTATTAAGGTTGTGGGTGCCTCATACTGTATAATGTGTATATTCTTTGCATATGATAAAAATGAGTGGTCTTGTCCTCAATTGTTACCAAATCTCACTCCCAGCTTGCTGCAAAAAAACGGATTAAAGGATCAAAAGTTTGTGTCTGTGATGTAGGGGTTAGGGAGAGTCTTTATTATGATTCCCAAAAAGTTAATTTGTGGTATTTCTCTTCTAATTCATTCCTCTCTGAGATATAGGTCCTGGTATATGACAGTATATCATCTTCAACTTATATGATACTTTTCCTGGGGTTTGACAGTGGTGATGGGCAGGATGGCAGCAGTAGCAGTGGTGGTGGAAGTAGCAGTAACACCAACACTAACAATACCATCACTTCCATCACCACCACCACCACTAACACCAACACTACCACTACAATCACCACCGGCCCCTGTTCTCAGCTTTGCTCACTCCCGGAGCTCAGACTGCGATTCCTGTGTCCTGCTGACTTGACTGAGGTACTGTGGTTATACTTTTACTGTACTCTCTTTATGTGGTTAATAACCTACAGTACTGTAAAACTCCCTAACTTCAGACTGTACTATAACTTCGGACATTTCACGAAGAAATGTATTAATTCAACTGTACTGGAAGAGAGTGCTATATTTGCAAAATAAATGACGATGGTGTTACTTAGGGGAATGTTCAAAGACTATTATGTATAAATTCTATTACAATAGCTGCAAAACTTTGTTCACACATAACAGAGTTTCAATTGTAAGAACATGAATGGTATGATTGTACATGGACACTCTGTAAGTACTGGGTACTTAAACTATATGCATGCATAACCGTGTTTTTATTTTTGTAATGAATATTTCTATTTTTTACAGAAAAAAGTCCCAACTTCGAATAGACAAATTCATACGGTACTGGTACTTGACCACAGGCAAAGGATGATTTTTTATGTAGATGTAAACCTATGGCCTAAGTAATGATACTGGTACCCAAATAATATGTGATATAGTTCTGTAAGATTTTCAGTACTACCAGTATCAAAGTTATTGTCTGTAAGGTGCTGCAGTATGGTGCCTTAACCAGTAATGAGTTTTATTTTGAAGAAAAAAGTTATGTTAGTTATTTAGTTATAGTATTTTATATGACAGAGCTATGACAGAGGTGTTGAGAATTTATCGTGTTGGAGGGTCTTGCTGAAAGGGATTGAGGCTATTTATGCAGATGCAAAAGCATGTGTACGGCTAGAGGGTGATCTAAGTGAGAGACAGGGATGTGTTATGTCACCATGGTTGTTCATTATCTATATGGATGGTTGTATGAGAGAGATGAAAGTCAAAGTGAATGGTCTGGGGATGAAGTTGAGGCTGAATGAAGTAAATTGGTCCTTGATGGCAAGTTTATTTGTGGATGACACTGTGTTGATGGCTGAGAGTAAAAGGGAGTTGCAGAAAGTGGTGGACGAATTTCAGTGTATGTAAAAGAAGGAAACTAAAGGTGAATGTGGGTAAAAGTAAAGTGATGGTATTTGAGAGAGCAAAAACTGAAGTGATTGGGAGTACCAAATGGGACTAAGTGTGAGATAACTCTGAGGTGTGAGAGGATGGAGGAAGTGAAGGAGTTTAAGTACTGTACCAGGGTACAGTTCTGTGTAAACATAGAAGTATGGAAGGAGAAATTAGGGAGAGAGCAGTGAGGGGTAGACAGTTCATAGGATCACTGGGGAGGATAATGAAGGGTAGAAGTGTGAGTATGGAAGTAAAAAGGAGACTACGTAATAGTATAATCCTGCCAACACTGACATAGGCCTATGCATCAGAGACATGGACATGGAATGGGGCTCAGCAATCTAGAATAGGTGCAGTGGAAATAAGTTATCTGAGAGGTGCATGTGAACTTAAAAGATGGGATGGAGAATGTAATGAGAGTGTGTATGAGAGGTGTGGTATGAGTGAGAAGGCAATTGGTATTGAGTGTGGAGTGGTTGAGAGAGTGAAACTTAATACTTTGAGGTGGTTTGGACATATGAAGAGAATGCAAGGTGAGGAATTTGTAAAGAAGGTGTATGGAAGTGAAGTTGTGGGACGTAGTGTGAGAGGCAGACCTCCGGTTAGATGGCAGAACAGAGTGGAAGAGTACAGTATGTAAGGGAGAGAAATGTGAGGGGCAGAGGCGGCTTGACCGAGTAAGGAGGGAGTGTTGGAACAGGGAAAACTGGAGACTCTTCTGCCGTGGCCACCCCCTTGGGGGGAGTTCCCGGAGGGAACGAGGCATCAGAGCTATAGATAGATAAATAGTATTTTATACAGGTAATCAAGTCAAGGAATACAGGAAGTGTGTGTGTGTGTCAATGTGTAATTAGTACAGTACAGTACCTGAAATTATGTTATTAACCCTTAAAGACCTATCAACGCCTTAAGGCGTTAATAGAAATTTTGGCCTCAAAACCGATTAACGCCTTTATTTAACAGCCCATAAATAACTGCTATGGGCTACATATAGCCACAGCAGTGGTACTAAAGGAAAACTCTAGCCTTGGACTATTGTAATTGATCGTGATTGGCTGACTTCCCCCCCCCCCCTTTGGTGTAGGTGGGTGTGGCCAAAGTACATTTACACCCACTGTGTGTTATCTGCAGCCAATAACATCACTCATGGCCTGTCATACACTCCCTCTCCCTTGCCTCCCCTAGCCTCTCTCTGCCTCCCATAGCTCTTTATAGCCATTGGAGATTAGTATAACACACTTTCAAACACTGTACATGCATGCGTTAGTGTTATCACAGGTATGCACAGTTGTATGCAAAAATGACTTGTATGTTGCCTTTTCTGTTTATTTCAGTACATTTATATACTGGTTTTACATACACAAACATGCAAGCACACATCGAGGTACACATACTCATGTATATACGCATTATAAACATGTATAACACATGCGTATGCCTTCGTATGTTATTTGGGGGGGTAACTGTCATATTATTTTCCGAATTTAGTGTGCTGCTGTACTCTAACCAGTGGAGATAGAAGACTTTTGTTTGCATTTTCTGGTGTGTAAAATAAAGCTATACAAACCTATAAGACTAAAACTAACCTAAGAGTAACTTTAAAAATCAGGTTGTATTTGCGGTTGTGGGTGAATGCTGTTGTAATGAATTGCGGTTCTTAGGGGTTAAGTATTATGTATCATATGTAGGTCCTATTATGTTATTTCAGTATACTGTACTGTACATTTGTTGAGTCAGTGAGGTAGCAACTTGATATTTAGGTAAACATTTTTAATGAAAGAAGAGGTCACTTCCTGTTCCGGTTTTGTGTATACAGTACGCAACTCTTCATTTTTTTTATTTTTTTTTTGCTGGAAATATTTTGCTGTAGTATCACACTACAATGTGATATGATGCAACTTATTGTGATCTCAATTTATGTGCTTAAAAAAGAACCTATTTTTGAATATACATATCTCTTTATGCAGTATTTGTATAACTCGGGCAGTGAATGCGGCAAATTAAAAAAAAACTTCTCATGTGTCCAAAGTTCAGCCAGCATGTCCAGAGATTGATGCTGTTAACCATTCATGTTTAAAGGGAAAATACAACCCTGTCTGAAGTTGGGAAGAGCCGTCCGAAGTTAGGAAATTTCTGTCTAACTTCGGACACTTGAAAATTGAAAAAATATAAGCACGAGTTTAGTGTGATTAATTTTTTATATTATATGGATTTAGTAGTTACTCTACCTGGCTACCACATGACACCAACAGGAATAAAATTGCACCATTATTAACAGAGGTAATCACTAAAACATGTAAAAAAAAGTTAGGTAGTTTTACGGTACCGAATTTAATAAAAATATCTTCACTGTCTATATGTATATGGTATCCAAAAATTTACACTATAATGTCAGTCTTTCAATTATACTATAGATCAGTGGTTCTTAACCTTTTTTGACAGCAACCCAAAATCTTGCCCAAATCAATCATGGCGACCCAAGTCCCCATATAAATTGTCTTTATATACAGTATGTGATTATGCTTCTAAAAACGTGTTACAGAAACAAAATTATATGCTGGGGTATATATTAATACAAGTAGCACATCTGAATAACAGTGATCCATAAGAAAATAAACAAATAACATATACTTGCTATAAAATTAAAATAGATAATTAACTCTTAACGTCCGGACCGCGGTCATAGACGGACCCAGGAAGCCTCCGGGTCGTGTCTTACACCCCTGCCATGTGGTGACCGGGCGAGATGAAGCACCGCTATTGCCAATGTCGGCATTTGCGAGCCCAATTTGGCGGTTTTTTTTTCACTTGGCTATACTTCACCACCATCCCTACAAATCACCATCGTCAGTCAGTGTGTTACTGACTGTAAACATGGATGGATGTGGATTAGATTTCTCGTGCGTGTCCGATTCTGTGTTGCGCCATGCTTACTTACAACACTGACTGCCACCCGCGCGGGCCACGTTCAGTTGTCGTCAGAGCCACTCCACCTAAGCGAACACAACCGCGCTCACACGAAAAAGTACCCTTCATTCCTCACTTAATTTCTCGGCAACGGAGAGTTGTAGAGAACTGAGGTTGGTTTTATTGGAAAGAGGAAGAGTTGATGGTGCTAACAAGACCAAATTTAAGTTGTTCAGTATCGTAGTTTAGACGTACAGAGTAAGTGGAATAGAGCGATTTTGGAAAAATCGGCCAAAAGCGCCCGGCCACACAGTAGGGAAAGTAAGACTAGCCCCGGACTGACAAAATGGCTATCCATAGTTATCCCGTCGCGGAGGGGTTAAACAATGATTTACTCCTGTGGAAAAAAAATCAAAATATATTTTCTGTTTTTGAGTCTTTCTTTAATCATGGTCTGCTTAGAATCCTATAATATTGCATCATGAATTCTACTTACAGTATAAACAATTATAATCATAATATATTACTAATGGGAAAATAATAATTATTTTTTACAAACCCTTGGCGACCCAATGAAATGGCTTGGTGACCCAAATTTGGGTCGCAACCCAGGGGTTAAAAACCACTGCTATAGATAGATGGGTACGTACGTTACAGAGATAGACATGTATTTAGTCATATATAAAGATACAGTATTTGGAGGTTGGTCATCAAACATTAAACCACATAGAACAATTAAAGAGAAACTTTAAGTAAAATCGAAGTAGTACAGTAGTAGTACACACATCTGTAATTTTCTATAACCAGTAAGATCTCTCAGTCTGGCGAAATAGTCGCTCTTCATGAAACTACTATCTGTGTGGCAAAGTTTACTGTAAAAGAATATATATTATATCAGAATAGTCTGGGCATTTTTTCAAAATTCTCCCAACTTTTAATTTTTACCTATATATAACCAAGCATACATAAACAAAGGTGATCAGAGCATACCAGGGGTGTGTAGGGTAGGAGGCCATTCTGCCCCAGGAGAACATCAACTGCAATAACAACTTCCTGTAAAACCAAGCACTCATAAACAAGCTTAAAAGTAAGCACATTTGACATGCCAGAAGGTATATCAAATTACCTGGTACAGTACAGTACTGGTTTACATTGCATTTATTGAGGTGATATGATGAGTGAAGTGTAGCATCAGTCTACTGGGCGCCCGCACCCTCTCTCTCTCTCTGACATCTCTTCTGTCTCTCTCATATTCACCAGCAATGTCAGCACCACTGTTTCTTGCTTTGGCGTCAATTCTCAATGCTTCAGTCTCTTCCTCCTCAAAGCCTTCAAAATCAATCTGAGCATCAATATTGGCAATAGGTGGCCACCACTTGCCCCTGTTGCAGATGCATTAGACGCCATGTTTAGCTATTAGCTTACAGTACAGAATCCAGCAGCCTTAACATGTGGATACTACTTTAGTAACATGAGCCAGTGACTTTAAAAGTTTAAAACAATGGAAACATTAACTATCAATATGCACTCGGCATCAGAGTTGCCAATATCTGAGATTGCCTGTAGTCCTCTTGCTTAGCTTTGCTATCCCTTGTGCATTAATCGCTATCTGCTGTGCCTGGAAATATTTCTATCCTTTTGCTATCTATGAAACCGTTATCCAAAAAATGCTATCCGAGAGGTTTTACTGTATTTCACATAAAAAAACATTGACAAAATGGAAGGGGAATTAATAGTAGTAGTATTGGTGGTAGTGATAGAAGTATTAGTAGTAGTAGCTGTAGTTGTTGTTGTTGTTGTTGTTGAAGTTCCTCAAGCTGTATGGCCTAGCAGCCCCGAGCTCTTGAGGAAGGCTATGGCACGGATCGGGCTTTCCCACAGTGCCCTCACAGAGTGTATGTTGTGTTGTTGGCGAGTGTGGTTGTGTGTATTGCAGTCTTCAATAATGTGTTTGATGGTATGGGGTGCTGTGTTGCATCCTGGACAGTAGCTGTAGTTAGAAGTACAGTAGTAGTAGTACACATCTATAATTTTCTACACATATTACACTCCAGGTGAAAGCTCTGTGCCGTGAGTGGTTCCCCATCGAATACCCCGACTCATGGTATGCTGACATCACCTCCTCCCCGCAGTTCTACGCCCTTGCTGCCACACTACACTCTCGCATCATCGGTCTCCTTGTGGCAGAGACCAAACCACTCAATAAGCTCAATAAGGAGGTGCGTGAGGCGAGGAAATGATGTAAGAGTATTTTTTCTGATGTTTGAGGTGGGGAAAGGTGTCATGGTATATTTTCTGGTGTGTGAGGTGAGGAAGAGATATTGTGGTATATATTCTGATGTATGAGGTGAATAAGAGGTGTCGTGGTATATTTTCTTGTGAGTGAGGTCAGGAAGAGGCATCACATTGATAGGAAGTAATATCCAGTATGCTCATTGGAAAGAACAGTAGACCCTCTGTATAACACAAAATAAATATACAATATCTCGTAAATAGTGATTTAAGAAGGTAAATCAATGAATCAATCCATCAGATGCTCAGTCAGTCACTCCATGTCTTACTCCCCACCCACAGGACCAAGACATCCTGGCTTGGCCGCTGCGAGGAGAGTTGGAGGTTGGGTACATCTTGACACTGGGTGTGGTGGACGGTCATCGGGGTATTGGTGTGGCGTCTCTGTTACTCCATAACTACCTCTCCATGCTCTCTGCCCCACCCTCCCCATGCCATGGACCCGTTGTCTCACTGGGCAAGCCTCCTGTACAGGCTGTTCTCCTCCATGTTCTCACGACAAATACACAAGCCATTGCCTTCTATCAACGACGCAGTTTTGTGTATGTTATATCGTTTATAATGTACATTTTACATTGATACTGTAGCAAATCCTTCCACCATCCCTCCCTTTCTTTTTTTTCCTTAATGATTGCTGTCCCTCTAAACTATGCCAAGAAACAGACTAGTACCTCAAATATATAAATTGTGGTTCCATTTTGACACATAGTTTAGGGGAATCAGCAGCCCTCCCATTTGTAGACTAGAGATGACCAACCTCCTCAAGTCTGTTTTTCTTCTGACAGGCGTCACACGTTCCTTCCGTACTACTACAACATCCAGGGCAAGCCACGGGATGGCTTCACCTACGTCCGCTACGTCAATGGTGGACATCCGCCGTGGTCACTTCTATATCCTTTTGTTTACTTTACCATTAGTTTGGGTCGTGCTGGGCCACATAATCTATGCCATACTTTGCAGGGAATCGATACATTTTTGCCAGGATAAAAACAATTTACCAAGCATATTTCTTAGCACCTAGTCAGATAGATGAA
Organism: Petrolisthes manimaculis; assembly: GCA_034508575.1. NCBI lineage: Eukaryota > Metazoa > Arthropoda > Malacostraca > Decapoda > Porcellanidae > Petrolisthes > Petrolisthes manimaculis. Next base: position 156,062 of record JAWZYT010000706.1, on the reverse strand, counting down.
TAGAGCAGATAGACACAAGCAGATGGAAAAATGCATATACAAATAGATTAACAGACAAACCCATTATATTTTTATTGTGCTATATTTACCCTTAACTAAATTGATAGATAGACAAGTAATGTGGAGATACACTGTTTTATATGATTTATAGTTAAATTCTCCCCCCATACATAATACATCTTCCTTAGCACAGTGCACAGACTACTTACAACATTGGGTGAGCTCTGTATCTGGGTCAGAGGTGTGTTGGTGGCCAGTGCGCGTCATGGCCAAGTTCTGGGGACTCGTGGCTCGCTCCACCACTGCTATTATGGCTCATAGACTCTCCTAGCAACAGGTACCCTACTTGTTCTCTCTCTCATAACATCTTTTTGTGTGTGTTGTTTGTTGCACAATTCATTTAATCTGTCTCATTTATTGTTTTATTACCTTCCATTAACTGTTCATGGATTTATTTATTTATTTTTATTTTTATACCAGGCATTTATTTCCATGCTGGAGGTAGCTCTTTGCTAGGGAAATCTCACAGGGGAGGAGTTCCCCGTGCCCCTCACCCCGAGGCCATTGCACCGTAAACAGTGGACGATGGGGTTGCCACATCCCCTTGGATTGTAAATCTTTATATTTTTGTTTTATTTATTGGTACTCTCCTAGCAGTGGATAACATGCATCTGTGTGTGTGTTCCCTTGTGTGTACATGCATGGGTTGAATTAATTATTTATTGCTCATTGGGTGTATTAAGGTTTCATATATTTGTTGCAGGCAAGTGTGTGCAGGTGTTGCAATGCACTCGAGGCACACACTGCAATGGCGGATGTTGATGATCTTGCAGTTACGTCTTCTTCCACTACCACAACCACCATACCTCTCGTCGCTCATCACAACCACCACCAGCAGCCACCATGAGTCATCACAACAGCCATTATCAGTATCTAGAATCATCATGAGTCTCTGCAACCCATCACAACACTCATAACTAATCTCTAGGACTCATCGTAGCTCATCAACTTCCTTTAAGTTACCACAATTCATCCACTTTCTTAACAGTTACAGTAGTAGAATTCATCACAACTTTCAAGATTATCCTGTAGAACTCGTCGTAACTAATCAACTTTACCTATAAGTCATTATCAATCAATATAATAATAGTCATTACCATCCTCATTACCTCTGAAGTCTATCTACAACTTTCTTCCTGGCCTCTAGTATTCATCACAACATACCTTACAATATGTTATCTGTCTTTATAACTCATCACAATTCATCATCTTTCTTCATAACTTATTTTTCTTTAAAATTCATCAAAGCATTCACCATATCATTATTCTTATCCTTAACTTCCTGCTCTTTATCATCATATTATTTTCACCTCATATCATTCCTCATCTTCTTTCTCCTCTCTTTTCCTCCTATTTCTCCCCATTATAATTTTCTTCATTTCCTCCCTATCCTCATTTTTCTACTCCTCTTACTCATTCTCTTCTCCCTCCTCCTTTTTCTCATTCTCTTCTTCCTCTTCTCATAACTATCATCTTTCTCCACCTATCGCTCCTTCCCATCTTCATTCTCATTCTCTTTCTTTCATCAAATATATAATTATGGAGAGAAAATTATCATCATTGTTGGTGGCTTATCTAGTAATAATTCGTTCACATTAACTTGTTCATCCTGCCTAAAAAAAGACACTTATACTGTACTCAAGCTCCAGTCACTTATAGGCCTATCCTGGGAAAATATACGATGCAATGTTCGAGCCGAAAACATATATAAACAGTCATGTTGTTTAAAGAAGATAAAATATTGTAGCACTCCACTGAATGACTTGTATTCACTTGGAAAGAAATTGAACAATTTAAAGACGTCGTTAATGGTTGTGCATTGTTGGTGAATTGAATGGCTACTGATTCCTCCAAACTACGCCAATAAACAGTCTAGTTTCTCAGTACAGTACACAAGAAGATACGTTTTATTGTGTTGCATGGTCTGGAGGAATCGTTGTACCTCATAACTGCAACAAAACAGATCCCTTCTCATATTCTAAGGCACTAGATTGTTTCCTGACATATATTTGGGAAATCTGTAGCCTTCCAATTAATCCACATTTGATAACTTATCTGAATTAAATTACTGTTGTCTTCACTTGTATAATATAATGACCCATGAGTAAGAAACAAGAGGACTGTGACAATGATTGCTCATTTAACATAGGGTGAAAAAAATAATGGTAGTGTACAGTTACAACCAATAGTTGTGCCGTAAAATATAATGAAAACATAAGGTGACAAGCTAAACGTCTGATATATCCCACTGTGTGTCATGGAGGTTTTCATAATGTTTCCCCGAGTTTCATTTTATCTTGGGACAAAATTCAGACACGACTATTGTCTCTTACTGTAGGCTACACGCTAGAACTAAAGTCATGTCTGCTGCCACCAGAGGTCAGGTCAGTGTAATCGCCTGTCCTGTCTGTGTGTGTGTGGTGCAGTATATACAGTATATATACAATATATATATAAAATTCTTCATTGTCCATCATCCTGTTTATGGAGCATAGAGTCCCCATGAAAAGTAAACAAAAACTCCACAAACAAGGCCGTGATTACCATAACCTCTTCTGGTAGTAGTCACAACTTTAATCCTCAATATAACATTAAAATTTTTATCTAATATCACAGTATAGTTATTATTTTGTGTACTGTATATACTCCAGGTTGACATAGAGGTCAGTTTTTCCTCATCTTAGATTGTTACTTGAGCTTGAAGGGCTATGCCAAAATGAGAAGAAAAGAAAATTGAGGTCTATCTTCTAAAAATGGTCTATTTTGTGATGGTAAAATAAATTGTTGGTCAACACCATTTGTTGATGATGGAAAACTAGTTCATTCATAGTGATGGTGTGGAAAAAATAAGATGTACCGGTATAATATTATGATGGGAAGGCTGAAACAATGATATAAAAACGAACAGGAAATCCCAATGCCGATATGGGACTCAGAACTCAAGCCACAAAAGTGGTTAAATAGAACTTATACTGTACATGAAGCCATGCATATAATCTCAGAGAATTGGAGGATAAAGTCGCTAATACAAGCTCAGAGGATTTAAGAAAAATGTCACAATAATGATCTCACAAAACTCAATAATTAACCCCAAATACCGTTTTTGCACAATTTGAAAGTAAAGTCATGAAAATTGTCTAACGGAATCAATTTAAAAATAGACACAATTATAACTCAAATTTCAAGCCATAAATATAATCTTAGAGAATTTGAGTATAAAGTCACAACAATGATCTCTACAGAATTATAAAATGTAGCCACAATTGCAGTTTAAATATGGGGAATAGGAATTACTTATAGAGTGTAAATTGGGTGTTTCAGGATGTGAGGGACACAAGCACCACTCTGAGCATGTAAAGGAATGCACTTTTAAACTTTAAGACACTGGTGAAATGGAGGGCACTTCTCTGGTTTCCTGGCATAGTTTGGAGGAATCAGTAGCCCTCTAATTCTCTCTTACTTTATGACCTGGGTAGCAGTGGTGTTAATGAAGCAGTAAAGGGAAGGACGGGAAATTGAACCCCCAGCCGCTATGAAGGATAGAAATAAGTGTTGAATTATGTCTCATCTATCCGGTACACTTATCCACTGTTGTTTGAGAAGTGGTTAAATATTTTCAGAGTCTATGTGGAAAGACAGTTGATGTACTGTAGTGCTGAGAGAGATGGTACAGTCTTGAGTTGTAATTTATATAATACTTGTTATTTAGTGAATTGGTTGGCTACTAATTCCTAACTCCACACTTTACTACAGAAGAGATCCCTTAATTGCATCCTGACTAAGGTACTGTACTTTTGTATTTCTGGCATAGTTTGGAGGAATCTGTAGCCCTCCACTTCACCCACCCAGGACAGATAATAGAAGTCATAAGACTCATGGAATGATGAATTACATGCTATTTATGCCACCAAACTGTGTCATGAAACAGAGTTACCCTATATCAGGGATGCACATGTGGCCCTCAAGCAACCCTCTGGCGGCCCTTAGTAGGTAATAAATGGTAAAAATTAACAACAACAAAGTTTCAATCGAACATAAAGAAGCTTGTCTATGAATCAGTGTTAAAACTCGCATTAAGAATACGATGTCATGTATGCCAGGTAAGGATTAAGTATAATATTGTAATGTAATATATTAAGTCATTAAGTACTATATTTTTACCATTAAGGACCTAAAATTTCTACATTTTTACTTTACATAAATCTTGCGGCCGTCAGTGAGTTTTAAGTTGTGGCCCGAGGAGCCAAAAATGTTGTGCATCCCTGCCCTATATATATGTATGCTGGTTTGTGGCAGAGTTTGGAGAAATCCGTAGAACTCATATTGTGACTATAGAAGATACTACAATATGCATATTTGTCAGTAGGTCACTTTTTACAGTAGGCCCTCAATATAACGCTAACATATACAGTATACAGTAACCCTTGTCATTTAATACATGCCCAGTAAATTACATAGTCTGTATGGTAATTATTAACTGAGGCCTAGGTAACATTTCCTGGTCTAGAATGTGTGACTGCATATAAAATAAAGTACAGTAATGGGTAATGAATAATAGATGCCTGGGAAACCATTTGGTAGTCTTGAATTAGGGACTGGAGTGTATAATGAAGTGGGGGATAACTTACGTGTATATATTTATGTCATCAAGGATTTACTGTATAAAAAGGAATATCTTGAATTCACTACATATAATTATCTCTCCTGGGTGAGTATATGTTATGGCTTGTGACTGTACAAAAGTATATAATTTTTGTTACAGATATTTATTACTTTTATAGACAATGTAAATCACTCAAGACAGCATCAATGTGGTGTTTATAAATATATATACCGTACTGTATACAATATACTGTATACATACTATACATACATCAGTGTAGAATATATACTGGATTTACATACTTTTTATTACCATTGCACAATCTTTATTATTTTTTTTGTAATTGATTAAATTGAATTATTTTTATGCTATTTCTTAATTTGGTTTGATTCTTGGTATTTTAGTTATTATGGTTATTATTTTTTCACTTATTACTGTCTTAATCAATATTATCTTTCTCTTTATCCACCTGCCTTCTTGCATCTTTGCATCTTTCTTCTTACTTTTTTTCATCATCCATTTTCCTTCTAATGGTGCTTTTAATGTTGTTATTATTATTATTATTTTAATATTATTATTATTATTTTAGTATTATTATTATTATTATTATTTTAATATTATTATTATTATTACAGTATTATTATTGGTGTTCATTACATTCACTTTTCATTCAGTTCCTATGTACATTTTTATATAATATAGTTTTTCTCTATGATGTTTGTGCCATATTTTTCTACATATTTTCTCAATGCTTTCTTTTTCTGTACTGTATAAAATATCTGTGCCATTCTATTATTCTTATACTGTACAGTACTATATTTCAACTCATTGTCCCTCTTGTGTTTCTTTATCTGTCACGTGCTCTTTTATTTCTTTATAATATTTCAGTTTATTTTATTTATTTCTTGTCAGTATTTGCTCAGGTGGATTGGATGTGTGTAAAATATTTGAGGTCTGACATAAATATATGAAAAGAAAACTTAAACATCATTTGAAGAGGATTTTGTAGAGTTTGGTTGCAAAGTTGAGGACAAAAGCTTTTGATACCCAAGGAGTGACTTAGTTAATATGTGGCAGCTTTTCTCTAGCAGTGAGCTGGATCGGATTCCTGTATGTGTGTGTGCGTATGCGTGTGTGTGCATGTGTGTAGGTGTAATGTACAAAACCTTACCACAAACAATGAAGTGATTTACAAATATTATTATATGATAGGTCTATATTATACTGTACTGTATTATGGATGTAATCTATGTAAATGTTTATGTATATTTCCTTCACCATGTGTTCTTTGTACAGATGTAATGCTGTACTTGTTACTCATCAACTGTACACCCAGCAAATGGTACACACTGGAAAATGTACTAATGTTACCAGCCAAATTATCCATCAGTCACAAATAATTCAATATTTCCTCATCTATTCTATCCTATCAACCCAATCTTATTCTTATAATTTTTCCATCCAATATTCTCTCACCCATCCAATCCCATCATATCGTCCATCTATTCTTTCCCAGTGTTCTGTCTGTCATTCTATACTGATTCAACATGTTCTTCCTGTTTTATCCTGCCATCCTTTATCTTTTTATTCTCTTCTTTCAAACATCCTCCATCCTAGTTTGTTCTTGTCAAAATGTTTCTTGCATATTTTATCTTGCTTCTCTTTTCTCAACCATCCTCCTTCCTTTTTGTGTTTTTTCTAAATTTCTTCTACCCCTTCTGTCCTGTTATCTTATCCATGTGTAAAAAATGCAGGAATGAGAAAAAGAAAAACATGAAGCTGACAAGGAACCAGTCCTATCATTTGCTGGGTGTATAATAAACAAAGTCTAAAGTCATGTCCACTGCCATTAGAAGTCAGAATAATTGCTTGACCAGTGAGTTGTGTGGTATGAATATAATTTTCATTGTGCATGCATGACAGAAGCTTAGGCCTGTCTAGAGTTCCCACAGGAGCGATGTTCTTTTTTTGAAAAGTAACTCCACAAACAGGCCTTGCGATTTTATAGTGACCTCTGGTGGTAACAGGCATAACTACTGTATAGTCCTAGAGTGTGCAGTAAATTTTCCTAGTACAGTCATTTATAGTTTATGTGTAAATATTGTTATGTGGTGTGGATGTAACGAGGAATGGTTAGAGGAGATGTGATGTTGTGTAGTGTAATGTACTACAATGTGATTTTGTAAGGCATGGTGTAATATGGTGTACAGTACTGTGAAATGGCTATGTAAAGTGTAGTGTGGTATGGTACGGTATGGTACTTTAAATAATTGTATGGGTCAGTATGGTGCTAGTCTATGTATGCTATGGTAATAATATTTGCAGCATGAGCCCTGGTGTGATAAAATAAGGTATGGCATCTAGTCAACGTAAACTATATAATACGTCACGAATGAAAAGGCAGTTATCAAGCCGTATTGGCGTATAATATTAATTATTTCTTTACAGTTATATTATTACTGTACTATTTATTATTTTTTACGTCTACTCGGCTCAACACTAATGGTGGTAGAGTTTAATTACAACATTAGGAGATATTGATTTTTTTACATTTACCAAGAGGATTAGTGCTGAGTGATATTAGTAAAGGGATCATCTGTTGTGGTCAAAATTTTTGGTAAATAATTCATCCAATCTATGCTAAGAAACAGACTGTTTCAATATACTAGTAGGGGACCTGTTTTGTAGCCTAGTTTAGAACTAGGTTAGGAATCAGTAACCCTCCAATTTTCCCACATCATATAACCACCATAATATATTTTACAGTATATATGCAAGGAAATTCTGTTTTGAGATATATTTTATGAGGTGGTAAGATGATGGTGAATTGGAAAACTACTCATACCTCATACTATGCCACAAAACATTTCCCCTACTGACATTCTGAGGTACTAGTCTGTTTTGTGGCATAATTCAGAGGAATCAGTAGCTATCAAATTCAACCACGAGAGATTACCCAATTGATTGTGGTGAGATGTTTACTAAATTGGGGGCTCTTGATTCCACCAAACTTGGCCACAGCCACACAACAGACCCCATAAACCAAGACAAACCATTTTGTGGCATAGTTTGGAGGAATCAGTAACTATCCTTCCAATTTTCAAGATAAATATATATAATATTATACCAGACATGATTACCATTATTATATATAATATGATATTTTAATGACTCATCATGATCGTTTAAGGTTAAATGAAAGAATGTCAAGACTGTGACATTTTAAATTCTCATTTGGCCATTAAACTCTCTCTGCTGCCTGTACATTGTTACATTTTTACCTGTAGAATATAGAAGGATGTATTTATTTATACTGTATTATTTAATTTAGTATAACCTAGAGTGTCTTCACAAACTTAACCCCCTCATATACACACAAAATGATTATAAGGAACCTAAGTGATAATGTCAGTATCAGCCAAGTAATTTTTCACAAATAAAACTTGTATTTATACCATAGATGAGTACAGTAAGCCCTTGATGTAACACTAATGTAATCATCACTTAAAACAGTAGCCCCTTGACATACCATTTACATAGTTATTACTTGTAATTTTATACAGGTTTAGTACATTATTTCTATAGTAATGAGTAACAGAAATCTTGGAACCAACTCAGAGGTGTTCAACGAGGAACTGAGTGTAATATAGTGGTGTGCAATCAATTATGTTACAGGAATGTGGAAAAACTTTTAATTAGGTGGTCTCTAATGATGAAGTAGTGGATACCAGTATATACTTCCATTATATCAAGGGTCTACTGTATGTGTATGTTCTTAAAATATTCTGTGTAATGATCGAGTATAATATCACCATTCACTGTGCCAATTTCTAATTTCTTTGCTACATTTGAAGACCAATGTGATTTTGATTACAGATGATGTACAATACGCAATGGTATTTTTTGGAATACTCTGTGTACCTTTGGATAAAAAATAATTGAGGGATTTAAATGACAGGTAACACTGATGGAAATGCAAGAGTAAATTTGTGTGCTTCCAAAATATCATTACCAAATCCTGATATGATGTGTTTTATGAACCTTTTAAAGTTTGTGCTCTTATCTTTCAAACTTGAGTGTACGTGACTACATGTGTGTGTGTGTGTGTGTGTAATATTAATACAATGATATAAACCAAATCTTCCTAGCTTATGTAATAGGTGTGCTAACTGAAGAAATATAAATATTTTTTGAAGGTGGAATGTTTGGTGAAAATGTAAACAAATCATCTTTGCTCCCAACAGTAGCAGATAGGAGTGCCACTGTCCTCTACCTATGTGTTCGCACAAATCAGAGCCAATTTTCCTATTAGAATAGACTATAATCAAGACAGAGCCATGAAATTCATTTAAATAAAACTTGCAAGTTTACTTCACATTAAAAATGCTCTGAGGAAAGATATTTCAGCACACCAGTTGCCATGGGATGATAAACTCAGAAGAGCACTTGTACACATTGATAGTAAAGCAACTGATAAACCATAATATTTGTTGTGAAAAGTTAACACTAATCAGTGAGAGAAAAAGGTTTTATTTTTATTCCAGACTAGTGTCTTCCATGGTAACTCATAAATTCATAGAATTTTTCCTATGCAAATGCAGCAGAATTACAGAAAGTTCACATAACTTTTTGGTTTCAACCTTTTCATAAGGTGGACCTTTGAGTTTGATGTAGAAACCATAGTTTCGTGTATTCTAAATTCAGTTCCAAATTAAATTGTATACTGTATAGTTATATTGAGGCCATTTTAATTAAAGTTGTGTATAAAAAATGCATTGATGATGTAAACACCACTGCCTCCACGGTCCACCTATGTGCTTAAACCTCATTGTTCCCTGTTGGTGAGTTTGTCATAGATCCTATGAAGGTGACAGGTCATTGGAAAAATTTAATTTAGAATATTTATGTACAGTATTGTAAAGATCCCCATACACGCACAGTTTTAACTGACCGTCCGACTGAACTGACGGATTGCAGTCTGCTGCGTGTGCCCTCTCACTATTCAGTTCTACCTTCCAATCTAGCCTTCATAACAATTGACAGCCAGCCAGCACCATGACAACATCTCTTCCTTCCCAACATTTGTACATTGTGCTTCTCAGCCTAGCTGGGGTGCTCAGATGTATGAAAAAAACACGAGAGATTCATCTTTAGCTTTTAATTCACTTAACAGCACATCATAGGCCGTTGTCACACTATGCGGCCTTGCCATGGCGTCGGAGCCGTAAATCCTATACTGTGTCGCCGTACAGTGGTATTACGTGCAATTTGTATTGGTATGAGTATATGGCAAATTACTATATATAAGTGTAAGGAACAAAAAGATACAAAAGATTTTCTTGGCTTGTCTTGAAAGCTTTGAATAAATAAATCCACGTCGAATAAGGTACAGTAATTAGTAATTATAAAGGAGTGGTACCAGAATTTTGCCGGTGTGGTGAGGTTAGACAGTGTTACCAAGTATATAAAACAGTGTGTTTTGCCATGATATGCGGCGGTGCGGCGCTGCACCTCGCCGTAAGGTGCGACTCCGCAGGTTGTGATGCCTCTCATTTGTTTGTATGTGTTATCGCTATTTGTACCAGAGCCGCTCAGTGTGACAATGGCCATAGACAGCTGCTTTCTTGTTTCAATCTGAGGAATCACTGGTTTTCACTTTATATATATTGTACATGGATATCCCCTTTAAATGTCAATATATTCCCCCCCCCAACAGACAATATCCTCTCGGCTAACAGACATTTCCTCAGAGACACCATTCAAACACCAGAACAAATGATGTGGAACATTGGAATTGACGCTAGATTTTCAACATGCTCTTCAGTTCAACCAGTCGGCTTTCCGTCCTGACTGCAGTTCAAAATACCCCCATACACGCTCAAATTGACCTGCAGTTATCAGTCAAACCTGGTTTCGTCAGTCAGACGGTCAGTTAAAACTGTGCGTGTATGGGGGCCTTGATATATTGTTGCAGACGGCAAACACCTTGCGCTTCCCTATGTGTACGTGCATCATGCGGCTGCCATGACACCTGCGCACGCAGCCTACTTGGGCCGCTGACCGAGATAAAAGAGCCAGCAGCACCTTGCCCTGGGTCACTCTCCTGCTACCTGCTCACCTGGACTCACCTCTGCTCTCCTGCCGCCGACCTCGCCTGCTCCAGCTACCGCTCTCACCTGCTCCAAATGCCATGCTTCCTCCGTTAGCTGCTCTACTCTACTCGGCCACGGCAGTCCAGACTCTCTCCTACAAGGTGCTCGCCTACCTACAACTACTACCCTCGCCTCCCATGCTAACTGAGTCCAGGTACAGTTAGCAAAAAAGTTTCATTACCACCCCTATGTTAATTTTAACATCAGTAAGGGCGGTAGGGTTGGTACTCCGCCAACTGGGCAGCTGGTGCCTCATCATCGTCTTCGCCCCGGCTGATATATCCAAAGTTTAGCTGATTTTGAATTAAATTTTGAGTGTTCAAGAACTCTTTCTATTTAACTATTAATTATTAAACATAAGGAAATAAGTTTGAGTATTTTAGAACAAGAATAACAGTGAGATATCCAGAAAAAATAGCACTGGGTGAAACAATTTCATCCCTACATGAATGCCCATGAGACACTGAGGGAGAGGGTGGGTGCTGGGTGGGCCTGGCGCCTGGGTGGCCCTCGTGTCACGCCTAACATGCCAGTCAGGCGTACCAACGTTACATCACACTGTTAAAAGGATGGTAATGAAACTTTTTGCCGATTGTACAAAAATTGTGCTTACCAAACCTTATAAGCGGTCCACAATAAATTGTTACCGTGTATAAGCGAGTCTGTTCACCCCTGTTGTTACAATATGTATGCAACTTTATGATATAAACTAGGGTTCCATACAAGGAATGGTCTGAATAAATATGGTTCAGTCTGCATTTATTGAAAGAATTACCGTTTTGTAGCAGTGTTGCCAGATTCGGCTAGGTATTTTGGGTAATAGTCAAGACTCAAGCGTTTGTCCATAATCTGCTTTCGACTTGAGGTTTTCAGAACATTTTCTGTTTTTAATCAATCTTAAAATACAGGAATGGACTTTGACTTTCACCGGTTCTGACTTAAACACAGTATCATGGTAGGATATAAGAGGTCCACCTTCATGTGTATTTCAAATGTGATTGCAGTAATTTAGTTCATAACGGTATTCTGTATCAATAACTACTTTGGTTCCGGTAAGTTGCCTGGTTAGATACCCGTAATCTGCATCGGTCTTTATTTGATTAGTAGGTTAGGTCCGGGCAACTCAGGTAAAGAAACAGTCATCTGCTCACAATATGGAAAATATAATTAAGACCATAAAAAATAGGCATGCAATGTTTTAATTGTTAGGAAATTATAGGTGGACATTAATAAATGCAGACAGTTTATTCTCTTCCTTTCAGCTGTTTCCAACCATAGTAGTAGGATACTACATTATATCCCTCACTTCCAGGACAACATGTGTATACTGTGATAGACAATTCCATGACTCCAGTGATGCATGTACATGTATGGAGTCCCATTTAGCGGAAGCAGAGGTTATGGAGCCTCTGATGGATTCACCACCTCCACTGTCAACCATCCCTTCTACCTCCTTTGGTGAGAATAGAGGTTGTAATATGTTTTTAGCAAGCACAGACAGGTCATTGCAACCATATATTAATATTACCGTATTTACAAGATCAAACTAATGTAATCTACAATAATTTGCAAAAATACAGTTTAACAGTACTATCAAGTACTGTATGCCCTGATATTTATATGCAATGGTGTTGTGATGGTTTGGCTCCCATAGCTGCCTTCCTTGACAGCCTTCGGGGGTGGTTGAAGACTGCAACGCACACAACCACACTAGCCAACAACACAACATACACTCTGAGGGCACTTTGGGAAAGCCCGGTTCAGGCCATGGCCTTCCTCGAGAGCTCGTGGCTGCTCGGCCAGACAGCTTGAGGAACTTCAACAACTCCTGCCATAATGGTTACTTATAATGGCTGAAGACCTAAAACACAATAGAAGACTTCTCCAATCTTTGGACCATTCTCATTTTTTCACAACCATCATTCCTACATGTGCGCATTTTTCTTTGATTATGTGAGTGCTGAACCAAGTACTGTACCATATCTACAGGATGATTCATATACATATTATAATATTTATTAAATGTGTATTGTACGCTGTACATATGCATTTAAGACATAATATACAGAACTTATTTACAGTGTTTAAGAAGCAATAGCAGATCATATGTTCAACTGTAATCTATTTTCATGAATGCAAGCTCATACTCATTTTACCATGTTAGCAGAAACTTCTTTTGAATAACCCTATATAATGCATATATATTTTTGTACTTTGTGTGATACTGTACCTAAAATTTTTACCATTACCATCACTAAAAATTTTACTATTACAATCACTGTAAAAAAATTACCATTACCATCACTGTAAAAATTTTACCATTACCATCACTGTAAAATTTTTACCATTACCATCACTGTAAAAGTTTTACCATTACCATCACTGTAAAATTTTTACCATTACCATCACTGTAGAATTATTACCATTACTGTAAAATTATTACCATTACTATCACTGTAAAATTATTACTATTACCATCACTGTAAAATTATTACCATTACCATCACTGTAAAAAATTTACCATTACCATCACTGTAAATTTTTTACCATTACCATCACTGTAAAAAATTTACCATTACCATCACTGTAAATTTTTTACCATTACCATCACTGTAAAATTTTTACCATTACCATCACTGTAAATTTTTTACCATTACCATCACTGTAAAATTTTTACCATTACCATCACTGTAAAAAATTTACCATTACCATCACTGTAAAATTTTTACCATTACCATCACTGTAAAATTTTTACCATTACCATCACTGTAAATTTTTTACCATTACCATCACTGTAAAATTTTTACCATTACCATCACTGTAATTTTTTTACCATTACCATCACTGTAAAAATTTTATCATTACCATCACTTTAAAAATTTTATCATTACCATCACTGTAAAATTTTTACCATTACCATCACTGTAATTTTTTTACCATTACCATCACTGTAAAAATTTTATCATTACCATCACTTTAAAAATTTTACCATTACCATCACTGTAAAATTTTTACCATTACCATCACTGTAAAATTTTTACCATTACCATCACTGTAAAATTTTTACCATTACCATCACTGTAAAAAATTTACCATTACCATCACTGTAAAAAAATTACCATTACCATCACTGTAAAATTTTTACCATTACCATCACTGTAAAATTTTTACCATTACCATCACTGTAAATTTTTTACCATTACCATCACTGTAAAATTTTTACCATTACCATCACTGTAATTTTTTTACCATTACCATCACTGTAAAAAATTTATCATTACCATCACTTTAAAAATTTTACCATTACCATCACTGTAAAATTTTTACCATTACCATCACTGTAAAATTTTTACCATTACCATCACTGTAAAGTTTTTACCATTACCATCACTGTAAAATTTTTACCATTACCATCACTGTAAAAATTTTACCATTACCATCACTGTAAATTTTTTACCATTACCATCACTGTAAAATTTTTACCATTACCATCACTGTAAAAATTTTACCATTACCATTACTGTAAATTTTTTACCATTACCATCACTGTAAATTTTTTACCATTAACATCACTGTAAAATTATTACCATTACCATCACCGTAAAATTATTACCATTACCATCACCGTAAAATTTTTACCATTACCATCACCGTAAAAATTTTACCATTACCATCACCGTAAAATTTTTACCATTACCATCACCCTAAAAATTTTACCATTACCATCACCATAAAATTTTTACCATTACCATCACCGTAAAATTTTTACCATTACCATCACCGTAAATTTTTTACCATTACCATCACCGTAAATTTTTTACCATTACCATCACCATAAAAATTTTACCATTACCATCACCGTAAAATTTTTACCATTACCATCACCGTAAATTTTTTACCATTACCATCACCGTAAAATTTTTACCATTACCATCACTGTAAAATTTTTACCATTACCATCACCTTAAAAATTTTACCATTACCATCACCGTAAAATTTTTACCATTACCATCACCGTAAAATTTTTACCATTACCATCACCGTAACATTTTTACCATTACCATCACCGTAAAATTTGTACCATTACCATCACCGTAAAATTTTTACCATTACCATCACCTTAAATTTTTTACCTTTACCATCACCGTAAAGTTTTTACCATTACCATCACCGTAAAGTTTTTACCATTACCATCACCGTAAAATTTGTACCATTATCATCACCGTAAAATTTTTACCATTACCATCACCGTAAAATTTGTACCATTACCATCACCGTAAAATTTGTACCATTACCATCACCGTAAAATTTTTACCATTACCATCACCGTAAATTTTTTACCATTACCATCACCGTAAAATTTTTACCATTACCATCACCGTAACATTTTTACCATTACTATCACCGTAAATTTTTTACCATTACCATCACCGTAAAATTTTTACCATTGATAGGATCTACACAATAACCAATGGCTTTAAAAACACAGTTATGAACTACAATAACTGGGGAATATGAAACAAGAGCTGTAATGAGACCTGTGTGCATATAGTTGTGAGGAAGAATGGTTCACTCATGTTCACTACAGATTCAACCACCAGAGTCACTTCTTTCCATCTTTATTTGTCAGTCAACTGTGTTCTGGCTCCCTTTTTTACAGATGATTCCCGGGGAGAGGCTTGTTAGCCTATGAGACCCGGCTCAGAATTCTCTCTAGTAAGGCTTGGCGTGGGCTTCTCAATGTCATTAATTTTTGTGATACGAGCTCTATATT
Source organism: Petrolisthes manimaculis (assembly GCA_034508575.1). Classification (NCBI taxonomy): domain Eukaryota; kingdom Metazoa; phylum Arthropoda; class Malacostraca; order Decapoda; family Porcellanidae; genus Petrolisthes; species Petrolisthes manimaculis. The sequence continues at coordinate 140,473 of JAWZYT010000706.1, read as the reverse complement.
GGTCTACCCAGAGTCATTCTCACTGCAGAGACAACGGCAATATATTGAATGTATATGGTAAGCTTTCTTACCTCTAAATCTAGAGTCTAACTCCCAGAGAGAGCGATACATTTGATGGTAAGTTTTCTTTGCAGCACTAATTATATCAATGCTAATTCAAGTGTGGATACCAACTGACTAATAAAGTTGCGACAGCTGTAGAGGCCTCAGTCTCCCTCCTCTGTCACTCTGTGAGGACAAGCTAGTTCCTGTTTTAACTTGTGTTTACATACACACACACACACACACACACACACTCATTTTTCATAATATTCTTAGCATTATCTTAAAATTCACACAGAAATTCACACAGATTTTAAAAAATTGGTGTCCTCACACAACACCTCCCACGTAGCTCCATTTCGCATACAGATTTGTGGGAAATTCCCACGAAGTGGTAACACTGACACCCATACAGAATAGAGCCCTAAAGATAATCACAGGCTGCACACCATAAAACCAAAATCAAGGATCATTTTGACATGAGAGGCACACAAACACTTTATTATAGTCCATGAGCTGAGCCTGGAACTTAAGAGAGTACCAAAAAGGTGAATAAATATCATGTGCACTTTCAGCAATTAAGGTGGATGTCTGAAGTGTTGCGAAATGGTTGATGGACATTCCAGAAATATAGCTAATCAATCACTTTTTTGGCAACCTATCTCTAGCAAGTATAGTAAATTTTTCACCGAAAATCGAGAATAAAGTAATAAAAATGGCAAGTCTTCAACTAAAGATCATATTAAGAGACTTCTAGTTGGTCTCATCTTATTCGTATCTTAATTCTGCATCTTTTGGTGTATAATACATGCAACTTAGGACACAAATTTGCTTCATAATATGAGAAAAGTGAAGGAAAAGTTGACCAATTTGTAGTATTTTCTTACGACTTTGTTTACAAACTTTCTTTTGTTTCTGCCCAATCCGTATCTGGACGACGAGAACACAGTTTCTACGTATTTGGTCAGTTCTCGTCACTGAAACCAAGCGCTCCGAAGACGGTTTCGGTACCCCAATCCTCCGCTTGGACGACCAGATGACGGATAAAGAATGAAAAGATTAGCATGAAGAACCAATGGGTTGGACGACTGGCAAGTGCAGCGAGGCTGAGAGCAAGCAAGTATGATGTGGTGAGAGAAGTATGGAAGAGTGTGGCTGTCCCGAGCATTATGTATGGCATGGAAGTTATTGCATGGAAGGAGAGTGAGATAGACAAGTAGCGAGAATGGCACTGAATGCACCAAGGTATGCAGCGACAGCAGCTTTGAGAGGTGATATGGGATGGAGTACATTCAGAGAAAGACTGGTGAAAGCAACTCTTAGATACAAAGTAAGACTGGAACGTATGGAGGATACAAGACTGGCAAAAAAGGTTTATATGTGGAACATTAGAAACGGCAAATGGGGAAAGAAGTGTGAGAGAATGGTATATATGAATGGTATGGTAGTTAGAGGAATTATGCATGAGTGGAAGATATGAGCAGGAATAGAGAGGGGCTAGACTGGGATGCAAGAAAGTGGAAAAGTGAGATTGACAAAGAAGTGAAATGCCTGGGGTTAAGAAAGTGGAAAAATGAAATAGAACAAAAGGAAACTCTTGTATGGTATAAGGAGAAAGAATGTCCAGAGTATGTGAAGTGGTATGAGGGAAGTCTGGGTGGTGATCTACTCTTTCGAGCCAGAGCGCAATGTATGGAGGTGAATGCAAGAAGTTTTAGATGATCTGAATCCCGAAGCAAGGTATGCCAGATGTGCGACACAATAGAGGATGAAACTGTAGAACATGTGATGCTGGGATGTGAGAAGTATGAGAGAGACAGAACAGAGATGATGCAGATCATCTTGACTGAAATGGAATGGAATTAACAGGGAGAGAATGGATGATATTACTGCTAGGTTTGTGTGAGCAGACCACAGATGAAATGATTGGTGCTGTGAAAGAATTCTTGGAGAAAATGTGGTATGCAAGATGTAGAAAGTGAATAGATATGCGTAGTATTTTTTTTTTCTTTGTATTTTTTTCCGATTTCTATTTACAGGAGCTGCCGATACGAAGGCCATCCCTGGAATAAACACCCGGGGTACCTGTAACAGCAAGAGCAAGAGAACAACTTTTTTTTATGCAACTCAGAGTCTCCTATCAATATTATAAATTATAATAGTCCTGGACCTCCTGGTATCTTTGTTTATAAAGAGAGATAGTAGATAGTTTTCTTATTCCCTTATAATATTATCTCTTGTACTTTGCCCAGCCACTTGAATTTGTACCCCAACGAAATGTAATATAAGTGAATTTGTTGCAGCCGAGTGTTGTAGTGTATGTATGTATGTATGAGGAGTGTGAGGGACGGTATACTAATGATGAAGGAGGCCATAACACAAACCACTTCCAGTCTACAACATGTTTTGGATAAGGCCAGAAAGGGTTTGCAAGGTAAGGATATATTGGTACTTATAGTTTATTTAATATAGAGAGTAGATGGTATATAATATTCTATTACCGGTACGATGTATCTAACGTTACCCTATATGAACGTTAATTTATACTATTCTAAAACACATATCGGGATTTATTGAAAGAATTACCGTTTTGCAGCAGTGTTGCTAGATACGGCTGTCCCAATATTTGCCCCAGTTATTTATTGTACTGTATCACTATTTCCCGGTAGTCTGCCTAGGTTAGGTCCCAGTAGTCTAATGTGGTCTAGGTTAGGTCAGGTCAAGTAAGGTCAAGCTAATTTCAAAATGCCCAATTTGAATATGGGGCATTTACGGAGGAAATGCTATATAAGAAAATAGTTTTAGAATGATCTAAATAAGTGGTAATGAAGGTAGAAAAATCGTACGCAATAATGGTAATTCATTCAATATTTACCCACATTTCTTCTATGTAATTTTTTTTGGAAATGCCCCATTTCCAAAATACTCATGTTTTTGGTAATAGTCAAACGTTTGTCCATAATCTGCTTACGACTCTAGGTTTTCAGAATGCAATGTTTTATAGTGTGTTTTGAACTAATTTATTGTTCACAACTTTTGCAAAATAATTTTTTGGGAGATAATTATCACCCCCCACCCCCCTCTCCAACTAAATCTCAGAAAACACCTAATTTTCACCATATTTGGACTAGATTTGTCTGAAAAACTCTACAACGCATTAAATAGAAGTAGTTTGACCTCACATGACCTAACCTAACTTTAACCTAATCACGATCGTGGCAAACTACCGAGACCTAACTTAGCAAAATACGAAGGTGGATGTAAACATTTGGTGGCCATTTTAAATTGATATTATTATACAGTACTTGGAAAAACAGTTAATGTTAATGCATTTGCGACAGAAATACCCAATAAGGAAATGACACACATGTATTAATTAAGAAGGATATTAGACATAGAAAAATTAAAGGGAGTGATTATGTACAAACGATTCACTAATACTTTTTTTTTTTTTGGAGGGGATCATCGGTATTTATTGATAGAATTACCGTTTTGTAGCAGTATTGCTAGGTTCCGGTATTGTGCCCCGGTCATTTCCTGTACTTTACCCCGGTAGTTTGCCCAGGTTGGGTCCTGGTAGTCTGATGAGGTTTAGGTAAGGTCAGGCTAATTTCAAAATGCCCCATTTAAATATACCCTATCTTGGAAATGGGGCATTTGCGGACGAAATGCCATAAAAGAAAATAGTCTTGGAATGGTCTAAATAAGTGGGTAATAAAGGTAGAAATACCATATGCAATAACGGTAATTCTTTCAATATTTATCCTCACTTCTCCCTAACACATCTGCTGTATTTACTCCTAAACCAGCTCTTAAAAAATATATATTTATAGTGTATTTTTATTAAAATTGCATAATCTTTCATCTGCCTTCAGCTCCGCTACAACTCACAATCCAGCCTAACCTAACCGAAACTCAGCATGGCATCTTTGGGACTTTTAGTGTAGTAAAAGAATGATGGCAGTTACATCATGTTCAAAAATAAATTACTGCTATTATACATAGGCTACTCATTGCTTTATTTTAAGATTCAGCTACAGTCCCATATACCGGTATCATACTCATGACCACAACACCATGTAATATTCTTTTTAGGATGGGTGAAAATACTGTACAATGAAATAATATAAAGTATGTACAGTTACCACAAAAAGTATTGGAACCACCCTTGTATAGAAATAATGTAATGAACTGTAATTATCCATATGGGATTAGCCTACAGTATAATCTCAAATTTCGACCGAGGTTGGTACTCCAAAAATCTCGCGAAATTTAAATTGTCGAAATTTAAATTGAACTTCTTATGTAGAAAATAAGCTTGGTTCCACAGTTAATGCATAGTAATAAGTAAGAGTTACTTTACAAATGTAAATACAGTATTACAATTCGTATTAAGCATATTAAATGCATATAACAATTTGTATTAAAGGTTTTCGCAGACGACTCATGACTGAAATGAGTCATCAGCATGCGTAGTAGTGGTGGAGGTGGTAGGGGGAGAGTAGGAGGAAGTGGGGAGATAGCGCGATATTGTTTGTTTACATTTTATTGAACATATTCTGGTATTTCCTTCTTTCTCTGTTCGAGAAAAACGTTCCTTCTTGATATGGAAGGATATGGCCTTCCGTTTTGTAAATTCACCACCTGACATGACTGAGTGTTGAAGCTGGTGGTTAACTCGTAATTACTAAAAACGAGCGAGTCACACAACACAGGCTTGGCCTATATTCCCTTGACCTTGGGCTAGGGTGAATGGAGACTGAGGGTAAGGGGGGAAGGAGCGTGGGAGAAGTGGTGGCAACACACACACACTTCACAGATGACAGTAATATAATTTCGTGACATATTTATTATAATTTCGCTCATTATGTATAAGAAGTCCACGGATTTATTTGAGAATCAACTGTATATATAACTCGGCATGCGTCGAAATCGGTGATTTTTGTGTCGAAATTGGCATTAGGGTAGTGTTATATTTGCTGTCGAAATTAAAACTGTCAAAATTTGAGATTATACTGTATGTATGTTGGTTGATGATATAGATATGGTGCAATAATCTATCTTTGGCTCTGACGCCTCGTTCCCCCAAGGGGGTAGCCATGACAGAAGTGTCTCTAGTTTTCCCTGCTCCAATACTCACTCCTAACTTGTTCAAACCCTCCCCTGCCCCTCATGCTTCTCTCCTTTACATACTCTTCCACTCTGATACAATAAACCTTCATAATATAGTACCAGTACGTCATTTCACTCATGCTTGCACAATTTATACCACGATACTTTATAGAAGGTGTTCTTTATTTATATTTACCGGTATGTGTGGTGATAAAAAATATACATTTCAATAAAACTTATATAGTATGTACAGCCACTGTCAAAAGTTCTGCTGCTACTGGTAAGATGGTGGCATTGAGGGAAATGTTGTGAATTAGACATGCTCACAGTCAGGCAGTAGAAAAGTAGCAAAATTTAGGCCACAATTGTACACTATTTTTCTCATATAAAGCTCTATATACACTTTATATATATAGTAGGACTTTAGTACTATATACAGTACTGGTACATATAAAAGGGTGGCATATCAAATAGCCTAAATACTGGTACCGATTCTCCCAGACTTAAGTGGTTCATAAATTATATATGCACATTATTTATTTCTTGGGCTTTACATATACCATAGTAACTTGCTTTTGTTTCTCTCTCTGTGTGTTGCAGATGGTGGTATGGGCTTGTAGTGCTTCCTAACTTGTGCCGTCCAGTATTTAGTGATCTGGGAAAAAAAAAAATTAAACACAGACTATAAAGGATCAATTTTATTCAGAACATTATTGACTTTTATCTTGGTAAAAATTGTGGGTGTTGGTGTTTGGCTTACTGAACATGTTGGTTATCTTGTAAGTATTGACTTGAAAAAATATAAACCAGTATTGCTTGTTGCCTCAATATAGCGTATAGGATATGTACAGTGTGTATTTTGGTCTTTGAAAAATTCAGAGAAGGTTACAATAGTGTTGCCTGTGGTGGGTTGATGATTTTAGACTCAGGAAAAATATACCAGAAAGAAGTACCGGTATTAAGTTGCGTCAGTGTTGTGTCTGTGTAATGTGGTTTGTGGCCCTTGGAAAAAATCAGGGAGTGGTGGGCTGTTCATGTTAAACCTGGAAAAATAAATTGACTTTGAATGTTACTGCGATTATACTTACTGTACATGGTTGTGGGTTTGATCGTTGTTGTTGTTTGTGGGATGGAAAGTAAGTCTAAGCCAGAAGATAGTGTCATGTTTGCCAGATTGTTTGTTTTAGACTCTAAGAAATAAATAAACTTTGAGCGTTGTCTTGGTTGTGGTTACATGGTGTCGGTGCTGATGTTCCGAGCGCTGGTGGTAGGCGTACCATTGGGCGTGACGTTCGTGGACTGCTTCGGATATGTGGCGCGAGTGGAAGGAGTGTCCATGCAGCCAGCCCTCAACCCAGACACCGGAATTACCAGTGACTTTGTGTTCTTGAGCCGCTGGAGGTCACGATCGTTTGCATACCAGCGAGGGGACATGGTCTCCCTTGTCTCACCCAAGGACCCCAACCAGAAGATCATCAAGCGTATCATTGCCCTTGAGGGGGACCTGGTTGCCACTCTAGGGTACAAACGCCGCCTTGTGCGTGTCCCCGAGGGTCATTGCTGGGTAGAGGGTGACCATACCGGACACTCCCTTGACTCCAACTTTTTCGGTCCAGTCGCCCTCGGTTTAGTGACGGCCCGGGCAGAACAGATCGTGTGGCCGCCTCAGCGTTGGCAACACCTGGAGAGAAGGCTTCCTGAGGAAAGAGTACCGCTAAATCTACGCACTGCGTCGACGAAGTCCAGTTCCATTGCTGATGTATTTGATGACAATGAAGAGTGAAAGAGGAACTAGAAACATCAACCTTAAAGATAAATAAGGAAAAAATAAGAACAAGAAAAGTAAACAAAAGTTGAATTCTCAATTACAACAACGGCAGCAATAATAGCAACAAATACACACAGTAGCTACTTGGACTCCTACTGTACCCTAACAACAGCACAATGAAGGTAGCATCATTTGTTAACTACCTGGAGTTTGAGTTTGAAGGGACGGTGAATAAGAATGCGGTTGTCCTGGGAGATGTAGACAACGACGGACTAAACGAACTCATCATCGGCAATGAGAACGGACTACTGGCAGTGTTCAAGGATGAGAACCCGCGACCTGTGTGTGTAGCAACAGACCTGGGGATGATCAGTGCAATCGCTGTTGGAGACGTGTTCAACTTGGGGTCAAACTCACTGATTGTGGTGACTGGGTGTGGGCAGTGTTATTTGTACGACTTCGAGGGCGAGATACTAGGGAGGTTCGAGGGTGAGGCACCAGGTGGCAGATCCCCAGAGAAGCAGACAAAACGTATACTCACCCCGACACACACCCAGCGCATTCCATCCAATGCCAAGATGGTACTTGTTGGTGATGTGAATGGGGACAGTGTTGCTGAAGTGGTGGTGTGTCTGACAGATCGTGTGGTACGTACATACCGGTGGGTGTCGACCGGGGCACAGCTTGGGGGCAGACCACGGGGTAAACTAGTAGGGCTGAATAAATGGGAGCTTGGAGATCAAATTGGTGGCATCACCTTCAACAAGTGTCGTGACGGCTCACCCTCACTCCTTGTGGCTCAGCCTGGAGGCACCTACTTTAAGGTCCAGCCAGCAGGGGAGGATTCACAGCTTGATCCCTTTGATGAACGCTCCTCTGAACGGCTCACCAAGATGTCTCTGGATTATGAGCCACTGGCTTCCGCACGGCTACGCAACCCAAACATCCACACAGAGATCTGTGGGAACATCCGTCTGAGTAAGGTGCGGCCCGGGTCAACAAGCAGCGAGACAGATGCGTCCGAGGCTCGTAGGTCACACCCAGTACGTTTGAGTAGCAACGAAACTGATGAGTATTGCCAGTACCAGTCACCTCCGGCTTGTAGTACGACTCAGACCACCCTGCCTGGAGATAACAACAACACAAGAACCTCAGCTATTCTACCACAAAGCAACAACAACAATTATATCCAATCCTCTGCCCCTCCACTACAAAGACAAGCAAACAGTGATAATGTAAGAGCCAAAACCACTTTACCACAAGAGAACAGGTGTGTTACTGTAAACATGGGAACACTAATACAAAAAAGAGAAGGGGATGACGAGAGGAAAAAAAGTGAAAGCCAGACTGAAACAAGAAAAAGTGCAACAAAGACTGGGACAAAGGAACCAGGAAGTAAAAGTGAAACAAAGGATGGCGAAAACAAGACCGAGACCAGGGTAGATGTGAAAGTTACTGAGACAAGAGAAGACAAAGGCCAGAAACAATATCAACTGCAACAAGACAACACCACAACGCTCCACCATGGGTATGCACTGGCCACCCTTGACGGTACCCTAATGCTAGTACAGGAAGGTCGTATACAGTGGAATCTACAGGTGGACCATCAGCTGTTTGCCGTGTGTGCATTGGATGTGACTGGCGATGGAAGGGACGAGGTGGTAGCATGTGCGTGGGACGGGAATACATACATAGTGTGTGAGGGCACTGACTGTGTGCGCTTCACATTCCACCAGCCTGTGTCTGCGTTTACTGCCGGCCACTACGGAATCAAAGAAAGACAGGTGAGGGGGGAGGGGGGTTCTGTGTTTTTGTCTGTTTATCTGTCTTCCTCTCTCTTTAATATTATTGCTCTCTGTCTTGTTTCTGGTAAATATAGGCTAACACTACATTATGTAACACAAGCATACTCTGCCCAGGGGGGCTGACTTTATTCTCTCTGTGAATACTTGCCATCCCCGACAGGGCTAGAAAAAATATTGTAGGATCTGGTCACATTCTAATGGATTTGACGAGATCTGCCCACATGTATTGTTGTAGGATCTGGTCACATTCTAATGGATTTGACGAGATCTGCCCACATGTTTTTAATCAGTGTGAGATGTACTGCAACCGGAGGCTTGTTTTTCTCTCTATCTCACTTCTGTGTGGACTGCCAGCACACGGGGATGCATCAACCCTTTGCATGCAGCAGTGTAAACTCCCTCCCCCTTATGGTCCTTTCAGGACTGGTCTCATGGAAGGTGCAGCCCCACTTGTAGCTCTTGTGGTAACATGGACTTGTGATCAAAGACCTTCCCTCCAATGAAGCCCCCAGACTCCCTGGTCCAGTAAGCTCTGGTCCCATTTCCCTGGGATGTGCTTCGGTAGCCCAGGCATATAGGGCCAGCCCCTCCTTTATTTTAATTTGTTTTTTCACTGTGACCAGAGCGTACTGGGGGTCTGTGGGACAGGAGGCCATTCTGCCCCGGGAGAACATCAACAACAACAACACTAACATACTGTTTATTACATTTGTCATTTGGCACAGGCCCAATAAATTACAGTACAGTACTTGGTATTTATTATATGGTAATGGGTAACAAGTGGTTGGGAAAGTATTTGTGATTTTTTAATGTGAAACAGAGTGAGTGTGATGGTGTTATATCAAGTGCTTTATCTGATATCTTTAAATCATACAGATAAATGTTATCTGCAAGAGTAAGATTCATGCATCTTAATTTAGTAGCATCCTTCAATAATGACCTTGTTATGTGTGAGTACACTGTACAGGCTGTATTAATTATGTATATTTGCATTAATCTCTGATTTTACCTCTGTACTGTACATCTCTTAGGTAATGTGTTCATGTGTTTACATACAGTATGGTATTCTTAGTCTGTCCATCATCCTGTGTATCCATGTGTACACCCGCCAGGTAACGTGCCTCGTGTATGTATCATTCGGGACGCGAGTGTGGGTGTACCATGACCTGAGCGTGGCCCCTGTGGTGACACGCACACTGACAGACATCCTGCAGCAGTACCCTCGCTACCATGCCCTTCTGCAGCGTCTCCCCCACCCTCTACACCAGTCCCACCCCATTGCACTCAGACACTTACACCATTACCTTCTCTATGGACCTTTTCAGTAGCTTTACAGAACTTTGATAGCCTTCTTCATTACCCTATTCCTGTGTATACAGTACTGTCTTATGGAGAGTGGCAAATAGGGTGAAAAAAGGATAAATATTGTGTACTCTGTACAGTAATATGTAAAATTCTGTATACAATATAATGAAAGTCTACTGAATATCATAATTATAAAGTAAATATTGAGTGTATTGAACTATTGCACAAGTTAGTCATACATGAGTGCCAACCAGTGTATATGGATGGAGGTGTACAGTAAAGCTAGGTGTGTACAGTGTATACCTATCATTGTAGTACAGTACTGTACGTACAAGTTAGTCAGTACATAGTATACAGTACAAGAGTATTAACCAGTTTATACATAGGGAGGTACTGTATACAGGATAAATGAGGTGTGTATAGGTTAAACTGTGTAGTGGATGGGAGCTGTTTGCAGTTATGGATTCAGTAGAAGAAAATTGTGTTACCATAAAACACCCTAACTTTGGACATTTTTTACATGGTTTAGTCATGTTTGGTGTCATGTGGTAGCCAGGTAGAATAACTACTAAATCCATATAATTAAAAATTAATCACACTAAACTCGTGCTTATATTTTTTCAATTTTCAAGTATCCGAAGTTAGACAGAAATTTCCTAACTTCGGACGGCTCTTCCCAACTTCAGACAGGGTTGTATTTTCCCTTTAAACATGAATGGTTAACAGCATCAATCTCTGGACATGCTGGCTGAACTTTGGACACATGAGAAGTTTTTTTTTAATTTGCCGCATTCACTGCCCGAGTTATACAAATACTGTATAAAGAGATATATCCAAAAATAGGTTCTTTTTTAAGCACATAAATTGAGATCACAATAAGTTGTATCATATCACATTGTAGTGAGGTTTTCTTGGCATAGATCTAACTAAGAACTATTCAAAAGCTTTTCTAGACAAAAAAAAAAAAAGGCATTGTGTATACTGTACACAAAACCAGAAGAGGAAGTGACCTCTTCTGCCAATAAAAAATTAACCTAAATACAGTATCAAGTTGCTACCTCACTGACTCAACAAATGCATACTGAAATAACATACAGTAATAGGACCTCCATAAGTTACATAATACATAATAACATAATTCCAGGTAATAATGACACCCACACCCACTTTTTGTATTCTTTGACTTGATTACCTGTATAAAATACTATAACTGAATAACTAATATAACTTTTTTCTTCAAAATAAAACTCATTACTGGTTAAGACACCATACTGTAGCACCTTACAGACAATAACTTTGATACTGGTAGTACTGACAATCTTACAGAACTATATCACATATTATTTGGGTACCAGTATCATTACTTAGGCCATAGGTTTACATCTACATAAAAAATCATCCTTTGCCTGTGGTCAAGTACCAGTCCAGTACAGTATTAATTTGTCTGTTCGAAGTTGGGACTCTTCTGTAAAAAATAGAAATATTCACTAAAAAAATCATAACACGGTTATGCATGCATATGTTTTAAATTTGTTTACTGCCCAGTACTTACAGAGAGTGTCCATGTATATTCGTGTCATTCACGTTCTTACAATTAAAACTGTTATGTATGAACAAAGTTTTGCAGGGTTAAAAAATGCAGACTTTTTTTTCATTGCTTTTGTCAAATATTTTCAGCCACATATATTCAAGCTATTGTAATAGAATTTATACATAATAGTCTGTGAACATTCCCCTAACTAACACCATCATAATTTTTGCAAATATAGCACTATCTTCCAGTACAGTTGAATTATTACATTTTTTCATGAAATGGCGCAGTCCGAAGCTAGGGAGTTTTACGGTACTTATTTTGTTCTATTCTTCTTTTAAGAGAATTCAGTCATTTGAAAAGTAAACTGAAAGAAATTGTACTTCCATAATGATTGAAACCCATCAAAACCAAAATGAAGAAATATGAACATTAAACACATAAATGTGGGTGGAAAATTACTAGAAATATACAAATTTACACCTATGCTTAACTTCTTTTAAACTTTGTACAAATATACCAGCTTGGGGGTCTCCCTTATTAAATATCTTGTTTTTTCAGTAATTGTAATATAGTCCAAGACAAATCTAACCAATGATTAACACAAGCACAGCAGGTACTTATCTGCAACTTATAAACACAGGAATGTATGCAAACAATGTACAGAATTTAAATTCATAATTTGCCAGGATTTGAAATATTCACTACAGTATCTCAGGTCAGTGTTTACATATTAAATGTTCAGTTCTTGTATTGAAGCAAGATGTACACTCGAGCTCGTAAATTCCCAACCACTTATCAAAATGTTTATGTCATCTGAGCTGGTACCGCTGTGTGGGTAAGGTCTTATTGTAGGTGAAAGATTGTATCATGTTGCTCTTCTATGTTCCACCTACTCTGATTCCTCCCCAAATAAATGTTACCAGCTCAAATGGCATAAACATTTAAGTACAGTATGTAGTCGCGAATTTACGAGCTCAGGTGTACATAATGTTTTTGAATAATTTGACAGTCAGAATTAAATGTCAAGTAACCTCTCTTGTGGTGGAAATGGAGAGCTACAGATTCCTCCAAACTAAGCCAAAAACAGACTACCTTGGTACAGTACATTTGAAGAGAAGGTGTGATATTTGTTTGGAGGGCTACATAGACTCCAGTTTGCCCACAAGATTTGCAGTGCCACAAAGACATTTAAGTATACTACTGTATAAACAAAAAGAAGCTTTTAATTATATTTGAGATTCCCAGTTTCACATATATACAATGTATGCCTTCATGTCTGTAGAGTGTTAGAAAGGAAAGTTATGTTTGAAAGTCATAATGCCACAAGTACAGTACACATAATATATCTTCAATAAGTAGCATACAGTATATGTAAATTTTTGGGATCAGAGTTTGATAGGACAGAGAATAGAATCTGTATTAGAGTTTACCATCAGATCAGAGAGGTTATAGGACTTTTTACTCCAACTGTAAATGTTATGTAGCATTATGTAGGGGAAAATAATGTCATCTTCTTGACTTGTAAATAAAAATGAAATTCATATGCTGTTTACATTTGATTTATACTGCCTTTTTATAAGAATTATAGTAGCCATTTGAATATAAACATGTATCCTCCAGGAAGTAATTTAATATACTTCTCTGTTTTATCAGTTTATGATCCCATGAAGCTTATATTTTCATATTTCATGACTTGGCAGATGTGGCGACAGGACATTTGCCGCCGACTGTACTATGGTGCACAATAGTTCATTCCCTCGACCAGCTACAATAAGAATTAATTCTCTGTGGTTCAAACTAACCACAGTTCAACGTCTACCCTCCATTATTTAGTTGTTTGAGCCAAATGCTGAGGGAATAAACTTTTATTCACCTAATAATACAAATTATTGTATGTCAAGGAATTGGAGGGCTGCTGTTTCCTCCAAAATATGTCAGAAATCAGTCTAGTTGTTTCAGTATGCCAGTGTATCATAGAATGGAGTTTTTAGTAGCCCTCCATTTTCCCCAATAGAGACATTCTCTTATTGCTTTTCTTTTAATGTAACACAAACAGAACTCGGTGCCATAAAGTTTGTGGAGGAGGGAGTGGGTGTGCTGTGTGATGCCATCCAAATCTACGCCCAACTCTTCATCAAGTGAGTGCAGCAGACAGTATAGTACTCGTGTGCACAACAGTTTGGTCAAACCTCAATTTATTTTATTTATTATATTTTTTTCTTTCAAGTATGGTTCTTTAAAGTTCATGTTATGAATTTAATGTAAATGTGATCTTACTCAAAAATAATATGTTTCATCTGAAGTAAAGGTCACAAGTTGATATAGAGGAAGCCATAATTCAAAGTAATGAGGTCTCAGAAGCAAAAGAAGTGCTTAATTTACAGTATTTAAAGTAAATTTCAATTTGAAGTAAAGAGGGTTTCAATTTATTGTAAAGTAAAGGTGTCAGTTTGAAAAAAAAAAAAAAGTAAATTTGAAGTAAAGGAGGTACTGTACCAGTTTTCACAATGAACACACACTTAAACATCACTACAGGACTGGCGTTGAGGACCGACAAACATTAGAAGTGACTGTGGGTAAGAGCAGCCAAGCAGTGAGGAACGCAGCCACTCAGTTACTGGATCTCGAGGTAAATGGTCCACACTGTATTGATAGTGTACTGTAGTTATTTATATATAGGTGCATGAAGGAAAAAGGAAAAATAGGACAGTGGAAGAGGGTAAAGGGATTGGCTCAGGCTGGATGGAGTGCCTAAATCTTTAAAGTAATGCCCACAGTTTTACAGGTAATATCCCCTGCAGGAGGTAGTGATAGTACCCGTAGCAGTATAAATACAATATTCATAATAAAAAGTACATGTTTGAAATCTGTAAAGCTAGAGTCAGCACAGTATTCATAGTATTAAAGAAATAGGGTATGATAAGTCATTAACACATATACCATGGTCAAGCCAGTACCTATACTGTACAGTATTCATATTATTTTCTGTTCATTGATTAATAAGTTACTATACGTTTCAGCCCCGGACAGACGCTATTTTTCGTAAATATCTCCTAAATGACTCTTTGTATAAGTATAATATTTCAGCACACTACCTTTAACATCCGGGCGTAATTTATGGCTGACATACCATATTCCTATATGTTTTATGCGAGGAGTTTACTTGTGAAAAATAACAAAAAGCTGGCCAGTCATATTGACGCATTCAAAGGAAAGTGTGGGGTAGGGAAGGAAGAAGTGGTGTGGGGGGTGTTCTGGGTGTTGGTGGAGGGGTTACACGAGTACCCCACACTCGTCCGATTCTCTATAACGCCTTAGATATGATGACTGGATTAGGCTTAATATCACTCAGTAAACTCCTAACATAACACATATAGGAATATGGTATGTCAGCCATAAATTACGCCCGGATGTTAAAGATAGTGTGCTGAAATATTATACTTATACAAAGATTCATTTAGGAGATGTTTACGAAAAACAGCGTCTGTCCGGCGCTGAAACGTATAGGTAGTATACGACAAGGCCAGTATTCTTATAAAGGTTAAAGAAAATGGGAAATGGATAGCCTCTCCTCTCCCTTGTATCCACCTAACCCCTTCCAGTTTGGGAACAACTGCCCTAGATATTGTGCTTCTGTTTCTACCTTCAGGACGAGTGGGATGATTTCTTAGGGAAAATTGAAATTACTGGTAATGTGAATGTGAAGGAGATGGTGGGTGTGGGTGTGAAAGTGCCGGATGAGGTGCGGATGACTATTGTGGGTGTGGAGGGAGGTGCAGGGGGTGCTGAGGTGAGTGTGGCTGACCTCCTGGCAGCTTCTCCTCTCCCGCTCACTCTCCTGATCCTCAACCGTCACTTTGCCTGACTACCGTGACGCACTCATGTCGCCCAACTGTTCCAGAGACAAGTGAGTTTTGGCATACACACACACTTACTACTGCATAAGAAACAACATGCACACAACATACCAACACACTCATACACACATACAAGTAACAATATACACACAACTTAATATAAAAATGATGAGAAAAGGTTTATCTTTTATAACTCAGTTAATGCCATACATACGTGAGGTTATACATTAACAGTTAATATCACAACTCTATAATAGCCTTGGCGTTGTAGTTTGTGTGTTACAGTATCAATATTCTACAGGACATGGGTGTCATGGTGTGCGAGGCAGGTGATGAATTTCACTTTGTTGGTTTGTCCATTTCTGTCGTATATTTTTCTGTATGACTTTCTTAACATACCTATGAAAAGTAATAGAAAGACTCCTGTCTCTCTGGGTACACTCACAGTCCTATATGCTGAACACGCTGGCATTATTTAAAAAAGGGCAAAGAATGTTAGTGAAGTTGATGGTCCGATGTGATCAGGTGAGGTTTGTTTTGAGTAAATGGGGGGTAGGGGAGACAGCCGACCAATAGCCAGTTGGCTTCACTTTTGTGACGTCATGCTGCCTCCTTTATATTATAACTCTATGACTTGTACAGTTGGACACAGGAATTCGAGGTATAGCCCAAGTGAAAGATGGTCAATTTCGCTCAATATCAAGTTCCTTAGTGCCAAATAGGAGACACCAGGGGCAGAAGTCAATATTGAGGATGGTAATAAAAAGAAACTACCTGATAATAGACACTAGTTACTCAAATGGGACAAGTATATTTCACCTGGGCTGTAGCACAATTCCTGTGTCCAACTGTACTTACAGAGCGAGTTGGGTAGTGCAGGGTGCAGTGTGGTGGTGGTGACATTTGGGGAGGAGAGAGGTGCAGTGAGATGGCAGCAGGAGACCAAGTGCCCCTTCCAGTATTACAGAGACCAGACACGCTCGCTCTACACATTCCTTGGGCTCAGGAGGTACAGTACTGTACGATGTGTGGTTGGATGGTTTTTACAGTTTTTCATTGAAGACAACTACAAAATGTTTTCCCAGGCTTTTTACTCAGTCCATTATTATTCTCATGTTCTTCACTTTGATTTCTCTTTCTCTATCAAACAAGGTGAGGACATAAGGTAGAACCCCATTCACTATTCCCATCTGTGAAATAAAAAGAATGAATGAGATGTTCATAATCAGCTCTATTTACTACACTTTCTGTCATTATTATTTTAATTAAAATGGGAATTAGCACCAAGTCCAGAGAGATTTTTGGCATAGAGCAAGCATGGAGGTGGAAGAATGAAAGTAGGCAGAGGAAAGAAGGAAAGTCAGTCTACAATTGGTACCTCCATTAGCATCATCCTTATTACAATCAGTGTCAACACCACCTTCACTTCCAGGATTATTACCATCTGTCATCACCACCTTCATTACCAGATCAGTGAAGGCTGTATGGAATACTGCAACCCTGAGTTACTACGGGAGTGAGGTGGCAAAGGGCACACCCTTACCCCAGAGTTATACCGACCTGGAGGACGACCCACACCAGATGGGTGGAGACTTCATCTTTGACTCCAACGCCACACTCAAGTTTGTGTACCGGAGTAAAACTGCAAGCGACAGACCCTCAGTTGACCACATTCTCCAAGCCATTCATAACATTCTGTAACTAGGATAATCATTTTAGTTAAATATCTTAATATTCCTGATACTTACAGTACTGTAGTTAAATATTTTAGCATGCCTACTATTTATAGTAAATGTGTGAACACTGAGCAGAGAAATCTTTTAAATATATGTGTACAGTAATAGTTGTGCCATTTGTGTGAATGAGACTGCATCCTGGGAGTAACACCACAAAAGTGAAGGTGTGTATGTAAACTCATATTGAGCCATACACACTGGATGTCTACCCTGTGTATGTGTCATTTGTCAGGATGCATTCTCTTGCAACCACACACAAACACACACAGAAGCACATTATAAGGACATTGTACACAATAAGGCAAGTGCTGTATGCCACAATCACAAGATAATACACAGGTAAACAGACTGCCTGCCTAAGACCCTGTACACAAGATAAGCAGAGGGCAGATATTGGTAATAAACAGTGTGAGTCACAGTGGTACCCATGTGATATAGAAGCCAGTGTATAGCAAATAACTAGATAACCACCAACCTTATTAATATTGGCTAACACCTGAATACACAGGGGTTGTTCTTATCATTGTTGTTCTCTACCTACGATAGAGAGTAGGGAGAGAATAGAGAAAGAGAGTAGAAAGGAGAGTAGGGAAAGAGAGTAAGACTCCGACATAACCAAGGAATGGTCACAAGGAGATATGCCTAATCCACAGATAATATAAACTGATTAATGTAGCAGACTAGGTATGACTAAGAACACGAGGACTATACCTCATGACCACATGACAACAAGACAAGTAACTTTCCTACCACATGATCCACGTGGCATCCGGCCACGTAAGCATGACAACACACAGTAATAATTGTATCCAAAGACAACTGACAACTCAAGTGAAATTGTATATAAACAGTGACACTTACCTAATAGATAGGATAACTTAAACTGTCTCCCAGGGCTATAGGCTTGTCTCCACAGAGAGAGACTATATACATATAAGACCAGGCACATCAGTATCATTCCCTGTGTAGATATAAGTGTATATAAATAAATGTATTAAGCCTTGAATAAGAAACTTGTGAAATCAATTACCTAAGAACACCACTCCGCCGAACTCGCTACCAACAACTAACAACCAACAACCAACAACTCACTACAACAACAATGTACTGTACCAGATTCTTTGAAGAGACTAGAATCAGGACTGGTACATTTTGGTGACAGCGGTGTTTTTGTGCAACATACAAGATTGCAAAAAGGTAGACTTCACGGGAGACAGTGAATAACATAGTTCAAGACAAGTTGAAGATTTTATTTGTAAATTCTCTCAAATAATTTCTTCAGTGGGAATAATCTTACAACCTCTAACGACAAAGATAAACCACAAATTCATCACCTACAAGACACCTACTTCAACATAACTGCAACTAGACCTACAACGGGACCTCATCTACTTCACAACAATCAATCATCACTACCCCAGGCGTCCCTGTACGTAAATTCTCTCGTAAGGACAACGCCATCCCTTCATCACTACCCATGAGCGTCCCTGGAACGTAAGGACGTCATCACTTCATCACTACCCATGAGCGTCCCTGGAACGTAAGGACGTCATCACTTCATCACTACCCATGAGCGTCCCTGGAACGTAAGGACGTCATCACTTCATCACTACCCATGAGCGTCCCTGGAACGTAGGACAACGTCATCACTTCATCATCTCCATTCTCCAAGCTGACACCTTGTTACGTAAATTCTCTCGTAAAAGGCAAGTCAACATTCATCATCTTCACTCCAAGAACGACTACTAGTGTGTTAGTGTGCGAGCTACTCATCACCACGACTGGCCAGACACCCCACATAGACGTCAACTCGTCGTCATCATCATCGTTGCAACTAAAGTACTAAAAGTAGGTACACATTACATGTACATTACATTATTTTTCACTTGTCTACGAACATGTTAGGATAAAATTAGGTTTCCTCATTAAAGCCCAGAAAAAAAGAAAAGAAGTGCCAAATTAAAACAAAGTAAAGAATTCTTCCCCATTAATCTAAAGGTATCGCAATAACTTCGAATATCCCTGATAATGATTCAATATCCTCTGAGCTAGATTCCCCTGCCTCCCTAAAAAGTCTCGTTGTGGTGCCAACACATACGAGTACATTTTCTTCTTCTCCAACCATAACCCCATTAAAAACTCAATCTGTCTATTATATCATCCTGTATTATCACTAACAATGACTACTCCTCTACAATCTCCTATCGTCTCTGCTCATCATCTAACAAATACTGATTCCACTGTCTCTTCTATGCTAACAATGAAACTCTTACCTACCACCATTTCTCATGTAAAGCATTTTAAGGGAGATAATCCAAGATATGGGATTCATCTCTTCTTGCGTCATTTGGAGAAGATATTTTGCAAAGCGAATATAGAGCAGGACGAACATAAAATAGCATTGGTAAGAGAGTATATTGCACAGAATAGTCCAGCCAGTTCTAGGTTAAACACAAGTGCTTTTTCTAATCCAAAGAATTTAACGTCATATGCCACATTTAGACAGTCACTTATTGATGTTTTGGGGGATGGTAAAGTACAAAAATCGTTCTCAAGGGTTCAAAGAATGACTAAAAGAAAGGCAAACAAAATAAATACAAGGGAACTAGCAAAAGCACTTGCATCAGCAGGATCGCTAGAATTATATTCAAAGAAATCTCGCATCATACATCATGTATTACATATTACTCACTCCAGGGATAAGAAGAATTATAATTTTGATACCATAACTCAAGGGGAATCACACAGACAACGTTGCAAACATTGTAACGAAGATAAGCATAAGACCAGTGAATCTGATAGTAATAAATATACAGGAAATTATCAAGGGAAATCAAAGCATAAATACTGTCATTCACATGAGTCAAATTCGTATTCCTTAAATGAACACATGATCCTTAACAAAAGGAAACAAAGCTTGCACAATCGAAACATGATGTATGAAACGAGACCACCACGATATTAAAGTGGCATCAATAATCACATAAGTAAATAAATACTGCCCTGTCGTCGTAAATACCTATAATATAATAATAATAATCCCTGTCTAAGTATCACATAGTAATATTTCATTAATGATAGACACAGGAACAGCAGTTTCCTTGTTATCGGATAATTCCTTTAACAAATTGTGCAACTTAGATCCCCAGCGGGTTTTATAAACTAAGATTGAACAGGTGATATAAAATTGTCACATATGACAAATAATAAATGAACAGGTATTAGGGACACTAAACCCTTCCTGTACGGTTAGACAAAAACTAACCAAATACACATAATAATATGCACTAAACATAAAATAATACATTTTAGGTATTAATGTATTTTAATACAGGATTGTCCAGGCCAAAATATAAGTCCATATATATGTATTGAAAAAACAAAACAAAAAACGGGAACTATTCCATTATCATAAAGGCCTACTGCAGATAATACTATATTACCACTAAATTTCGTCCATGAATCGAAGGTAGAGCTTCCATCTCATGTTACAACCACATATTAGTGTTCTATCCTTAGTAGAGTCTGGGAAAATAACCTGGGAATGTATCTACTTTCACTAATGTAAAGGATAATAATATTGCTACTATCTATATCTTTAAGAAATCAACTACCAATAATCAGGTAAAGAAAATGACATATTTATATGATCGGTACAAGATGGAAGTTAGACTAAATACCACAAGAAATATATCAATTTTAACCGAAGAGTTAAAAGATAATCATATAAGGGAGAAACTTAGAAAATTGGTCAGGAAACGATATTTTCTAATTTATCGTGATAATTTTATTAATATACTAGCCACATATCAAAATGCGATTGCCCTACCTGGTAACATTTTTAGGAATAACCTATTTATAAATAAGCATATAGGCGACCATACCTTATACTAGACAGAAAATTATAAATGATAAATGAAATGTTGGATGAAAGTATTATTAAGATTTTAACTCCCCCTTTTAACAGTCAAATGTTTTTGGTTTCAAAAATGATGGTGAATTTAAGCCAGTACTTCTTTATAGAGATATAATGCTACAAGTAAATATAAATATCCCCTCCCTCCTTTAAGGATGTTTTCGCTAACATTGCTCAAACAAAACATATTAAAATTGGTCAGTGGACACTGGCAAGTAGCATTATATAATAATACATTTAATACGTCCCATGGTTATTATGAATACATTCGTAGACCATTTGGGTTACGTAATGCTCAATCAACATTTAAGCATATGCTAAATTTTCGTGTCAGTGTTATTAATAACGTAATCATCGCTTAGCTAGACAATTTGATTATTTTTCTAATAAGGTACAATCACAATATTTAACAATAAGGAAGGTTAAATAGACATTGAATTAGGTAGGCCTCAAACTTTAAATATATATGTTTCATAATATTACCAGGATATTATAATTATAGGTTATACATTAACCACCACTGGGCTCCATACACATAAAATAAAATACGAACAATGACAGTCAACTAACGTAAAATCACTCTTGAGTTTATGTTCGTATATAGAGAATCATTATAAAGACATTTTTCCCATTTAACAAACACACTAAATAATCTCCTCAGGAGAATGACAGATGTGTATGGAAGTCAGAAAAGTTAATAAAGGTTAATTAATGTCAGCTCCAATTCATGCATTTCCATATATATAATAATAATAATAAATAATAATAATATCACGTGTACAGATGCTTCTTCAGTAGACTTAGGCACTGTACTTATGTAAGATATAGCTAAGTTCTACGTCGGGTATCTACTTATGCATAACGAATATTTAATGCACAGCAAACTCGTTACTCTGTACCGAACCAGGAACAATTAACAAATAATGTTAGGGGCAATTCGTACTTTTAGAAAATCGTATTAGGCTATCCTTTACAAATACTCGTGAATCACTAATATATTCTTGGCTTAGTATAATCTCAAACCTTAGCGTGAAAAGTAGCCAGATATTATCGAACCATTAAGGAATTTCTCCCACATATTGATATTAACTACCTTCCAGGATGATTATAGAAAAAAAAAAAAAAAAATAACAAATCCCTTAAACAATCATCTTGTCATTTACTTCAGAAGTCACTCATGGACGTGGTAAACATGCATAAACATTAGCAATTCCTATGCTAAAATATAATAAGACATTATTTAACTCTGAGGATGAAACTAATGGACGAGAATTACAGTCACTTAAATAATTTTCCCTTTATGATAAGATTTTTACAAAAAAAAAAAAAAAAACTTAGTAAAAGTGACTTATAAACCAATGAAAGTGATACATTAAATAATGCTTCCCTCAGTGTTAATTACCCTTTTATCAAAATGCAACAGGACATCCTGGGAGAGAATATCAAAACAATCTCCATATAATATATTATCAACATAAACTATGGGTAGATGATAAAACATATATCGCTCAGTGCGAAACATGCAATGCTCCATGACAGGAATATAATCCTGGACGAATCAGGAGACATAATAGGAATAATTCTACTTTCCTTACCAATTACAAATCAGGGCATAAATAAACTATTACCTATGGTTAACCATTTTTCTAAATATTTAGTGGCGGCACCACTACATGATAAAAACCGCAAATAATACGTGCACATATATCTAATCCCAAATTATTTTATGCCTATATACATGTCCCAATATTATAAAGATATCTAATTTCTACTAATTTGAAGCAAACGTTTGTATAACCATATCTCCCCATATCTCCCAGCAGCTAATGGGTAACAATACGGCAAAACCGTAAAATACTACAAGTACTTGGTGGCACAGAAACAATGGAAATCCCTCCACATGGAAAGACTGCATCAAAAAAATGACAGTCTATGAATACTACAAAACATGGAAATAAAAGGAAAAACTCCTAATCAAATACTATATGGCGTACAAGAAACGTCTTTCATATAATTATATGAGATAACAATTGCCACACAGAAGCCAGGCTACAACAAGGACAACTTCGCTGAACAACAGTGAGTTGCAGTTCAACAATTTCATCATGATACACAAGCAATTTTCGGGCTTGCAAGGAAATAATGCGTAATCGCCTACACAAGCAATTTTCGGGCTTGCAAGGAAATAATGCGTAATCGCCTACACAAGCAATTTTCGGGCTTGCAAGGAAATAATGCGTAATCGCCTACACAAGCAATTTTCGGGCTTGCAAGAAAAAAAATGCGTAATCGCCTACACAAGCAATTTACGGGCTTGCAGGAACAAAATGCGTAATCGCCTACACAAGCAATTTACTGGCTTGCAGGAATAAAATGCGTAATCGCCGGTCTAATAAAGCAAATAATTCAAATGTTCACTCCAGGTGATACATAAAATAATACGGGTACCCGATCGAAGTTTAAAAACTTCACACAGTCATATCTTTAGTAGGTAATAAACTTATAATAAAGAATATTTTTACCAGGCGGATGATATTGTATATGTAAACAGGATAAAGAGATTGGTAAAGCGCGCAAAACCATCCAAAATAAAACCAATCCATATCACTGAAACATAACAATTTCCTCTTCTTAGTAAATTTATCCCTACTATATACTATATAATGAAATAATCAATTACAAACATAAATCCGATCGGTTTACTATGAAATAAAATTATATTTCTTTTTACAGATGTGGCCCAAATCAACCAAAATGGATAATAATTTTTGTCTCTACTCTCAACAGCTCCAGGCTCAGACGAGGAACACAACGCAGTACAAATGACGTCTTCAATCCGAGAGCTCTCGTATACAATTTTATTAACAAGCAGATGAAAAGAAAAGAAAAATAAATAAACTAAGGGTGACAAATGATATAATCACTATTTCTTACTCTTTACAGATTTTATCCCAGTGAGCAGTGGCTACAGCTACAAGTATTTACTGATACACTAGTTTATTTGACAGGTATCACACAAATGGAATCCAGCGACTAAGGTAATATTGTTCGCTTATTATACAAAATATATAATGGTTTGAGCCATCACCACAGCCCAGAGCGTGGTTGGGAAAAATTTTACGTGTATTTTCGTGAACATTATTTAGTACTGCTTACATAGTGGTATACACATATATCCTATAAAATAAAGAATTATGAGACAAACTGTTGCATATAGTGGTAAGTGTAACAGGTAAAAAGCATTGCACAGATATTAAATACGAATTATAGAGGTTTACTTAACCAAAAGAAAATATTCACATATACTTAGTAGGCTTCTATTTATTTCTGCGAGAAGCAGGAAGCTGTATTACGAGTACAGGAACTTTGAAAGAAAGTACAACCATTTATTAGGAGAGTATTTACTGCGGGTAAGATAAGATTAACTCATACATAATAACTATAACATGCAAAGGAAAAATCAGTGTGAAGTACTATCTTACCAAAATATCTTTCTTCCACCTATTTTAAATATTATTATACAATCGTGCGTAGTATTTTAATACAAGAGTATATACTCATTATTATTCCCATAGAAGGTAAAGTATTATTCACAAGCTACGCACTTCAAGAATTCCCAATGAAAATAGAAATAATCTTTTAGTGTTCAAATTTCCTCCAAGAAGTATTATACTTAGTGATGATGTCATCAATGACACACACTCCTCAAGTACCATGTTGCATGTCCTTATTTATATGTTGGTCCTGCATAAATATTGGCAAGTATTCCTCCAAAGGATGCGAAATCTCCACTTGCTTTGAAGCAATTCAGGCACTATATGCATGTAATTCATATCTATTACTAATCAAACCTCTCTTATATCATCAAATTTCTATTTCTACTATCTATACTTACCTACTGATAGACTATTAACAATATATTACCCTACTCACCCTACACATGGCATGGATTAAGGCTACTGTAGAGAGGCAGACTCAGATAAAATCGATTCAAGGGAATCGTTACATTGGAAAATAAAATATATAATTGCTAGACAATATATCCCACTCTCTTCCACCTTTCAATATATTTCATTTAATATCGACTTGTTTAATATCTCCCTATTATCAGTTGTTTCAGAAAAAGTGAAGCTGGGAAGTTATTCAAGGAAACTGGGAATCAAACATCCTGCTAGTATCAGTTGGTTACTCCATATATTGATGAAAATAAAACTTGGTACAAATAATTAATATCCCATGTCTTATCTTTCTGGCAGGTACTATAACATTTTTATATAGAAAAGGTCTACTGTCATATTTTGCATTGTATAAGAGAACTCTATCAATGTAGACTGAATTATCTTGTTATGGAAAATTAACATTTAGCTGTTATTGCACAGCCACAACATATCAACAAGGCCTCTTCATTAATGTGTGAATTTTTAGCATAGGTTAGCTTATACACATAACTACAAGCACCTAGCTCAACACATTAATTTTAAGATTATTTCTTTATGTATGTACCAGTGTATTTTATTCATGTATTGATGTTCATTTTAAGTATATGATGTGCCTATGGCTTTGATGTCAATTTTATATTATTATTGAGGTATTCACTGATAATATCTTAGTTATTGTGTACCCTACCTACATTGTATGTTTGTTTCCACAATCAAGGTAATCTGAGACAGATTACGGTAGCGGCCTCGAGCGATTGTACACAATAAGGCAAGTGCTGTATGCCACAATCACAAGATAATACACAGGTAAACAGACTGCCTGCCTAAGACCCTGTACACAAGATAAGCAGAGGGCAGATATTGGTAATAAACAGTGTGAGTCACAGTGGTACCCATGTGATATAGAAGCCAGTGTATAGCAAATAACTAGATAACCACCAACCTTATTAATATTGGCTAACACCTGAATACACAGGGGTTGTTCTTATCATTGTTGTTCTCTACCTACGATAGAGAGTAGGGAGAGAATAGAGAAAGAGAGTAGAAAGGAGAGTAGGGAAAGAGAGTAAGACTCCGACATAACCAAGGAATGGTCACAAGGAGATATGCCTAATCCACAGATAATATAAACTGATTAATGTAGCAGACTAGGTATGACTAAGAACACGAGGACTATACCTCATGACCACATGACAACAAGACAAGTAACTTTCCTACCACATGATCCACGTGGCATCCGGCCACGTAAGCATGACAACACACAGTAATAATTGTATCCAAAGACAACTGACAACTCAAGTGAAATTGTATATAAACAGTGACACTTACCTAATAGATAGGATAACTTAAACTGTCTCCCAGGGCTATAGGCTTGTCTCCACAGAGAGAGACTATATACATATAAGACCAGGCACATCAGTATCATTCCCTGTGTAGATATAAGTGTATATAAATAAATGTATTAAGCCTTGAATAAGAAACTTGTGAAATCAATTACCTAAGAACACCACTCCGCCGAACTCGCTACCAACAACTAACAACCAACAACCAACAACTCACTACAACAACAATGTACTGTACCAGATTCTTTGAAGAGACTAGAATCAGGACTGGTACAACATTATATAGGTTATGCTTCTTCTCTTCCCTTCCTTTCTTTCTTTCTTCTCTCTTCCTCCCACCCTCCCTTCCTTTTCTCTCTTGTCCCTCCTCTTCCTTTATTATCTATTTCTTCCTCCCATCCTTTCTTATGTCACATCCTCCTATCTTCCATTTCCTTATTTTGTCCCCAATCTTCTTCCTTCACCACAACTCCTTTCTCCCACCTCTCAACTACTGTATCACTCTTTCATTCTAGCCATTTCCCTCCCAGTCATTTCCCTACATTACCTAGAGCTACTGTAATACTACTACTACTACCACCAGGCTAGAAAGACATTAAGGGTCAATTCCACAGTGGTATTTGTTTTTTAGCTTCCCAACCAACCACACTTGTAAGGGTTCATTATTTTCCAAAAGCCAAGTACAGTATCTACATTCACAAAATCTATCCAACAGTTCTATCAATCAATCAATCAATCATCATCAATCAATGTATATTAAAAATTGCAACCTTTTCAAACTTTCAAAAGATCTCATATTTGAAATACCAAGGATTTTACTATAAAATGTTTCATCTTCACTACTCCCAATTTTTTTTCAATTTCGAACGATTTTACGATAAAATGTTTCATCTTCACTACTTCCTCACTACTTGACATCTTCACTACCTGATACGACATCAGATTGGGGGGTGGGGGTGGGTGAAGGGGCGAGCGAAGCGAGCTGCGAGTGGGAGGGGGTGAGCGCAGCGAGCAGCGCCGCAGGCAAAAGCACCCACGGCGCAGCCGTGGTGGGCGAAGCCCAGTGCTTGTAATGATAATTACTGCATAGTTTACTCACTAAGTTAATTAGATAATTCACCTACAAGTCATTGACACGGCTAAGATTCTTTCGTTTGCATGCTTACAAACCAGTACCAACCACTGTGGAATTGACCCTATGGCACTAAGATGATAAAAGAAAATGAGCATACTGTATAAAGGAACACAGCCACACCTTCTATATTCTACAGGTATATGTGTAATAATGTACAGGCAGCAGAGAGTTTAATGGCCAAATGAGAGTTTAAAATGTCACAGTGTGTCTTGACATTCTTTCCTTTGACCTTAAATTGAAAATTGGTAAAATACTGACTGAATCCTCCAAACTATGCCATTTGATGATTCCTTCCTTGGCTTTTAGGAATAGTGGAAAAAAATATTTTCCTAACAATTCTTATAAGGTCAATAAATTCAGATTCAGTAAGTACAAGCACTGGCTTTGCTGCTTGGCCTGCGGTGCTGCTCGCTGTGCTCGCCCCCCTACACCCCCCCCCCCAACTGATATCTTGACTACCCCTGTTCCATACGGGGTTACATGGTGTCCTTGGTGTTTACTATCCTTCCTTTCCTTCTCTTTTCTTGGTGTTTACTGTCCCTCCTTTCCTTCTATTTCCTTGGTGTTTACTGTCCTTCCTTTCCTTCTATTTCCTTGGTGTTTACTATCCTTCCTTTCCTTCTATTTCTTTGGTGTTTACTGTGCCTCCTTTCCTTCTATTTCCTTGGTGTTTACTGTGCTTCCTTTCCTTCTATTTCCTTGGTGTTTACTGTGCCTCCTAAGTGAAGATGTCACACTGGGTAGTGAAGATGTTAATACTTATCTCTGCTAAATATAAAGGTCAATGTGACACAATGTGGGTAGTGAAGATCCACTGGATCACCTATACCAAGAAGCTCCCCCCAACTGATATCTTGACTACCCCTGTTCCATACGGGGTTACATGGTGTGTTAACAAATTGGCGACCCTGCCAGGATGGTAGTCAAGGTGTTGTTCCATACGGGGTTACATGGTGTCGTAACACTACCCACATACCACATACTGACAGATGTCCCCAAATTACCACGGAATAATCATAATTTGGATATTTTTGCAACACTTTATTTTTTAATGAAATGTAAATTAAGAGTAAGAAGTATATTGTATATATACTTTATTTTGGAGAATAAATACAAACAAAGGTAAAGAAGCTTAATATTATCCACACATATACAGCTATAACACCCCATAGTGGGGAGGTATATTCCAGAATGAGATCCTTCACAGGGCTAAGAATAAATATTGTTGTAGAATCTGGTCACGTTCTAGTGGATTTGACGAGATCTGCCCACATGGATTAAAAACCACATGAGGTGTACTGCAACCTGAGGTGCTTTTTTTTACTGTATTTTTCTGTTGTCACTGAAATAATACATTACATCTTTTATACATATTGTCACGACCCCAGCCCCGGGTAAACTGGGGCTTGTAATCAGAGAGATCTTCGAAGTTGAAGAAGGGGAGAAAGTAAACACCTTAAAGCTTTTATAGCTTTATTATATCTTTGATATCTCTTTTCCCTGTCTCTCCCCCCCCCCCCTATCATTCTCCTAGACTATTGTCATCATTTTGTTGTCCAAGCGTCGGCTTGGGGTACCAAGCAGGCTTGGAGCAAGGTCTATCTGACAACAGTATAGAGCAAGCTTGCTTGGTCAAAAGCAAGTGTCCTTCGTGTCGCAACCTTTCAAAACTTTCAAAAACGCTCAATTTTGAACAATTTTACTGTAAAATGTGACATCATGATAAATGCATACATCTTCATTATTAAGTACCCAGTGAGGGTGGATGGTAGGTAAGATGTGTGTGGGTGGGTGGGTAGGTAAGATGTGGGTGGAAGGGTGGGAGGTAGGTAAGGTGTGTGTGGAACAGTGGGAGGTAGTTAAGATGTGGGTGGGTGGGTAGCAGGTAGGTTAGTTAAGATGTGGGTGGAAGGTAGGTAGGTAGGTAAGATGTGGGTGGTAGGTAGGTACAGTTGGACACAGGAATTGTGCTACAGCCCAGGTGAAATATACTTGTCCCATTTGAGTAACCAGTGTCTATTATCAGGTAGTTGCTTTTTATTACCCTCTTCAATACTGACTTCTTCCCTTGATGTCTCCTATTTGGCACTAAGGAACTTAATATTGGGAGAAATTGACCATCTTTCACTTGGGCTATTCCTCGAATTCCTGTGTCCAACTGTACGTAGGTAGGTAAGATGTGGGTGGTAGGTAGGTAAGATGTGGGTGGTAGGTAGGTAAGATGTAGGTGGTAGGTAGGTAAGATGTAGGTGGTAGGTAGGTAAGATGTAGGTGGTAGGTAAGTAAGATGTAGGTGGTAGGTAAGATGTGGGTGGGTGGTAGGTAGGTAGGTAGGTAGGTAACCTATGGGTGGGTGGAGGGAGGTAGTTAAGATGTGGGTGGTAGGTAGGGCAGATGTGAATGGAAGGTAGTTAAGATGTGGGTGGGTGGGTGGAAAGTAAAATGTAGGTGGGGGGCGAGCGAAGCGAGCAGCGCCGCAGGCATAAGCACCCACGGCGTAGCCGTGACTGGCGAAGCTAGTGCTTGTATATATAAGTAATTCATACATAAGAAAGCTATGAGATGTAGGGGTAATGGTGGTAAAATGTGTGGTGTGAGGGTAATGGTGGTAAGTGGGAGGTAGTAAAGATGTGTGAAGTGGGAATAAAGGTGGTAAGTTGTGGGTAGTTAAGATATGTGAAGTGGGGGTAATGGTGGTAAGTATGGGTAGTCCGATAGTCTAGATGTAAGTACAGTACTACAATGATACAATGTTTTACACATAGTACATCTTTGATGTTATTCCTCGTTGTATCAAAGCTGACTCTTGTTCACCTGCTGTGGAAGAGTTGCCTCTATTCCACAGTTCTTGCAAGTGCACCTTTGCCCTAAATGCAGCCAAATGTGCATAGTATGTTGGTGTGGGTATGGAGACAGAACGGGAACAGCGTGAGTAGAGATGGCACATGGCATATGTCATCATTTCTAGCTGGTCCATTGTCATGTCATTGTCATCCCAGAGTAAGTGGTAGTGAGTAGGTCGGCTGGTTCCTTGAATACCCTGGTGAGAGTACAGGTAAAAGTCTTTCTCTGTAGGATGGGTTACTTGTGTGTCAACTATAGTGCCAGGAGGAATATTCCTTGACTTCCCAACACCATCACGTTCATGACAAAAGAACCTTGTGTGATGTCTCTTCTGGACCACAAGGAAGGTCATACCAGGTTCATAGCCCTCCTCCAATTCCATACAAGCCTGTCGCATTGCTTGTAGTTCAAACGACAACGCTTCCAAAAACTGTGATTCACTGACGCCATCTCGGTATATGATGATCCTTTCGGGTTTCCTCTTTGTGCTTGTGAAGAAAGCTTTGAGAAGGTTCTTTGTCATGCCCTTTAGGTCCTGGATCATCTCAGTGCGATGTTGCTGATACCTGATCTCTGTGGCATATTTGGCAGCATAGCAATCAATGGAGGCTACTACAGCTGCCAGGGAGGGAGATGTCTTGTCTTGGGCTGAGGGATGGTTTACATCAGCACCCATAAGCATCACTGGTTTCTTGAAGAAAATGGGTTGGGAGTTAATGCCCAAAACATTATTAATTCCACCAAGCTTGGCATTAATCTTAAGTAGGATATTGCCAATTGTTGATTGTGCACATTTGTTTACATTTACTCCTTTTACACACTGAGTGATAATTTTCTTATCAAGGTCGCCTACTTTTTTCACACAAGAGTACAAGTCTCCTTGCTGGGGCAACACAACAAAAATCAGTTGGATATTGGTGTGTTGCAACTTGATTTGTTCAAAGTCCTTCTCTGGGTTTGGATCTTTCTTATTCCCAACGAACACTGGCGGTCTGACATGCATTCCACGCTCCATGGCCAGGTTTTGAAGAAGTTCAAAGAATCTCCAGAGTCCATTTTCTTGAACATAACGTTCATCATAATTTACTATTGCCCACTCACTGAGTTCAGCTGGATGATAGAAAGTGGTATGTGCACAATTCCACACCCCTAGTTCTGGCTTAAATTCCTCTTGGCCCATCAACAGGTTAGGAGCTGGAAGAACCCGACCATCCAGATTTACTGGCTGGTCTGAGACGTTGAATTCCAGGGCTTGTAGGATGGGATCATTTCCAAAACGCTGCGCCATAATCATATTACTGATGATACCAAGTCTCTCAGAGGGTTTCATGGCTGTTCTTCTTATGAAATTAGCAGTTTCTCTATCATTGAGTTTCTTGGTAACTTTCTGTCCTTTTGCTATCTTGCAGTACTCAATGGGAAGGAATATATTCTTTTTGACTGGGCCAACTTTAAGGCAGTTAAGTCTTGGATATTTCAGGAGCTTGCCATACCTATCACGAAAGTATGATGCTACTGAGTAGTTGTCAATAGTATCACCATCATCTGTGACGAAGGGGAAACATTGACGGTTGGCACCTTGAGAGGAAACATCTTGAACCTTGTATATACGTGGCACGTCTGTGTGTGTTACTTGTATCTTCATGTTCTTCAGCTCCCTTTTCAATCTGTTTTGTTTTTGTGGGTTGAGGCCTCTCTGGAAATCTTCTTCACAACATCCTAACACTTCCACCATGAAATCCAAAACACTCTGAACTTTGTAGTAAGCAGCATGAGCAACATCAATATTGAGAAAAATGTTGTTCTTTTTCCATCCAACTGGTCGAAGTGATTCAAAGAAGCCGACCATGATCTCCTTTCCTCCTCCAATGTCCATGGACGGACCCAACTCTCCATTCAGGCCAAAAAAGGAGTTCCGACTAATCTTCTCAAAGGAGAGAGTTGGAGAATAAAGGAACAAGACTTCTAACATATGCATTATATTCAAAGGAAGTTTTCTCTGACTGCTGGTGTCCTGCAGTGCCTTCAATAGAGTGTGAAGATTTTCCATGTTGACCATCTTCATGCTTACCAGAAATTTGTTCGTCCTTGATCTTCCGTTAGCAACACTGACCTCAAACACTCTTGGTGCATCTTCCTCAAACACTGGTGAAGCAGACTGAACACTGTAGGCATTTCTTTCACCATCAAATGCAATAAAAGCATTTTCAAAAACCCTTGGGTAGGATTGCCTCATATTTTCAAATATTAACTGCTGTTTGTTTTTAGAAAGTTGCACATCTTGTGGTTTTCCTTTGTAAAGCTCCTTGAAGTTAACATCAAAATGAATGAGAGTCTTGTATGGATTTTTCATTTCCACAGGGAAGAAGTTGACTTTTAGTGGGATCCTCTTGCCAATTGTGCCATTATCTCCCATCTCACGAGAGGGGAGCTCAGGCTTTTCTGTTAATATTTTCCAAAACATCTTATTAGAATGTGATTAATGCAAAGGTTCACTTCAAATGACATATGATAAGTACTTCCAAGAAAAATTAGTTCTTGTCACTGACCATTGTCTTACCTGAGGTACAAAATTTATAGTCAATCTGGAAGGCGTCCTATTACATCTGGCTTCATATTCACTACCACATATTACATATCTTAACTACCCACCACACATCTTACACAATGCATCACACATCTACACTACCCAATCCACATCTGCGCTATCCACTGGGCCATTACCCCACCACATATATCTTTGTTATCTTCACTACTCAAAACATCTTCACCACCACACATCTTCATGCCAGTTCTGGGTATTATACTACACATCTCTTCACCATAGTATACACATCTTCACTACACTATACTACACATCTCTTCACCATAATATACACATCTTCACTACACATCACGTAATCTCCATTGCCCTATCTTACCTACCTACCTACCTACCACCCATATCTTACCTACCTACCTACCTACCATCATGTCTCACCAGGTAGTGTAGATGTTAATAATGATCGCTGCTAAATATAAAGGGCAATGTCTCTTCCACTTAATAGTGAAGATGTATGCATTTATCATGAAGTCACACAGGGTAGTGAAGCTACCGGGTAGTGAAGATGTCCCATTTTATCCTGGAATTGTTATATTTTTTGAGCGTTTTTGAAAGTTTGGATGTAAGATGTGTGTGGAAGGGTGGGAGGTAGGGAAAATTTGTGTGGATAGGTAGGTAGGAAAGATTTGGTAGGTAGGTAGGTAAGATGTGGGTAGGTGGTAGGTAGGTAGGTAAGATGTGGGTGGTAGGTAGGTAAGATGTGGGTGGGTGGTAGGTAGGTAGGTAAGATTTGTGTGGTAGGTAGGTAGGTAGGTAGGTAAGATGTGTGTGGGTGGTAGGTAGGTAGGTAAAATATGGCTGGGTGGAGGGAGTTAGTTAATGTGGGTGGTAGGTAGGGAAGATGTGGGTGGTAAGTAGTTAAGATGTGGGTGGTAGGTAGTTGAGATGTGGGTGGGTGGGTGGAACGTAAAATGTAGGTCACAGTAGGTGGGGGGTGGAGGGGCGAGCGAAGACGCCAATGTATACTGTGGAGGCCACAACACATCTTCACTACTCACCATACACGAACATCTTCACTATTATTTGGAAGAAATATTGCCCTTCATTCTATGATATACTGTGGCGGCCACAACACATCTTCACTACTCACCATACACAAACATCTTCACTATTATTTGGAAGAGATATTGCCCTTCATTCCATGATATAATGTGTCATCTTCACTACCTACCAGGTGTGAAGGTAGGTAGGTAGGTAAGATGTGTGTGGTAGGTAGGTAGGTAGGTAAGATGTGTGTGGGTGGTAGGTAGGTAGGTAGGTAAAATGTGGGTGGGTGGATGGGTGGTAGTTAAGATGTAGGTGGGTGGGAGGTAGTGATAATTGTGACACTTCAACACATCTTCACTACTTGACATCTTCACTACCTGGTGTGACATCTGATTGGGGGGTGGGGGTGGGGGTTGGGGGGGGCGAGCGAAGCGAGCAGCGCCGCAGGCAAAAACACCCACGGCGTAGCCGTGGCTGGCGAAGCCAGTGCTTGTAATGATAATTACTGCATAGTTTACTCACTAAGTTAATTAGATAATTCACCTACAAGTCATTGACACGGCTAAGATTCTTTCGTTTGCATGCTTACAAACCAGTACCAACCACTGTGGAATTGACCCTATGGCACTAAGATGATAAAAGAAAATGAGCATACTGTATAAAGGAACACAGCCACACCTTCTATATTCTACAGGTATATGTGTAATAATGTACAGGCAGCAGAGAGTTTAATGGCCAAATGAGAGTTTAAAATGTCACAGTGTGTCTTGACATTCTTTCATTTGACCTTAAACTGAAAATTGGAAAGATACTGACTGAATCCTCCAAACTATGCCACAAAATGGTTTGTCTGTTTTGTGGCCAAGTTTGGAGGAATAAGGAGCCTCCAATTTAGTAAACATCTCACAAATAGACAGCAGTGGTCAAAAGATCACTGGTGTGATGATTCCTTCCTTGGCTTTTAGGAATATTGGAAAAACATATTTTCCTAACTATTCTTATAAGATCACTTAAATTCAGATTCAGTAAGTATTAAATGTAAATTAAGAGTAGAAATAACTTGTATATCAATATACTTTATTTTGGAGAATAAATACAAACAAAAGTGGTAAGTTGTGGGTAGTTAAGATATGTGAAGTGGGGGTAATGGTGGTAAGTATGGGTAGTCCGATAGTCTAGATGTAAGTACAGTACTACAATGATACAATGTTTTACACATAGTACATCTTTGATGTTATTCCTCGTTGTATCAAAGCTGACTCTTGTTCACCTGCTGTGGAAGAGTTGCCTCTATTCCACAGTTCTTGCAAGTGCACCTTTGCCCTAAATGCAGCCAAATGTGCATAGTATGTTGGTGTGGGTATGGAGACAGAACGGGAACAGCGTGAGTAGAGATGGCACATGGCATATGTCATCATTTCTAGCTGGTCCATTGTCATGTCATTGTCATCCCAGAGTAAGTGGTAGTGAGTAGGTCGGCTGGTTCCTTGAATACCCTGGTGAGAGTACAGGTAAAAGTCTTTCTCTGTAGGATGGGTTACTTGTGTGTCAACTATAGTGCCAGGAGGAATATTCCTTGACTTCCCAACACCATCACGTTCATGACAAAAGAACCTTGTGTGATGTCTCTTCTGGACCACAAGGAAGGTCATACCAGGTTCATAGCCCTCCTCCAATTCCATACAAGCCTGTCGCATTGCTTGTAGTTCAAACGACAACGCTTCCAAAAACTGTGATTCACTGACGCCATCTCGGTATATGATGATCCTTTCGGGTTTCCTCTTTGTGCTTGTGAAGAAAGCTTTGAGAAGGTTCTTTGTCATGCCCTTTAGGTCCTGGATCATCTCAGTGCGATGTTGCTGATACCTGATCTCTGTGGCATATTTAGCAGCATAGCAATCAATGGAGGCTACTACAGCTGCCAGGGAGGGAGATGTCTTGTCTTGGGCTGAGGGATGGTTTACATCAGCACCCATAAGCATCACTGGTTTCTTGAAGAAAATGGGTTGGGAGTTAATGCCCAAAACATTATTAATTCCACCAAGCTTGGCATTAATCTTAAGTAGGATATTGCCAATTGTTGATTGTGCACATTTGTTTACATTTACTCCTTTTACACACTGAGTGATAATTTTCTTATCAAGGTCGCCTACTTTTTTCACACAAGAGTACAAGTCTCCTTGCTGGGGCAACACAACAAAAATCAGTTGGATATTGGTGTGTTGCAACTTGATTTGTTCAAAGTCCTTCTCTGGGTTTGGATCTTTCTTATTCCCAACGAACACTGGCGGTCTGACATGCATTCCACGCTCCATGGCCAGGTTTTGAAGAAGTTCAAAGAATCTCCAGAGTCCATTTTCTTGAACATAACGTTCATCATAATTTACTATTGCCCACTCACTGAGTTCAGCTGGATGATAGAAAGTGGTATGTGCACAATTCCACACCCCTAGTTCTGGCTTAAATTCCTCTTGGCCCATCAACAGGTTAGGAGCTGGAAGAACCCGACCATCCAGATTTACTGGCTGGTCTGAGACGTTGAATTCCAGGGCTTGTAGGATGGGATCATTTCCAAAACGCTGCGCCATAATCATATTACTGATGATACCAAGTCTCTCAGAGGGTTTCATGGCTGTTCTTCTTATGAAATTAGCAGTTTCTCTATCATTGAGTTTCTTGGTAACTTTCTGTCCTTTTGCTATCTTGCAGTACTCAATGGGAAGGAATATATTCTTTTTGACTGGGCCAACTTTAAGGCAGTTAAGTCTTGGATATTTCAGGAGCTTGCCATACCTATCACGAAAGTATGATGCTACTGAGTAGTTGTCAATAGTATCACCATCATCTGTGACGAAGGGGAAACATTGACGGTTGGCACCTTGAGAGGAAACATCTTGAACCTTGTATATACGTGGCACGTCTGTGTGTGTTACTTGTATCTTCATGTTCTTCAGCTCCCTTTTCAATCTGTTTTGTTTTTGTGGGTTGAGGCCTCTCTGGAAATCTTCTTCACAACATCCTAACACTTCCACCATGAAATCCAAAACACTCTGAACTTTGTAGTAAGCAGCATGAGCAACATCAATATTGAGAAAAATATTGTTCTTTTTCCATCCAACTGGTCGAAGTGATTCAAAGAAGCCAACCATGATCTCCTTTCCTCCTCCAATGTCCATGGACGGACCCAACTCTCCATTCAGGCCAAAAAAGGAGTTCCGACTAATCTTCTCAAAGGAGAGAGTTGGAGAATAAAGGAACAAGACTTCTAACATATGCATTATATTCAAAGGAAGTTTTCTCTGACTGCTGGTGTCCTGCAGTGCCTTCAATAGAGTGTGAAGATTTTCCATGTTGACCATCTTCATGCTTACCAGAAATTTGTTCGTCCTTGATCTTCCGTTAGCAACACTGACCTCAAACACTCTTGGTGCATCTTCCTCAAACACTGGTGAAGCAGACTGAACACTGTAGGCATTTCTTTCACCATCAAATGCAATAAAAGCATTTTCAAAAACCCTTGGGTAGGATTGCCTCATATTTTCAAATATTAACTGCTGTTTGTTTTTAGAAAGTTGCACATCTTGTGGTTTTCCTTTGTAAAGCTCCTTGAAGTTAACATCAAAATGAATGAGAGTCTTGTATGGATTTTTCATTTCCACAGGGAAGAAGTTGACTTTTAGTGGGATCCTCTTGCCAATTGTGCCATTATCTCCCATCTCACGAGAGGGGAGCTCAGGCTTTTCTGTTAATATTTTCCAAAACATCTTATTAGAATGTGATTAATGCAAAGGTTCACTTCAAATGACATATGATAAGTACTTCCAAGAAAAATTAGTTCTTGTCACTGACCATTGTCTTACCTGAGGTACAAAATTTATAGTCAATCTGGAAGGCGTCCTATTACATCTGGCTTCATATTCACTACCACATATTACATATCTTAACTACCCACCACACATCTTACACAATGCATCACACATCTACACTACCCAATCCACATCTGCGCTATCCACTGGGCCATTACCCCACCACATATATCTTTGTTATCTTCACTACTCAAAACATCTTCACCACCACACATCTTCATGCCAGTTCTGGGTATTATACTACACATCTCTTCACCATAGTATACACATCTTCACTACACATCACGTAATCTCCATTGCCCTATCTTACCTACCTACCTACCTACCACCCATATCTTACCTACCTACCTACCTACCATCATGTCTCACCAGGTAGTGTAGATGTTAATAATGATCGCTGCTAAATATAAAGGGCAATGTCTCTTCCACTTAATAGTGAAGATGTATGCATTTATCATGAAGTCACACAGGGTCACCATAATATACACATCTTCACTACACATCACGTAATCTCCATTACCCTATCTTTTTAATCAATCATCAATCAATCAATGTGTATATTAAAAATTGCAACCTTTCAAAAATCACTTTTTTTTTAACGATTTTACTATAAAATGTTTCATCTTCACTACTCCCCAGAGATACAAGAGACATTGCCCTTTATATTTGGCAGAGGTAGGTAGGTAAGATGTGTGTAAGATGTGGGTGTGTGGGTGGTAGTTAAGGTAGGTAGGTGAGATGTGGGTGCATGGTAGGTAGGTAGGTAGGTAGGTAACTTGTGGGTGGATGGATGGTAGTTAAGATGTGTGTGGATGGTAGTTAAGATGTGTGTGGTAGGTAGGGAAGATGTGGGTGGTAGGTAGTTAAGATGTGGGTGGTAGGTAAGATGTAGGTGGTAGGTATAGGTAAGATGTGGGTGGTAGGTAGGTAAGATATGTGGGTGGTAGGTAGGTAGGTAGGTAGTGAAGATGTCAATAATTATATGGGTGGGTGGTAGTTAAAATGTGGGTGGTAGGTGGGGAAGATGTGGGTGGTAGGTAGGTAAGATGTGGGTGGTAGTTAAGATGTGGGTGGAAGGTAGGTAGGTAGGTAAGATGTGGGTGGTAGGTAGGTAGGTAGGTAAGATGTGGGTGGTAGGTAGGTAGGTAGGTAGTGAGAACTTCAACACATCTTCACTACTTGACATCTTCACTACCTGGTGTGACATCTGATTGGGTGGTGTGGGTGGGGGTGGGAGTGGTGGTAGGGGTTGTGGGTGGGAGTGGGGGTGGAGGTGGGAGTAGGAGTGGGGGTGGGGGTTGTGGGTGTGGGTCGGGGTAGGGGGGGGCGAGCGAAGCGAGCAGCGCCGCAAGCAAAAGCACCCACGGCGTAGCCGTGGGTGGCGAAGCCAGTGCTTGTTAAAATAATAATGACAGAAAATGTAGTAAATACTCAACCATTGCAAGTGGACCCGGTGGACCGTGGAGGACGATGTGGAAGAAGTAATGAAGGAAAGGGAGGAAAAAGACAAAAAGAACAATTTGATAATCTTTAATATAGAAGAAAGTATGGCAGAGAAAGAAATTGAAAGGAAAAGACATGACAATCAAAATATAAGCAATTAAAGAGAGAGGTAGAATGTGAGGAAATTAGAGCAGTAGAGGTGATTAGGTTAGGAAGAAAGGAGAAGGAGGCCGTTTCTTGTGAAACTAGAAAGTGAACAGAAGAAGTATGAGGTACTAAAGAAGACAAAGAATTTAAAACACACAAAGGAGGAGTGGGCTAAGAGAGTGCAAATAACAAAAGATCGAACAATGAGGGAGAGAGAAGAGACAAAGAAGGCGCTGGAAAAAACTAAAAGAAAAAAGGGAAAAAGGAGAGCAAGGATGGTATGTAAGAGATGGTAAATTGTTAAGATTCAGCTGGCAGAAGATATCGGGAATAGGGTCAGGGTAGAGAGTGGGGGATAGAATTGGGGTTTAGGTTAATAAATACTTAGGGCTTAACAACTAGTAAATTAATAGAATCAGAACAATTAGTGGAAGATAACAAAATTATCTGTATAACAGAAACGCAGCAAAGATATAATAAGTTTAATATTTCAAAGGGGTTGTATAAGATTGAAAGGTTCAGGGTAGAGTCAGGAGAGAAAAGGTAGAGGATTAATATTATTAATGAGTGAAAAATATAAAGGAAGTATTGAAGAGGTGAAGTCAGTACATACAGATTTACTTCATGTGAAAATTACAAAACAAGGATTGAATATAAATGTACTTTTGATATATTTCTCGGTAACTGATAGAGAGAGGAATAAGAGATTGCAGCAGGAAAAGATATATAAAAAAGCAACAGAGTGTAGAGAGGAGGAATTAGTGATAATGGGGGATTGGAATGGACATATAGGAGTAGTGTTAGTAGGGTTAAATATAAATGGTGAAATTGTTTTGGAAACACATAAACATATAAATGGAATACTGCTAAATTTGACACCAAAATGTGAGGAAGTTACAACATGGGAAAGTAGAAATCAAAGGAGTGTAATAGACTACGTTATGATAAATAAATTTATGATAAAATATTACAAATAAATAGACGAGTTTGATCTATCAGATCATAACTTTAAAAGCGGCCGAGGCAATGTTTTGAGTCAATGGGGAAGGTAATAAGCTCCTCCCTGCTGGCTTTTTTGGGTGTATAGGACGAGCGGCTCACGCCGCGGCATTGCTGCCTCCTCTATTATACTTTTTTTCAATATATGCACCCCTTTAAAATCAACAGTCAGTTCTCGCACCCCCTGATTGCTGAAATATAAAAAATATTAAAAATACAAAGTTGATGTGATGTGTATTAATAACAAAACTACGTTTTTTTTATATTTAATCTTCATTCTTATAGCTTACATTTTTGTCTCGAGCTCAGAACACTGCTGAAGCAATTTTGTTTTTCAGGAAAAATATAACATGCATATTTATAAATATATTTTGCTTTAATTATTGCCTCGCACCCCTAGGACCCCTGGTTAATTAAGAACCACTGTTCTACATGAACCCATGGAGGTCTAATCTTATTAGATTATACCTCCATTGATTGTACCATGGAATCACTCTTACTCTTGTTGTTACAGGTACCCCGGGTGTTTATTCCAGGGTTGGCCTTTGTATCGGCAGCTCCTGTAAATAGAAATAGAAAAAAAAAAACAATACCACGCATATCTATTCACATTCTGTATCTTGCATACCACATTTCCTCCAAGAATTCTTTCACAGCACCAATCATAATTATCATCTGTGGTCTGCTCACACAAACCTAGCAGTAATATCATCCATTCTCTCCCTGTTAATTCCATTCCATCACATTCCATTTCAGTCAAGATGATCTGCATCATCTCTGTTCTGTCTCTCTCATACTTCTCACATCCCAGCATCACATGTTCTACCGTTTCATCCTCTATTGTGTCGCACATCTGGCATACCTTGCTTCGGGATTCAGACCATCTAAAACTTCTTGCATTCACCTCCATACATTGCGCTCTGGCTCGAAAGAGTAGATCACCACATACTCTGGACATTCTTTCTCCTTATACCATACAAGAGTTTCCTTTTGTTCCATTTCATTTTTCCACTTTCTTAACCCCAGGCATTTCACTTCTTTGTCAATCTCACTTTTCCACTTTCTTGCATCCCAGTCTAGCCCCTCTCTATTCCTGCTCATTATCTTCCACTCATGCATAATTCCTCTAACTACCATACCATTCATATATACCATTCTCTCTCACTTCTTTCCCCATTTGCCGTTTCTAATGTTCCACATATAAACCTTTCTTGCCAGTCTTGTATCCTCCATTCGTTCCAGTCTTACTTTGTATCTAAGAGTTGCTTTCACCAGTCTTTCTCTGAATGTACTCCATCCCATATCACCTCTCAAAGCTGCTGTCGCTGCATACACTTCAACATTGGATAGGATTATGAAGATTATTTGTACACTTTTCAACGGTGTACAATTGTCTCTTTATTTTATTAATTTTGTTCTATTTCATAATTCAATTGTTTTGATCGTATGATTATCTTAATGTAATACTGCCAGCTGATACTCTGCAGTCGTTACTTTCACCCTGATTAAATAATAAATAGATACTCCTGCGCAAATTACGCCGCCTTTGTGGATCCAGCCCACTGATGAAATCTGACTATGCCTAGAGTAAAACAAAGTATAGTAGGCTAGTACATAAAAACTTTTAATTTATATTGGTTTGTTAGAGCCACGAACTTATTCTCCGAAAATAGTGTATAAAAAAAAGTTGATTGAGTAAAAGTTAGTATAAAAATTAGTTTCGTATCCCCCCTCGCCATATTGTTGTCAGCTGTCAGGCCATCGACGGTTTGTAAAGCCGCTACCACACACTTTATTCCCTTATTTCACCCTAAAACCGACCAGAATGGCGACACAGGCACCCCAGCAGGAAATCCCATGGTGGCAGAAGTATTTAGCGAGGGGCGTCGGATGTGGTGGAGGCATAAGTAAGTAAAAATAACACGAAATAACACCACAAGTTGATGACTAAACAAACCACCTACGCTAAATTATTTCACTTCTGTATATTGGTCTTTATTTTCCTCCTCTACTTTCTCACATTTTTTATCACTAATTTTCAGCATGATACTGGGTTTTGGATAATTTGAAGTTAATTTAGGGAGATAATTTGGTTAAAATGTGTTATGATAATATGGTGCAGGAGGGACAAGAGGACAATTATGAGGTCATGTGAATAGACTTAACATAGTTTATATGTGTTTTCGTTTTGCCCTTTTTTTGTTTCAAAATTGATAGCCAGAATGATTGTACCCGCTCTTTTACGTCTGTAGAATAGAAATGTGTAAATTAAGGAAAATATTGGTGTTTATTGAAGGAATTACCATTTTGTATTAGTGTTGCCAGGTCCGGCTGATTCCCAGTATTTTGCCCCAGTCATTTATTGTACTTTATCACTATTATTTCCCGGTAGTTTGCCCAGGTTAGGTCCCAGTAGTCTGATGCGGTCTAGGTTAGGTTAGGTCAGGTAAGTCAGGCTAATTTCAAAATGCCCCATTTGAATATGCCATACCTTGGAATTGGGGCATTTGCGGAAGAAATGCCACAGAAGAAAATAGGGTATAATCCTGCAGACCGGGGGTAACTGTCTTTACACAGATTTCACCTATAATGCAGTACTTTTATGGTTAACTTGCATTTTTAATATGTGTTATACATCTGAGATTGTTTAATAGGATTAAACATGGAAGGTATACATAATAGGGGAATACTTACAGAATCAAAATTTAAGCTCTACCACTGTTTGTATGGCCAGTTGGTGGAAGTCAGTGTTGACATGCTAATAAAAAAAAAACGCTCACCAATCAAACTATTTCCGCGAGCACTGCTAAAAATGCAACAATTTCACCAACCTTTCAAATTGGTGCCCATTATTTATTATTACACTTTTGGATCACTTCATTACAATATATGAGTGTTATATTATTGCATTGGCAATACTTGTCGAGGTTAGTCTACTTGTAAGTCAATATTCTACACGGCTTTGACGACGTCCCCTTCTCCAAATTCTTCACCATCAAGCCCAACAACTTAAGAGGCCACTCCCTGAAACTGTCAAAACCTACACACTGGAGAACAACA
The DNA here is from genome assembly GCA_034508575.1 of Petrolisthes manimaculis. NCBI lineage: Eukaryota > Metazoa > Arthropoda > Malacostraca > Decapoda > Porcellanidae > Petrolisthes > Petrolisthes manimaculis. The sequence continues at coordinate 97,034 of JAWZYT010000706.1, read as the reverse complement.
CTGAAAATCACTTGCATTAGTTAATTAAGGCAGTTGCTGAATCATATTTGCCGGTGAAATATGTATATAAGGCCAAACAAATTACTAAGAAGTTGGCATCCAAAGTGAAAGTAAAGAGTCGACAAATATATACAAAACTTCAGTGGCCAGTAAGATATAGAGTAATAGGTCGGCAATTTATAATTTTTTATATACATTATTGAGAAATGTGTGAATTGTATGTTATTAAATAATACGAAATACATGTCATACCGTAATAATTTAAAATGAATAAACATCGTGAGGAATATGGGTAAACCGTATGGGTACTATGAGCGGTCAGCCTTTCTTGCCAATACTAGGCGTTGGTTTCTGAGGACCTGACTGGCTTCGTTTTACCCAGACCCAAATGACCGCACGGGCCGTCTCCTCCTATTCTAGCTCCATGGTTAATATATACCTTTTAATGAGTGTGGTTTACCCCTCTCTCTTTCTAGTTGCCATGGGTCTCGGTGTGGTGAATGCGATTACCTTCAGTCCTCTGTGCCTTGTCGCTAGTATATGGCAAATGTAAGTATGTATGTTTGTCTTAATATTCCACCACCCCTACTTCCAATCAATACATGGTGTCCCAAAATTCCTTGTGCACTTTTAGGGATACCCTGAAAATGAGACTAGTGAATCATTCAGTAAATTTCCATACCGTAATTGTGTTCCATTAATCACCCCACCACCTCTGATTAGTCAAACAGTCAAATTTTGTATTTGTATTACTCACCCATAAGTGAGTCGGTAAATCATTTAGTCATTCAGTCAGTCAATCAATTTGCTGTTTCATCAGTTTGCATATTAATTTGATATTGTTTCCCTAGCTAGCTTCAAAATAAGTATATGAATAACATGTGCTCACCCAATAAATAAATCAATAATTTAGTTGTTCACCTGGTTAACTCATTCATGTCTCATTAATTCCCCACAAAATCAATAATTTTGTCAAGTTTCACCTCGGTGTTTGTGCCCACCCCAACCCAGGCTGGCAGCATTCATCGTCATCTCCGCTGAGGCTCCATGCTGCTGTATGTTTGTGGAATTTGTCCAACGGTACTCAATGTGGGTGGAATCACGCCCACATTGGCAAAAAGCAGTCTTCTATATAATGTGAGTTGGGCGTGGTTAATGTATAATTGCAGTTAGTGTAAAGTAACTTTTTTCTTCATGGGTTTATTTTTATTATTTGTGTCACTGTATCTGTGTTCTGAGAAGTGTATAATACAACGTGTAATCAATTAATCTCTTTCCAATTCCCCCATCCACAAACTCGCTAAAAGTTGCAGGATTCACAAGACTGATTAATTCTCCTGGAGAAAGTGTTCGACCGGGAGTAACAGGTTATATTTAAAAAAACAATCGTGAAGATATTAAAGAAAATTGATGTATAATGAACTGTTTATTATTTTAATTGATAGTTAAACTAATTTACAAAGCATGATTTACTACAGAAAGGTGATATATAACAATGGTTAAGGTCAAATACATACAAACATCTCGACAACCATAAGTGAATTATTTTCTGTATTCACACTGCACATTACTTGGAATCAAAATGCCAGTCGTTGCATAATGATGGGATATATATTTTGGCAGGTCAAAGAACGATTTCACCGACTACTGCACAAAAAAACATTAAAAAACTGTCCGCCGAAATGCCATTATACCGAAATCGCCAACCGATATAGGTTGGAGAGACGAAGTGTACCTATCACAGCCTATGCAGTTTACCAAGTGAGAGACAATACTTGCACATCATCTTCTGTCGTTTTTACGTACCGTTCTTTTATTCTAATGTGACTAACTACCATAGTTGAATGTGAAAAAATTGTACTACTAAATAAAAATGTTTATGCTAAGCCTGTACTTATAATTTGGTAATTTTCAAATATAATTCAGGCAGTGTTTATATTATTTTCGATTACTCGGGTCTGGCATTACTGCTAAAAGAAAAACACCTTTATACACGCTCAGAGCCACTGATTTGATTTCTTCAATACGGACTTCTAGCTTCTACTTACAATGCCTGTTTATGTGTGTGCTGCAGCTGATTGTGACTCTACATCGCAGAAGTCAGATGAGCGTATTTGTGGATGGACAAAATTTCCAAAGAGAACGGATGGAATGCGTAAAAATCTTTGGGAAACAAGATGTAAAAGAGGTCCAAAGTGGAGAGCCACGAATAACCATGCAATATGTTCCAGACATTTTATTGATTGGTGCCAAGGACCATCATCGTCACATCCTGACCCTGAGTTATTTGCATACAATAACTGGGGAAAGAAGGAGTATGTTCGAAGGAGCATTTATAAACGGCAACGAGTAGGAAGTGTGCAAGATGACATCAGTACCCACCAAGGAACCTCAAAGAAGATACAAACCCCTACAGTTTCCTCTCCTGAGACCTCAACAATGCAACTCCAAGTTGAGGAACATGAACTTCCCTCCGCAGACACCCAGTTGAAGTACTACACTTATGATCAAGAAATACAAGCCACTGCAGAGGTTTACAATGGCAACGTTGACAAATCAATTGGATTTGCTGTCATCACCTCGACTGTATCAGATGATGGTGATAATAGCAGTGTTTTGCAACTTTAATCCACCTCTTTATTCATCATGACATGCAGCTACCATAATGTAAAGTAAACATAGTGTATATAGCTTCTTCCAATTGTGACCTTTACTGTTTTTAGACTCCTTTATCTATGATCTCTTTAGTTCTGTAATAACATTAGTAACATAAGGATTAAATAATGTACTGAGTAGAACACTTCTGTTTTATTGAAACTTTGAAAAATATCTATGTACAAGAAAGATATATATATATGAAAGAGTTGGAAAAGGCTGGAAAATATCTGTGTACAAGAAATATATGTATATATATATATATATGCTGTATAATACTGTACAGAATATAACACAGTTGCAGAGGTCAAGATGGTTGAATACAGGGTTTTTTACAGGAGATACATCATATGAAAAAATTTAGGCTGGAATATATATATATATATATATATATATATATATATATATATATATATATATATATATATATATATATATATATTCAACCATCTTGACCTCTGCAACTGTATTATATTCTGTACAGTATTAGACAGCATAAATATATATATATATAAAGATTTATATATATATATATTTATGCTGTCTAATACTGTACAGAATATAATACAGTTGCAGAGGTCAAGATGGTTGAACACAGGGTCTTTTACAGGAGATACTTAAGAAAAAGTTAAGGCTAGAAAATATTAATCTTTATCTTTGGTGAAATTACTCCGTCTATAAAATCCAATTATTTTGCAATGCAAATTTTGCGACGAAAAGTTTAAAAATGCCGCATGCAATACTTAAAAATTACTTATCCAAAAGCCTTGGCATTACAAATTTTTCATGGAAAGACATAGCACTCTCCACCTCTCTAACACATGTCTCTTCAACAAAGTATATTCTCTCTGATGTTATGTGTGGTGTGCTCTTTGTAAATAGCACGAAATCACACCAGGAAAACTGACTGACTGCAAGTTGTATTTGAATTTGGGTGTACCACGGTGAGGAGGTCTTTAGTTTTGGTACACCATTCCTCAGTTCCAAATAATATGTCCCATCACGAGCAATCTCTTCTCCACTCAGAAACCTGTGTTTACTGGGACATTTTATCTCTACCAAACCTTTGCCACAACATTTGCAGGATACAATGCCATCGGGACTCGCACGAACCAGTGGATTGTCTTCCCATATCATAAGGCCAGAATTGACCACCTTTGCACCTTTATGATTTTTTTTTAAAGATTCCTCATACAGTTTCCTAGCCACTGGTTCATGTTTAATCCCATACTTAGTATTATTGTTCCCCGCAAATGTTGATTCGCCCATTATCATTTTAACAATGTAATTATCATTTTCATTTCCCTTATACCTAGCAGCCTTGTGCAGCGTGCTCGCTGTGAGGGCACCTATCCTCTGACGTTTCCATGTTTGGCTTTTGTGTTGTTTTTTAGTTGTTTTAAATATTTTAATTCTGATATTTTCACTAATTTCATTTTTAAAAAAATCTACAAAAGATACATCACAGGCCCTATTTTTATATATAGTTACCAGATCAGGGATACTTGGTGGTGGTGAAGGTGGAGTGTATCCTTGTAAGACACCTAGCATGACAGCATTGTCATTACTCAATGCCACATCCAGCATGTCTGCATCCATGTCACTGCTGGTATATCCTGTATTCACCTCTAATATTGGGTTAAAATTACAAGGATAAGGTTTCACTGCCTGTGGTGTAGTTCCGTCACTCCTGTGAAATTATCAAGCATGGATGTGAGAATGGATGAAGTGCATTATACCATTCTGGATTTAATACATATGGAGAAATCACTCATCCTTCTTTCAGTCCAACAATAACACTTACTCACTTTCAAGGTCTCTGTACATGCTGTAAGGCAATAACAACAGTTGCAGCCAAGGCAGTAAGGGAACAAGATTGAACAAAGCAAATATGAAAACTAAATATAGTATACTTGTACACTGTACAGAAAATAAGACTACCATAAATGCAATAACAAACTAAACTGACTAGAGACATGAAGTACATAAATTTGTGTGTAGATGATGTTGACATAGTAACATATAATACCTTACCTGCAGTCAATGGAATCAAGTCTACAATTAGATTTACCCAAGCTGTGAGGCTTGTCCCAAGTACTCGCCACATCTGTACATGACTGCTGCCCCTTTTTTTCTGTGTATTCTGCCACAGCAAAAAGAAGTGCAACAACATGTTTGCATCCACCATCATCCCTGGAAGACATACATATATTTAATTACTATGTAAACATTATTTTCTTGATATATGTGCACTTTTGTTTACTACAATACTTGCATATATATACTATAATTTTATCCCTGAAAAGTAAGAAATGAGATGCTGCATTTCAATACATATCAAGTTAGGTGTACTGTATCTATAATTTGATTGTTAAATTTTGTTAAGTTAGAGTATCTACCCACCCTATACATTGGCATCCACCTGTGTATACATCACCATTAGATGCTGCAAGCAGCCATACAGTGTAGGGGTTCTCTTTCTGTTTTGTTTGCCGGATGCATGTTGCTCGTATGAAAATAGTATTGTGCAGCATATTTTTTACCATAATATTTCTAATATGGCTAGCTGTATATAACAGGTAACCTCTCCCCTTTTCAATTTCCTGTATTTTCCCTGAAGGCCAGTTTTGCTTCAGCAGCAAATATGTATAGCAGTGTGCTTTGGTTATATGTGGGATACAGTCTAACTCTTTCTTCCAGTCTGTTAAAGTTGCCGGGTGAGGGAACACTTCATATTTTCCACATATTTCTATTGTCCTCCTCTTCTTACTGATTTCTTCATTATCATTTTCTTGAATTTCTTCTAAAATCTGGGGAGATTGTTGAGCTCTTCTAACCATATCCAGAAGTTGTGATTTTACATATCCAGAAGCAGGTACTCCTCTTCCTTTTAAGAAGCTTCTCAACTCCCCAACTGTCCACTTACTTATATCTGTAAGTAAGTTAAAGGTTAATTTCAGTTTTACTCCAATTTTTCCAAATAAGCAACGCCCCTCATTTTGTATGAAAATTAGCATCATAATGAGTAGTGTATGATGAAGAGAATTTCTATATCACCAATGAAACATAAGTAGTTTCCATATTTGTCACTAAACTTTGTAACTATTTAAACAGTTTTACAGTATGATACATACCTTTACTCATCGCAGAATTCGAGGAAGTAGTCTGAGCCTGCTGTTCGCAGTGCTCATAACTAGAAGAAGACGACTCCATAACCCGTGAAAAGAAAATATGTATAGACTTTGCGTTGTGAACGTCGTCTACTCGTAGCACTCGATCGCCGCCATGCACTTATTGTTTATGTTTACATTCAAAGATTTATCGACATCGGCTTCTCTTATTATTTTTGCATATATGTCATCAATTATATCATACAAAATTCTTATAAAATAGTATTGAATGCTTTTATGGCAAAAATAATTTTTTTAATAACCAGTTTTCAGTACTCCCATGAAAAATACTATCAATTAACTTTTCTTGCGAATCTGGCAGTCCTTTGCCAGTTTGTGGATGGGGGAATTGTATCTGTGTCTTTCTATTTGTTCACATATTTCTCTATCTATTTATCTATATCTAGCAAACCCATTTTGTAAACAACCAACCAATAACTAATTAATTTTTCTTTCCTGCACCTAAGCATCGCCCTGCCAGCAATCGTCATGTGTCCGCGCCTCTCGACAATATTTGGGTCGGGTTTGATTTTCCTCTGTGGTGTTCTGTACGGCATGATGGCTCTTGGACGCAAGTAAGTACTGTGTGTGTGTGCCTGTTGGGTCCAGGCTCACTATCTCATCTTATCCTGTCCTTCCTCCTCTTTTATCCAGCATTCCTTCAATCATTGTCTCTCCTATCCAACTATGTTTTATCTTGTTCATTCCTTTCCTTTTCTCCATTTTCTTTCTTTCCTCCATTTTCCATCTAATTCCTTTCCTTCTGATTCATTTTCTTTATCTTTCCTTCCCTTCTCTTCCTTGTCGTGCTCTACTTTGCATTCCCTTCACTAGTCTCTCCCCTTTCATCTTTACATTAAATAGTGATGCCATTAGATTCCACAAAATGCTGTTCTCAGGTATTACAAATTGATCAGTATTTTACTGTATTCATGAAGTTGTGTACAAGTACAGTATATAATATTTAAATGCCTTATTAGGTATGTGATTTACAGATTAGGATTTAATTATTATTTGTAACTAAAGAAACTTACAATAATATTAATTCTGTGTATGGTATAGACTAAACTGTGGATTAATGTAAAAGTGCATGGTGTGTGTACATTACAGTACTTGTGCAGTTGACAGCTTAAAAATATTGTGCTTCTGTAGTACTTTAGTAGAATAATCTCTTATAATTGGTGTTGTTATACAGTATAATCATTTCAAAGTTCAGACTGACATACTGTACATAAGATATATACCAGAACCTAACATAATTATGTTTTCTCAAATACCTAATACTGTACAGTGCAGTATCTAGAAAGGAATTAAGATCATATCCTGAGCATATATTTGAAGCAGATATCTGGTGGCAACTGTACAGTTATACTGTACATGGCTTGGTATAATATTGTGGGTAAATATGTATTGTGGTACAGTAAACACGGTAGACCCTTGATATAACATGATTAACTACCTGTACTTACTGTATATGCACCACTTCATTATACACTCGGTCACTCATTGATGACCATCAAATATTTCCCCAGGCTTCTGTTATTCATTACCATACAGGCTAAGTGATCTATAATGCTTGTGTTGAATGAAAAGTGTACATATATTGGCATTATATCAAGGGACTACTGTACTGTATTGTGGATGTTGTGTGTAGTAGGTGGTGTGGGAGATTGGTTGGTTGCATGCTTAGAGTAACAGCAGTTAACAGCATAAACACTCATAGCCACTAAATAATGTAACCATGTGTGTATGTGTGTGTTCTAAGTATTGTGCTGTGTTTTTGTGAAGTCATTGTGTGTGCAAGCATGTGTGTTTGTATGCGTGTGCATCTGTGTGTGGTGCTTATTATGGGATATGCTACGGTATGTCATGTTTGTCTGTGAAATTCTATGTACAGTACATATTTAAGGTATATACACTACATGTGTATCATGCTTTACTAATCAAACTAGTAGTGAAGTGAAAATCAATTAAAGGGATCATCTGTTGTGGATGAATTGAAAGGCTACTGATTCTTCCAAACTGCTACAAACCAAACCGATCCCCTGTTTGAATAGAGGTGCCTGTCATAGTTTGGAGGTATTGGCTGTCCTTGAATACACAACAATGGATGGCCACCTTAAACTGAAGGAGTGTTTGTCTGTGGTGCTATGTCTTGCTAAATTCATGTCTGCAAGTTGAGTTTAACTCTTCATTCATCACTCTCTCTTTCTCTCTTAATATATCTATCTCTTTCTCTCTTTCTCTCTTTTTTTTAAACAGTACAACACCTATAGTTTATTATTTCCCTTTTTTTCTAATCACTTCTATTTTACATCTTTATCTTCATCTGTTCTCATTTTTCTTTTTGCAGTCCCACACTTTATTTATTTATTTAATGGCTTCATTTTTCTAAATGTTTATACCAGCCTATATTGGGTCACTGTTCCTCACTTTAGGTGTCCATTCCATAGATCATTTATTCTCCAGCTGTTGATCTTGTTTTTTTCCATACATCATTATGCAGTACTTTGCAATGGAGATGAGGTGTGTAGAAGGGGAGGGACAGAGATTGAGGATGATAAAGTGTGAGGTGTGTTCTCATACATATTCGATTCATAGATACTCGAAGGAATGAAACTAGACTTATTTTGACTGGACCAAAATGTGGAATGATACATTATCGATGACTAAAGGATATTCAGAAGTGACTGGTAGTGAGATGTGTGATATTGATTATATATAGGGTTTATTAGGTGTGAATGTACAGTCGGCAAAAAAAGTTTCGTTACCATCCCTAAAACAGTGTGATGTAATTTTGTTTATTTATTTATTTATTTTTTTTTTTTTCTATACCTCAACCTCGGGGCTGTAGGCTTTAAGTGACTCTTGCGAGGCCCCGAGATTACTGGGTGTCGTACCAGATGAGACAGTGGAGCTTCGTGGTGATGTTGGTACCATGGCTTCTCTTCCACCCCACTAGATGACAACAACTTCTTTATACACGTCTCTATCAGGGGAGAACAGCTACACCGTCACTCACAGCATCTTCTATGTTGTGAGTTGACGACGATGTAGGGGGTATTTTCTTGATGTGTCGGCGTAGCCAGGATAATTGACAAACAGCTGGACCCAGTTCACCTCTGAAAATTCCAGACGTTTTTCTTGTGGATTCGAACCAGGGTCCTTCACAGCCACAGTCCGTCTCTTTATCCACTCTGCCACCACCTGACTGACGTACCTCCGCCACCCTCCAGCCTCTATAAGTCCGTGCCCCTGGCCAATGACCCTTAGTGTGACATGGGCAGCCAAGTAGGGATGACGTCCTTTCAGACAGTGCTATATTTTATGGGTATTTCAGGGTTGATCTTCTTCTAAACTACTCAAACGTATTTCCTTATGTTTAATAATGAATAGTTAAATGGTAAGAGTTCTTTAACACTCAAAATTTAATTCAAAATCGACTAAACTTTTGATATAAAATAGTTGTCACTGCCTCTGCAATGACAATTCCCATCCAGCATGTCCCAGATGACACGAGTCAACAGCTGCCCAGTCAGTGGAGTACCAACCCTTCTGGGCTTACCCATGTTAAAATTAACGTAGGGGTGGTAACAAAACTTTTTTTGACGACTGTACATGGAAAGTGTTTGTGTCTGAGTGGCCGTGTGAAGATAAATGTACATGTACTATTTATTGTAAAGCTCCATTGGTCAAAAGAATTTGTACAAAATTGTAAATGGAGGTTGAACTATTCAGTCTTGTTTAATATCTAGCATACAGAAGGTGAAGGTTTGACTCAGTGTTTAGTAGTTCTCTTGATCTCTTGAAGTTTTAGAAAAATCTCATTGTGTATTGGTGGTGTGTTTAAAATGTGTCGGTGAGTGTAGAGCAAGTACTGTATGTGGGTGAGCGTAGAGTCTGATAGAGTGTGACTGAATGCAGACCACAGAGTGCGTTGGTGAGTGTAATGTCAATAAAGTGCATGTGTGGCTGGGTACCGACCACAGAGTGTGTTGGTGAGTGTAGAGTAAGAGTGTGTGGATGAGTTTGTAAACATAGAGGGAGTGCATGTGTGATTGGGGTGCCGACCACAGGGGTAGTCGTGAGGACATGATGGCAGCGGCAGGCCAGCAGGGTGCCGGACCCAACACTACCTCTACCACCACCACTACCACCACCACCTCCCAAAGTGCGGTGTTAGTTGACAACCCCGAGGCCTGGCGCCCCACCTGAGTCATCCTTGGCCCTGCCCCGACCACACCCTGCCCCGGCCACACCCCTGTTGGTGTACACTACCTATTAGTTGCTCTATTTTAGGCATGATGCATCTACGGTAGAACTTTGATATAACACAAATAAGTTCTTGTGTCCTTCACTTCATTTTACACTCAGCCTCTTATTGAAGACTTCCAAATATTTTCCAAGGCTTCTCTTGTTCACTACCCAGCACTTCATTATACACTCAGTCCCTTATTGAAGACCATCAAATGTTTTCTCAGACTTTAGTTTCTTCTTACCCACCAATACATTTTATGCTGTCACTCATTCAAAGCCACCAAATATTTACCAGGATTCTGTTACTCATTACGGTACCCTACAGGCTGAATGATCTACTGAGTCAGTGTTAAATAAAAAGCTTTGAGTATGTCAGTGTTATATTAAAGGTCTACTCATTATTACTCACTCCCTATCCACACTAACTAGGTACATACCATTTACAACTTTTTGTCAGACTGGTTTATCCTAAATATTCGTCAACCAATCAACTGAAAAAGGGCCAAATCAGATTATTGGATTAGCACAAACTGACATGCCATTAACCAGTCATCAAAACAAGATAAGTGACTGGATAAGGGCAAATATTCATTAGCCAATTAGATTGGAAGTGAGCATGATTGGTAAAGATTGAATATCTGTCAAGCTATCAGCTTATCCAGTCCTAGGTAAATTATTGGTTAAGAGGGTATGTCCATTAGCTACAAGACAAAGCAGGGAGACAGCCCAAGCTAGTGTGGATATTCTTTAGGCTTGTGCACCACTGTTTGGGATATATTAATTACAATTGACCCTTGATAGAACACAAATTAAGACTTGCCTCCCCCATTTCCTTCTAACACTTAGTCCCTCATTGAAAAACCACAAATATTTTCCTACTATTTGGATACCCATTACCATACAAAGTAGGTGATGATGCACTGGGTCTGTGTTGAAATGAAAAGTGTAAATTATGTTGCCGTTATATTGAAGTTATTAGTGTAAAAGTGCAAGATACAGAGTGTCCTCATATTCCTGCTGTGCTCTTTACATATAAAATTGTGTCATTTATGGTGTTCTAGGAATTAAGGATCACATTGTATGTTTGTGTATTATTGAGGGCAGACTGTAATAGCACTTGTTCTCATGCCTCTCATCTCATGACTACATTCCTCCTCATCCCCTATTCATACCTATTTTGATCTTTGCTGCTTATGATTGCATTTTATTGATCACTAGGACTTATACCACTACAACAAATTATCTCCCTCATCACAACCTGCTTTGATGTTTTCTGCTTATTTCATGCATAAGTTGTCTATCTAGGCTAAGAACATTATAGTAAATGTCTGATGGGATGGCTACTGATTCCTTCAAACTGTCCTGCTGAAAGATCCACTCTACTCTTATAAAGAAGTGCTCTATTTTCAAGCATAGTTTGGAGGAAACAATAATTTTCTAACTTTACTGCAAAAGATTACCCTATTTAATGTTTTGGGATATTTTGGAAGGCTATTGATTTCTCCAAACTGTCCTGCAAAGCTTACTACCCCGTCTTGTATGAATTTATAGTCTGTTGTTGTTGTTGTTGATGTTCTCCTGGGGCAAAATGGCCTCCTGCCCAACAGACCCCCGGTACGCTCTGGTCACAGTGTAAAAACAAATTGAAATAAAAGAGGGGCTGGACCCCCTATATGCCTGGGCTACCGAAGCACATCCCAGGGAAATGGGACCAGAGCTTACTGGACCAGGGAGTCTGGGGGCTTCATTGGAGGGAAGGTCTTTGATCACAAGTCCATGTTACCACAAGAGCTACAAGTGGGGCTGCACCTTCCATGAGACCAGTCCTGAAAGGACCATAAGGGGGAGGGAGTTTACACTGCTGCATGCAAAGGGTTGATGCATCCCCGTGTGCTGGCAGTCCACACAGAAGTGAGATAGAGAGAGAGAAAAAAGCCTCCGGTTGCAGTAGGTACATCTCATCTCATCAAATTCACTAGAAAGTGACCAGATCTTACAACAATCTTTATTTTAACCCTGTGGGGGATGGCTAGTATTCACAGAGAATAGAGTCAGTCCTGCAATCAACAATTTTGTACATTTTCACATATTCTCTACATATATTAGGTATGGTGTATCTTTCAAGGCTATGAATGGTATGACTTAAAATTACTCTCTGCAACATATGATTTTTTTAAATTCTCTAGTACTGTGTTGTGATATAGATTATGTAAGTGAATTAAATTATTGTTTAGTTTGCTTATTAATTTTGTTAGTTGCTTGTATTTGAAAGCTTACGTGCTATAATTAATATAAACTATATTAGCTGTAGTATTTATAGCATGTGCTTTGTACTATACGGTAAATGTATATGAGATTTGTTACATTTTCATAAACCCATATGCCCCCAGAGTGTGCCTGTGTGTGAATGTCATTTGTTTATCTGGATTATATTTTCATGTACAGTATTCACTCTTCCTCGTAATATTTTGAGCATGGTGAATTGATATAAACTATTTTCTCATTATTTGCTTTCTCTATGTACAGTACAGTACATGCATGTATATGTTCTTCTTAAACATATAGCCACTTGGAAGTTTTTACCTGTATGTGTAGCTTTCGTTTTGCTTGGGTTCAGGGTTGCAGTGAGCATACAGTCACATTTAATAGTTCTGCAATAGCTTTGACTAAAACACTTGAAAAATGATGCAAAACTATGGGATGGCTGCAACATGCAGAGTTTATGAAGAAGGCATTTGGGAGTGAAATTGAGAAGCCTTTTGTGAGAGGCAGACCACCAGTTGGATAGATGAATAGGATTTAAGACTGCATGAGGGAGGAGGAAGTGTTGTACAGCAGCAGGGAAAGATGGAGACTGTTCTGTCGTGGCCACACTTCTGGAATTTCCAAAGGCTATAGACACAGCAAATTAATTGAATTGGCTCAGTTTCATTTTTCCAATGCATTACTTTTCCATGTGACTGTACTGTTCACTATGCTTGTTATATGCTTGTTGTAGTAGTGATGTGCAACATCAGATTGCCAGATTAGTTAAAATATTACATAAATAAGATATGTATAACTTCTTATTGTTGATTAAATTACTATATTGTATATATTTTACAAAGATTTAATGGTACCAACTGTATAAAATTAATTATGTGTTAGAGAATTGAGAGCTGTGAATATTTTTATATATATCCAGAATATGATTTATGTTTTGTGAAGTATTGTATATTATTTATTGCTTTTCCAACACTATTCTATATTTTCTCCAACAGTTTTATCAGTCTCTCTCTGTTTTACTCTTAGCTGATTTGCATCCTGCTTCCTCTCCTCACTCTTTTCTCTCCTTCTCCTCATCCCCCTTTGTGATTAAACCAATACAGAACTCACCCATTTCTCAGATACTCAGAGAGAAAAGAGCAGCCAACTCAGCAACAACAGCAGCAGGAGTAGTCAGCACCATAGCCTAGCATGCGACATAGTGAAACACTCCACGTCACTCAACACAGCACGTTAACCCAGCAACACTCAGATTAAAACCGCACTTTCTGGAACTCAACACAGCAGTATTCTCTACCATCTAACACTGCTTTTCAGAGAATGCAGACTATAGCCCAACACAGTAATATTCCACACAGCAACTTGCCTCGGGATCAAACACATCATTCAGTCAACAGTATCAAACACCACTCAACACAGCAATATTCTTCACCACATACTATATACTTGTACAGTACTAAAGTTTGTCATGGTATCTAACACAGCATGCAACTTAGTACTGTATGCAGATTAACAGCACTCCTCACATTTAACAAAATTGGTAACACAGCCTTTGCATGGTCAGCAGATCTGTAATTTTCTCTCTTTCTCACACATACACATATTGTCTTGTGTGTCTTCTCTCTCTGCAACACTTGTATAATTTCATTTTCTTTCACCTTGGAGGGGTATTGCCTGTGGTGATTTGGGCAGTGCATTAAGGGTTTGGGCATCCCTTTGTACCCTTTCAGTTCTTTATATGTCCCTCCATTCTCCTTTCTTTCAATTTCTATCATGCTTGCTGTTCCTCCTCTCCCTCATCCTACAGGGTCTTCCAGTATATAATTGAATTGTATCATATAGTATTTTATTGCCTTTCTCTCCTACCAGCCACTATACAAGGATGTCATTGTATTATATCTTACTTTTTTTTCTCTCTCTCTCTCTCTCCCTCTCTCCTCTCTGCACCGTGGACACAGAGGTTCGCGGGAAGACATGATAGCGGCGGCCCAGCAGTCAACACGGCCCGGCGGCATGAAGGACAACCTGGTGGATGGTGCAGCCATGTCACCGGCCTGAGGAGACTCGCACTGATAGTAATAGATCTTCCTAGCTACTTCTTCCTCTATCCATCAAAGTCTTTCTCCCATATGTGTTGATAATAATTTATCTTAGCAACTTCTCTAACCCTCTTGGGTTGATAATAATTCATCCTAGCAACTTCTTTCTCTATCCATTAAGATATTTCTCTCATATGTGTTGATAGTAGCTCTTCCTAGCACCTTCCTCCTCTTTCCTTCAAGATCTCTATCCCCCCAGTGTTAATAGTAATTTATTCTAGCAACTTCTTCCTCTAGCTCTCTTGTGTTTAGTCTGTTTTTGTCTTAATTTGTTCTAGCACCTTTTCCTCAGTCACTTTTACCTCCTGTATAGTTTTTCTTTCCATTAGTATTCTTCCTCTCCTGTCCCTATTTCTCTTTTATTTCCCCTTTCTCTCCCCATGTCTCTTTGTTTCATTGTAATTGTCTCATTATTGTTGTTAATTTTCCCTCTATCTTTCAATCAATAATTTTATCAACTCTCCAACCATCCCTTCCATCCCTTCATCCTTCCTTACCCTAAGTCTGAACACCCTCAGCTCTTAACAAAAAATACAAACAAAAATCGTAGTCATCCCATCTCTCTTAGACTGGATGTCCCTGTTCTGACCCCTAACTAGAATCAAGCTGTACAATACAAGTCTTAACTGTTCTATCCTTATTCCTCTCTCTCTCCTCTTCTCTTTCCTCCATTTGCTACTCATTGTCCCTCCCTCTTCACTACTCTGTACCTCCCTTTCTCAAACTTCTTCTCTTCCTTCCCACTCTCTCTATCTCCAGTTCTCCTCTTTGCTGTCACTCTCTCAATTCCTTATCCCTCCATCACAGTGTTGTATTCCATGTGCTGCCGATTTTTTATATATCCATGTTGTTGCCTGGTCTTAGCTGTTTTGCTTTGTGTCAATACCATTAGTGATCTTTGGTTGATAGGCTTATTGTCTCCCTG
The DNA here is from genome assembly GCA_034508575.1 of Petrolisthes manimaculis. Lineage (NCBI taxonomy): Eukaryota > Metazoa > Arthropoda > Malacostraca > Decapoda > Porcellanidae > Petrolisthes > Petrolisthes manimaculis. The sequence continues at coordinate 81,663 of JAWZYT010000706.1, read as the reverse complement.
CTCCACCACCACTACTACTATGAGTGTCTAGGCCACTGTTATTAAATAGTTACCATCACTACTATCATCACAAGCACACTATTCCAAGCAAACTGTAAGAATCCCCTACCACCACTACATTTACAGTACCACCAATATAGCTACACTTCCAAGCTAATTGTATAAAGTCTCAACCATTCATACCACCATCTCAACCACTACTACTAACACTACCACCATTATTACCCTACAACTACTGTTACTACCACCATTACCACCACCACAACTACACAATTCTGAGCTAATTGTATAGATCCTCTACCATCACTACTTTCACAAATCTTCAAGTTAACTAACTATTAGATTTGCCTCCCACACTGCCACCACCACTTCTTTTTATACATGTGATTTCCTTAGTCTGTTCGTTTACCTAAAAGTCTTATCGGCTGGTTTCTCCCATACACCGTATATTGCCCAGAGTTGCTGATATGTTGTTGATATACCACTAAGAGCATGTACATTATCGTACATAATTATACAGTATATTCATGTCTTATACAGTACGTACAAACACACTTTCATAACAGACACACACCCACATACAAACATAGAGTTAACCACAAATCTCTGAAAACTCACCAATTATTTCCTTCAGCATAACCTTGACACCACACAACATCAGTACATCCAGCCTCACACACACAAATATCATTAGCCTGAAACCACAAAAAGACAGTTAGCAGCCCATACTTTTAGCACATTAAGCCTCGTGAAAAGATTTTAGTGCAGTTACTAATAAATAGATTGTGCTAATTAATCTCTGTTTGAAGAAAGACATTGACGGTGTCGGGAAATTCGGTGAATAGTGAACCATTGGACCTCGGTGTATAGCAGATTAGAACATGTAGGTATGGTGTGTGTGTTTTTTAACCTGACAAAAATGCACCAAGTTCTGTTTCATCATTTCATAGCTTTTGAGGCAAATGTAATGCAAACCAAGCCATATGGCATCAAACCCTTACACATAAAGTGATGTTACAGTATTTACATCTTATATGCACTGAAATCTACAATGTTTTTATAGGCATATAAAAACAAAGACAAATTATACCAATTATTAACATAACAAATGTTCACTGAGAATCCTCTAAAAATATTTGTATGTAAAGGTAACAGCTGAAAGGGAACAATTGTATTTTCTTCTTGTTAATAAAACTCACTACATATACTGTACAGTATATTAGGGGTAAGACAGACAGCTCCACTGAAGTAGGGTCTACCATTGTGGTGTTGAAAGGTTTTCATAATGACCTGGATATCTCTCAGACACTTTTCGTGTTTTGGTGATAAAAATGGAAGATTTGACCAAGAAGTATAGTGTAATTGCCTACGTTCTTCCTACACCTTTTCTCTGCTTTGATAATAAACTTAGAAGTTAGAGCAAGACGCCTCATGTACTTTCTTGGATTCCTCTTACACCCTTCCTTTCTGTGTTTTGATAATATAGGTAGAAGATGGAGTGAGAGAGAGTGAAATTGAAAGATAAACCATAGAGTGAGAAAATTACCTGTTTTCCTCTTGCACCTTTCCACGTGATTTGATAATAAAGAAGGAAGATGGAGTCAGAGGAGAGTATAGTTTAGTATCTTCCTTCTTATAATATCACTATGTGTTGTATTTAAGATATTAGGATCAGTCATAGATGAACAAAGGCTTGGCAACACGCCTCTATAAAGTTGTAAGGTTTTCTCCTATTTTCTTCTCTCATTCACTCATTCCTCTCTCCTCTCCCATCCTTACTCTGCACCTCCCATGCTCTGTCTCCCTCCTGTACTTCACACTTCCTCCTCTTCCATTCTCCCTCCCTCCCTCTGTCGACCCTCTCTCTCTTTTCCACTCAACACACACTCCTCTTCATTTCCTCCCTTACCTCCTTGCCATCATCTCAATAACAATCAGGAAAATCTAGTAGATGTTTGCTTCCGACAAACTGTACCCCATGCAGTGACACCCTAGTTTCTGCATCATGTAATGTAAATAACACAACCAACTACATACCCTTACTATAACAGCAGTAGACCCTTGATGTAACATGAATAAGTAGTTTAGTCTATACCCCAGTTCATATTACATTCACTCGCTCATTGATGAATACTGAATGTTTTCCCAGACTTCTGTTATTCATTTACCAACACTAATTTACATTTACCGGGTAGTCCCTCATTGCCAAGTGTTTATCTTGGCTCCTGTTATAGTGACCATATACTAAGTGATCTACTGGGCCTTTGTTAAATATGTTAAATGTTAAAATCAAGGGCCTACTGTATTAATATGGGATCTCTTTTGAGAATTATATGTCTGTACTGTATATGTATTTAATAACTTTCAGAAAGGCCAAAAGAAACAATTTTATATAAACCATGAAAGCAAGCAAGCAAAGGAAGCCAAGTGTGTATGTGAGTATAATTATTTTCTGAAACTTGGTAAATATACACAGTTAACATCATTACATTTCATCAACAGTAATTGGTTAGTGTGATTCTGACTTGTGATTGGCTAGCATTGACCAGTCACAGTTAGCCCTTATGATGTTGAGTTTGTATGATTATCTTGTATTACAGGGAAATGTTCAGTCTTTGGTAAAAATTAGACTGGCTGAATTTTATTATGAAATGTCTAACATTAATGGATTTTCTGTTCTTGAAACATTTTGAAATACTGTATTAGTCTGTTTGGTGTAAAGTAAGTAGTGGGTTTCTGTACTTTGTCATATTTTTATTACCTGATCAATTTTAGTTAATCTTTCAAGTCTTCTGAATATTACAGTAGACCCTTGATATTACACAAATAAATTCTTGTATCCACCACTTTATATTACATTAATTTCTTAATTGAAGATTAACAAATGTTTTCCCAGGTTTCTTTTATTAGTTACCCACCACTTCATTTTACACTGAGTCCATCATTGAAGACTACTAAATGTTTTACCAAGCTTGTTTTTGTTATTATTTACCATACAGATGCCAAGACAATAATCATAGGGCTGTGTTAAAATGAGAAGTGTTGAATATGCCAGTGTTTTATCAGGAGTCTACTGTACTGTGTACTGTGATTTGATATGCCTCAGTAATGGTTCAAGAAATTATCCGCAGTCAGTACTTGTTATGTTGTACAGAAAGATTTTATCAATATACTGTATAGGTTTTCTTAAATACGGGATAAAATTGTGATATATATTGAGCTTCATTTTCTTTTATGTATATTATATGTTAACACTCTAGCACAACCTGGTTTTATTTAAATTGTGTGCATGAGTGTGGCAGGACACACCTCTCTTTTGGCACACTAGTTTGAATAAAGGAAACTGACTGAGGCGGGCAGCCAAACTATCCAGGCAATGTGTGTTTCATTATATATCATATATTACCAGTCTAGAGGATGCCTATGTGGCGTCCAAATTTTAACTAAATCTGCCCAACGGTTGACTTTTAACAAGGATTTTTCCAAAATTAGTACGCCAAATTGGCGTCTGTGCGCGAACGTAAAGTAATAATTTTTTCCCTAAAACACTTCATAAACATCAGCCATGTGCAAGTGTCAAGGAGATCATCTATTGTGGGCAAATTGGAGGACTACCAATTCCTCCAAACTGGCAGAAAGCCGACTATTCCAGTTTACAAGTATGGGGTCTGTTTAATTGCATGTAGTAGTTTGAGGGAATTGGCAGTTCTCCAATCACAGATGACCCTTGGTGTGTTGAAGGCTCATTCATTTCTCAACAAGTTACCCTCTGAACCAGTAATGTAAAGCCCAGTTTGTAGAAAATTGTGGACACGACTCTCTAATTAAGTTTTAATCATAATGGTAATAGTTTTGCTAGGTGTACGATAAACCCTTGATATAACATGAATAAATACCGATGTCCACCACTTCATTCTATACTATGTTCCTGATTAAAGACCACCAATTGTTTCTGCAGGGTTCTGAAGTTCAGTTCTTTACAGACACTGGGCTTGTGATAAATATCATGTTATTTTAGTGTTATATTGAAGGTCGACTCCTCTTGTAAATGTGAATTTTCTAAGGTAATGAAGGTTCATCAGTCACTATGTATAATAGTTTCCTGACTTGTGTATTCTTAAATCAGTATTGGACATTTAATGGACATTAAAGCATCTATGTTATACTGTAGTACCATCTCTTTATCAGGCAACTTCAAATAATCTTCACAGTATCAAAACCACCAACAAGGTGCAAAATATTTTCACATCAATATTTTTCAAACCAAGTTCACTGGTTCACCAAAACTGTGGCTCCTGTTTACCAAATCTTGTTGCATCTCCCTTTTTACGGTCACTTGTGTAGCCCAAAATGACAGGGTGGGAAGGACGTGTATAGACTTGAAGCAACCATAAGAGAGTGTGAGAGGCACTTAGATTATCTCTCACAACGCATAGACATTAGGTGGCCAGGGCATATAGGTTCTTGATCCATCTGTAAGAGAGAGAGAGAGAAGCTATTTTATTTTCTACTTAATCTAACGAGTCAAAGTTAGGAGTCTGTAAAGTTTTCAGTCAACCATAATCAGAGAGTGAGAGGGAAGCTAAAAACTCTGTTTCTGTCGCAGGTTGGAAAGGAAGTGTAAAGTTTTCATTCAACCATAACAGCAGAGTGAGAGAGAAAAGCAATATTCTGTACTTAAATCTCCATAATGAACTAGATGTTTTAATTATCCATCACTCAGACTCAGGCAGGGGTGTACTGTACTTATAGAACCAGACTTTCTCTCACCCTTTTCTATTTGAAGTTTTGGATATATTAAATATACACATTTATATAATGTACATCATGTATGACAGTACTTTGACGTTGCCTTCATTCCACCACGTACCCAAAACTGGATACAGTATTGTACATGCATACAGTATATCATGATCAACTTATTGAAGGACTACTGATTCCTCCAATCTAAGCTACAAAACACTTCCCCACTTTGAGTACTGTGGTGGTCAGTTTCTTGGTATAGTTTGGAGGAATCTGTAACCCTCTTGTTCGACTGCAGTAGATAAATTCATTGAGCTAAATGAACTGTATGAAATCTGTACCTACATGTTTATCAAAACGATCTGAAAATACTACATTCATTATTTGAAAGTACAGTACATTATAGTATTGCACACTTCTGATAATTGATCACATAGTAAGATGAACCCCATTTTACACTCAATTTCTCATTAAGACCACCAAATGTTTCCCCGAGCTTCTGTTCATCATTACCCACTGCTTCATTTTATACTCGGTCAATCATTGAAAACCATCAAATTTTTTCCCAGGCATCTGTTAATCATTTGTCAGACAGACATGGTAATTTATTTAACCTATATTAACTATAAAGTTTTAAAATAAATTTATGTTAATTTGAGGGAATACTGTATCTAAATCAATTTAGCATGCAAAAAACAATTGTATTAAACTAGTTTGTAAATTATCTCAAGAATATTTTCATACCAGGCATTTGAAAGGACATCGAATAGTATTTTTAGTTGAGTTTAGAAACCTCAGTAAGAGGTTGGATATTCTTTATTGGTGAATTTGAGTGCTGACAGTTCTTCCGTACTGTGCCGAGAAACACAGTCCTTCAGTATAAGTATTGTGTTGTGACAGTTGAAAAGAATCAGTAGCCAACAACTTGCACACTTTATCATGAAATAGTTAAAAGATCATTCCATGTTATCCGCTGCAAACCATAAGTAACATATCAGCTATTATTATATATTTTTTTGGTACTGTATAATGTTTTGTGCTGCATTTTGAGAGTATATAAGTTTGCTATTATAATAATTACAGTATATTTGATTTGGTTTGCCATATAATGATAATAAGGTTAATAGGAGTTAAGGTAGATTGGTATGCCAGGTTGATATAGTAAATGGTTCACCCTGGATACTCTGTGCACATAGAATATACATATACATACATATATACATATACAGTATACATACACCAGCCAGGCTGATACTGTACTTCATGATTCATCCTGTATACTCTGTGGACATACACATACATACATACACCAGGCTAATATACAAAATGGCCTACACACACACACACACTCTTTATGCAGGGTGGTGGGCTGTGTGGAATATCTCCCTGGTGTAACTGTTCTGTGCCAGTGTATCCATATAAAAAGGGCACTGTGGTGTGTTAGGTTAGAATAGACCCAAATGGAAGTTACTGTTTGTATTGGAGAAAGGGAGGATTGCCACTCGCTGTCGGCTATTTTGGTGACTTATTCTGGCCCTGGAATGTGAGTCACTCCCCTTCGCATTAAGTTGTCTCTTCATTCCTTCTTTTTTATTTTATTTTCTCTCCTCTACCCATTGTCCCTTTTTTAACTGCCTACCATTTCTTTTTTTTTTTTTTTTTTTTTTTTTTTTTTTTTTTTTTTTTTTTTGGCTTGCTGTCCCACCACTCTTTCCCTCTCAATTTTGGTACTGTATAAGATCTCATTTTGGCCAAGCACAGCCTTCTTTCTCCCCCTTTCAAACATTCTGGTCCTGTAAAACACTTTCGCTCTAAATGTCTTTGTTTATGTGTTGTGTGTCCATTTTATCTGTTTATCTGTGTATACTATTGTGTTGCCTTAACCTCAGTGACCTTGTTGATGATGCCTGTTGTGTATTGTATGTTCTCCCCATTATTATGCCCTTGTTTAGTTCCATGTGACAGTTCCCCTTTTCGTGTACCAATCTTTGTACCAAACGCTTCCTATAATATATGCTCTGGTACTAGTTTTGCATTATAGTATTGTATAGTACACTACACTGCACACATCACAAATATTGCAGCTATCAGTACCATTGCCCATACCATCATTATTATTATAATTATTATTTTATTATTTCAGTTTTTATTTTCTTGGATACAGATAATAGGCACCAAAATGCCTGTGGCAATCATACCAGTCATTTCATTGGTTACTTCTACTGATTTTCTTTTGCTTACATCCCATAGGCACCAAAATGGTCTCCGGTTATCCCTTACATGGCATCTTTTAGGCACCAAAATGGCCAAGGTGGTGGTGGTCAGTCCCCCTTTTCCCCTGGTGGTACTCCTAGATATATACTACAAGCTGAAAACATTGTAAGATAATGTACATTAATGGATGTCTAACCTGTGTGTTAGTGTAAATACACTTTGTTAATGGGTAATTGTAGTGGCCGGCTCAGTCCAGTGTTTGCCATGATAGTAACGTGAATATTGAGAGGGTTGGTTTCATGGGTTTTTGGTGTATTTGATGATCCTGACTCCTACACACTATGCCACAAAATACATTCTCTTTGTGTATACTGAGAAAGTCTGTTAACTGGTAAAGTTTAAAGGATACTTTGGCCCATTTTTGCTACTGACCATCAGATCCCCTTCATGAATCCTAAGGTAGTCAGTTTCCTAGTAGAGTTGGGAGAGCTACTAATTCCTTCAAATCACTTTACAAAACACATGTACAGTATACTGAGGTAGTCTGTTTGTTGGCATAGCTTGGATAAATAATTTGTCCTCCAATTCACTCTAAAAGACAATATTAAAATTTAAAATTACAATCCACCTAAAATATTAATTTAAAAACGTGTTGCACTTAAACCTGGACTGAAGCGACACCAGCTGTTGTTATATAAAGAGATGAACATCACCAATATTTTGTTTACATGCGCAATGATGGTGAATATGATGATGATGATGACAACAGTATACCCTTGATATAACACTATTAAACACTTGTATTCACCACTTCATTTAACATTTAACGTATGTTTTCCCAGGCTTATGTTACTCATTACCCACCACTTAGTTTTACACTAACACTCTCATGGAAGACTGATATGTTTTCCCCAGGCACTTGCCAACCATTGCCATACAGACTGAGAGATCTGTGTTAAATTACAAGTGTTTGATATGTTGGTGTTATATCAAAGGCCATCTGTATTATTATTACATATTACAATTATCATTAAGCTCTTTGTTTCCCTCACATTATAAAAGCTTATATGGTTCTCACACAATGATGCTGGTGTGTTTAGTTTACAGCTTATATTTTACTTACATTTGTTAAGGTGGTAATCTCTTGTGGTCAAATTTTAGGGCTACTAGAATCTACTAGACTATGCCAGGAAAGGAACTACTACAGCATACAAAGAAGGAATTCTGTTATGTAGCATAGCTTGGAGGAATTGGTAGCCCTCCAGTTTGATGACAGGGGACTGGACTACCAGCTTAAGTGGAAGATGGATGTATGTTCATAGTGTTTATTTTTGCTAGGGTAGAGGCTAGACACTGTGAGGGAATAGCAGCCAGCCATGTCAGCCATTTTGGTGTCTGAACTGTAATTTGCTACCAGAAACAATATAATGTGGTGATATTAATTGTTTGGTTGAAAATATAAAAGATAACAGACAACACCTTACACTGTATTAGATTAATCCTGACTGTAGTGTACAGTTGCGGTATGTTTGGTAAATGTACTGTACATTAATGGAAGATACTAAGAACGACTATTAATTCCTACACAGAACACTAAATCCAACAAAATACAGTACATGTACAGTTGCCAACAGATGACTCGAGGCCATCTCGTACACCAACAAGCTTGTTTTGCATGATATTCATTGTAGAAAGGTTAAATCTGCATATTGACAACTTATCACTGGGTTTGTTTCACCCAAGCAGACGACTGAATTTCGCTCCAGTTCATATATTTCACTGATACCAGATACAACACCAGCATGTTCGTGGATGAGGTGGCCTCGAGTCATCTGATGGCAACTGTACGTTTAAATCATAATACTGTACTCTACTATTTAAAGTAATATAAACACCACTACACTGCTCTGTTGAAAAGTGGTGAAGTGTGAACAGCATAGGCTCCAAAATGGCTGCCATGACTACTCTCCATTCCCCCAGGGTGTCTTGGTAGTGGCGAGGTGGCCAAGTCTCCCGTGTGGTCAAGTTCATATACAGGAAGAGTCTTGTTCTAGGCATGTTGACGACACACGATTGTGGAGTGTTGGGGTGACATTGGTGACATACAAATATATACAGTACGCAATTTGTAACCAATAATACGTGAAATAATAATTGTGACTTAGCCTACACACCCTATAATTATAATATACATAAGCATATTCTAACATAGTGGCTCATCAAATAAATTTCCACCCGAATGGGCTCAATAAATATGAAATGGGGCTATTGTATGTTGTCTTGTTGATCATCACTGGGTACACCATGTACTAAAGAGTCATGGTCTAGGAAGTGATGATAGCTGGTACAATAGTAGTTTAAATACTACATGAAGCTGGTACAGTCGGCAGCAGGAAATCATCCCTTACAGAACGAGTGAGAGGAGCCTGGTGATCTGGTAACGCTCTGTGAGAGTTGACAAATATGATTTAAATTACTAATACAATAGATCATTAGGCATTTCAATCAAACTTTTCAACTCTCATACAGTGTTACCAGATCACCAGGCTCCTCTCATTCGAGCTGAGTAGGACAAATTTCTGCTCCCAACTGTACAATAGCTCCAGTAAGTGTCCATTGAGCTATAATCATTGCTTAGCTCATGACTGTTTGTGTATGAGCTAGACAGTGACGATGGTTGGAACAATAGCCCCAAAGAAGCTAAACGGAGCCGGTACAACAGTCTTTGCCTGTCTATCTGTGTATATGTGTATGGAATGTCACCCTCACCATTCCTTGTCCTTCATACTGTGTAATCATGAAATATTTCCAGTGTAAAATTTGTAGTGTTAGCCGATAATAAAGTGGACAACTTCTAAAAACCCTCATCTTCTATGTGGATCCTTCACACCCGGTCATTTATTTATTATTTGACATTTTCCATTCATGCCTGTACAGTAGACCCTCAATTAATTAATATAACACTAATGAATGTTTATCTGTAACTTCTTTTTACACTGTCCCTCATTGAAGACCACCTAATACTTTTCCAGGCCTCTCTTATGACCATAAAAACTAAGGGTGGTATTACCAAATGAGGAAAAGGCTCTTCATCGCTTACTTCATATTACAAACAAAATACAGATTGAACAACGAAGAGCCTTTTCCTTGTTTCATAATACTACACCAAGTCTTATACTGTACTAGGCTTATGTTAGTTATATCAAGGTTTTCCTGTTAGGATTTCCCTTCGCAGAAAAGCTGATAAAAAAAAAAAAAGTGATAAGGAAAATAATTACACTAATACTTGTAGATTTTTGCATTATATTTCCCCTTTACACATATACAAGAAACTGTTACTATACACAAGACTTTTGGTCCACATGCCATAAAGGTCATGGTAGAGTTGATAAGTAATATAACCACTCTCTTTTGAAATAATTGAATGAGGTAATCTCCTGGGTAACTGGAGGGCTACCGATTCCTTAGAAGTTTTATTTAAAACAGATACCTTGCTTGTATACCGAGGTAAAGTTGAGCAAGTAGAAAGTGCAAGAAAAATATGAGTATGTGGCAACATCTTTCAGTTCTTTGTCATAAATTCTGGTACAGTATTTGTATCAATGAATCACTAAGACTCCAGATCCAATGTAAAATGGACCGTGACTTACTGAAAATTTTGAGTGGTAGCCAGATGTGGTCATATATACTCATATTTTACTTGCACTTTCTACTTGCTCAACTGTACATAACTACACTTGCTTCTTTGTTTTCCAGCATCTGTGCAGTACTGTTGGCTGAGTTACCTTGTTTAATCTCACCGACTACAGTATATTCTTTGTAAAATATGATCCATCACATAATTTGGTAGTTATTTTTTTCTAATGTATATAATTGGTAGCCAATACTGAATCTACAATTTTAGAAAGAAACGAGTATGGTTTGTTTTCTAGTCTACAGTAGTTTGAAAGGCTAGTAATTCCTCCAAACTGCTACAAACAAACCTGCTTGTATACTGAAATACTGTACTGGTTTGTTTCCTGGCATATTTTAAGAGGAATCGGCTGCCAGTATTGTATTGCATGTTGCATCAATGGAGAAAATACACCTGTCATTACATAATCACCTAATGTAGTCTATAATTTTCTTGCATGTGGACATATATTATTCTGCTGTACACCATCATAAAAAGAATTCGCATAAGAATCAAGGGCTGAGTGTAAGAACTAACCATCACGGTTTAATTGGTGGAAATTTTCTTGATGGGTTACCTCTGAAAATCAACACAATGACAACACATATCTCATAACTTAGGGGGGTGATTACGGTATATACTTTTGGTACATTGGAGACGTACCCATTCCACCTAACTGCAGGGAAACTAATCAGATTAACTAAATAAAGTTGTGTTGATTATGCATCATAAAACGAAGATGGAGGAGTACATGAAGGAGAAAAATATGAATGGAAAGGGGGGGGGGGGGGCTTGACCAAGCAGTGTGGGAGTACTAGAACAGGGAGAACTAGAGATACTTCTGCTGGGGCTACCTCCTTAGGAGGGAGTTCTCAGAGTGAACAAGGCATCAGAGCTATAGATAGATTGAAAAGAAAGATGGCTTTTACTTGTGCCGCTAAATAAATATCTGAATCATGGCAGTTCAGAATGACAGAAATTAATGTGTTTTTAGGAGTACTTATGATACTAAAAATAGTGGGAAAGAAATCTATAGAAAGTCTATATTTCTGCCATTTATAATCATGGGTCTCAACACCAAGTTACAGTCTGCTTATGATGACTTACAATACCAATTTTATAATCAATAAACTACAATAGAAAATAAAAAGAAGGGCATGGTTTGGAAGAATCAACAGCACTCCAAACAATGCAACATCAACACAGATTACCCATTACTGTACAATAGTTGTATAGAAATAATTTTTTTCCTGGAACAGTTTGGAGGAATCAGCAGCTCTCTAAACAATACATCAAATCAGACCCCATACATGTAGTATAATGAGTTAGTCTGTTTCCTGGTACAGTTTGGAGGAATCCGTTCACCTTCAATTTGACCAAACAACACATCACCCCACCTAAATCACATTACTGGACATTATAATACATGCATTGTACTTTACTAAAAGAAGGAAGGAGGGTAATATACAGTACACTAAACACCAACACCGGTCACCACCAAGGCAAATGTACAAGGGTAGGAATGTTGAAGAAGAATTGCCTCCGACACACGCACGCACACATCACCTTCCAGGCATCTTAACGCATGTCGTCAGCGCTATACAGACCCTATAGGGGAATAAAAATATTGGAACATTGTCAGTAAATTTTGTGTATGTTATATAATATCATAGTTTATTACACCTAACTAATATATTTTGTTTAGGATAAGAAAAATAGTTTTGTAACGGTATAAGTGAATTTTCCTCTCTCCCTCTCCTGACCTTAGCACGACGTAGAACTGAGTCCTTGGTTGGGTCATAAGGATGATCTTTGGATGGAATCTCTAGTACAGCAGGTAATGGGTTGTCATTGTCACTGTCAATCACATGACGGATCTGCTCAGCGATCTGTGTGTCATGGGGTGGTGATGAGGTTTATAGTAATTACTTCTTCACACAGTACATACTGTACATACAGGAGTTATGTGGTTTACAATAATTACATCTTCACACATACTGAACAAAGAGGAGTTATGGGGTGGTGATGTTGAGGCTTACAAATATTTTACACCCTCAATATGACACCAACATAATTATCACTTCTCAATTAACACATGCATGTTAGTTCACTTTAGTCTGTATGGTAATGAATAACAGAAGCCTGGAAAAATATTTGGTGGCTCTCAATGATGTGGTGGCTACAATTATGTACAGTATATATTTGTCCTATATCAAAAGTCCGCTATACTGTACAGTACAGTATTTGTTAACTACAAGTACAAAAAGTAGATTTTCCAGTTACCGGTAATTAATATTTTACAATTACTGTACAGTACAGTACTGTATCCAACATAATAATAAAAATACAGTTAATAATTATATATGCTGTACAGTACAGTACTTACATTCTGGTTTATCAAAATAATGTCAATGTCATCTCTCTTCATAAACTTCTTGTAGCTTTCCTCTATTTCTTGAACACTGGTGTCTAGAATATAAGATAAAAAACATACAGGAATTAAAATCCTCCAAAATATATATACGGTACGATAGTACAAAGTAAAATAAAAAAGAAATCAGAACACTGAGCAGAATAAAGAGAAAGATCTACAGTTCATTATTTTTTACCTACAGTTGTAATAGTAGTATAAAAAAACAAAAACAAAACAGAGTTCATATCTTATTTCTTATCTCCTTTAGCAAAGGTACAGTATTTTATGAAAATCATAAGTTACAACAAACATTTCAATAACCATGGTAATAACTGTAAATATAAGTTATAAACTCTGAAATTTACTCAGAACATGCATGGCATATAATGATAAAGTTATATTAGCTGGAAGGAATCTAGTACTGTATATTTTTATTAAGTTCAGAAATAGCACTACTGGCTCTGTCATTCTTCAGTACAATAACTTCCAGAGTTGGAAAAATATCCGACAACAAACCTTCCAGGAGAAAGAGGCTCAATGACTACTCACTCTTATCCACAACGAGAAAGTTGGGTTCTCTCTTCTTGTTGATTTCTCCAATACCTCCCAACAGAAACCCAACACATGTATCCTGAAATAGCAAAAGTCCATTAAATATTTTATATTCATTTATTGCACATTAACTGATTCTATTGAGTATAATGAGAACCAACTCAAACTGTGTACCAGTACACTACAAATATGAAAAACCATATAATTATGAATATTACGTTACACTGTAATTAACCAAAGACATTATAGATTTTTGGTTAGTGTAATGCAGACTAACAAAGTATAGTACACTGAAAACTTTTTTAATGCTACGTTATAGTATAACTAGCATCTTGGGGGTGCCATGTACTAACGTCTATACTGTATGGCAAATTACTTTATTTCATTTGGGTTTTCAGTTTCTGCAGCAATGAAAGCCGTAGTAATTGTTCCAAGTACTAAATCTAGATCCACATCACTGAGTGGAAAAGCCAGGTCTATACACTACTGTACTATGGACCACATGCGAGAATATCCTTGGTGTTGATGTTGGTATGGTACAGGCGAGATGATTATGTAGTGTGTATTATGAAGTTATCAAATCAGTATCACACCATCATTAATCAACACTATTAATGTTGATATCAAAGTTATAACTTAACCCAATCTGTCAGACCCCTCATCTATCCTTAATTATGTTGCTTAGGAACCATGTAGAGAAAATTGAACCAGTTTATATCTGATTACCGTATTTAATATCAACTCTTAGGTTTGGTTAAGTTAGGTCAAGTAAGGGTAAAAAAATTATCTCCTCACAATATTATGGGCAACAATCAATAGAACAAGTAAAAATATGCATGAAAATATATAAAATGTGTGAACAATCCAGGTGGACCTCTTATGCAGAATTACCAAGCTATTTCGCATGGTGCTTGGTCATATTCACATACATACAAACATAGAAATTTACATACAGCTCTACTTTATATACATAAATTAAAAAGCAGAATATTTCACTAACATTTTAACATAGCCTAACGTTATATCATTTTACATAAACCAATAAATCATATCAATATTCACATAACACACTTAATATACTACTAACCTTGTATATATTAACCCTTCACATTCAACATCAAGGTCAATAACACTTTTTTTTAACTAGCAAATGGATAACCCAAGGATACGACAAGACACCTTCCTAAACACACACCATTTTCTATCTATAATTCACCCATTTACACCCTTTTTACACCTCTACTTAACAGTTAACACCCTATTATACATACAGACACATATATTGGATGTATATTTCTCACCTCATCGCCAATAACAGCAATAAGCTTGGCCTGGGCAGCTGCTACAGACATCCTCTCTCTTGTTGGTTTGGTTTCGTCTGCTCTATTGTTTACGCCGGAAGTCATATGATGTGACGTCACGGGCGACTACGGTACGTCAAGGCACACGGCACATGGCCAGTGCGATTATTTTTTTGTATTGTACCTGTGTTTTTCCGATCTTCAACCTCCGTCCTTGAGTTAGTTTTCCCTTTCACTGGGGATTCTTGCGTGTTCTTAGATTTTTGAAAATATATAGATAAATGTCAAAGTGATGGATTTGTTGTGCGATAATATGGTACCTCTATTTCTCCGTCCTTCAACCTCCACTGGCTATAAACACTTGCTATCATTATCTACTAGACAATATGATGATGCAACCAATCTATAATAATGATAATCTGCTTCAGGAAATTATAATACACCCTCATGTTTCACATAATAATAAGAATCATTAGTCGATATTGTATTTTATCACAAGCTGAATAATGCATGGGGCCGGCTGGATATATCATAGATAAGAAAACAATTGTTTCTACCTTACTTTATCAATGATAGTTGATTTAGCAATAATTTAAAAAACATTATATCATTAGATGTATATTCCTAAAGTTTAACCAAATACGTAAAGATTTTTTGTTCAGAAAATTCAATTGTCGGTTTACCCATGATATACAATGTTTTTAATTGTTTATGGCACAATGTAAAGCAATATGGTAGCCAACTATTAAGCCATTATTGAAATATTCAATGTGTGCTTATCTATTGCATCCTTTTAAAATTGGACCAGCTATATAATTAAGTGACTATGGATGGCCTGTTGAATAATGCTCAGACATTGTTATAAAATAGAGGAGCCTTCCATTCAAATTAATAGAGAATGGGGTTTTATATCATACATATCTTAAAAAGAGAGACTTGTATAATTCTTAGATTTTTATGTTTAGTTGATAATTATAATAGAAGTGATATCATAACCCCTCCAATATCTAGAACAATAGGATCAGGAAACACCCACCACCAACACTACGGATTTTACACCGATGTTTTTTTTTATAATTCCACTTTTGCTATTCACCTATTTAGTTCTGATAGTGAAAGTTGATGATTTGAAGGACTGACATAATATAACACCATACTGGATGTGTAACAGTTAATGTCATATGCAATGCAGAGGAGGATAATATACTGAAAGAATAAGGACAAAAGAAAATCAATTAACTATATAAACAGAAAATTAAATATAATTACCTCTATACCATTATCTACCTACATATACATCTATACCGTCTATCGATATTGTGACAATATGTATGTACATTATGTAAAAGGCAAATTAACGCTAAGACTTGAGCTCTCTCTCTCTCTCTCTCTCTCTCTCTCTCTCTCTCATCGATCCAGGGAGTATCATTCTATAAAGGGAGGAGTTCCACCTGTTGCTCTCTCTCTCTCTCTCTGTGTTTGTCTGTCTGTCTATCCCCGTTTGCCTCTCTCTCTCTCTCTCTCTCTCTCTCTCTCTCATATATATATATTTCAAACATAATATACTGCAGGTCCTGGAGTGGCGGCGTCTACGTTGTGGTACCACTCACCAGCTAGAGGGCTACAAAGGAAAGAAGCTATGGGGGCCAAACCGTCACAAAACCCCTCCGCCCCCACTAACGGGACGCGAGTCTCTGGGAACGGCTTCGGTCACCCGGGCAATACCACACCCCTCACACAACACATACAACTACACATTTTGTCATAACTGAAAAATGATTCTCTGCTGTCATTTCCTGGTTTCTCCTTCTAGTTGGAGACACCAAAAGCAATCCTGGACCCACTAACAAACACAAATGTCCATATTGCTCAAAACTCATCACATCTACTAAACAAACAAAGGGTTAATTTCACTGCAACTTTTGTAAGAACTGGACCCATTTCACATGTACAACACTTGCCTCCAGAAAACACTACACAAACACATGGACCTGTCCCATATGTCCCATATCTCTACCAACACCACAACCTCTATCACCCACACCATCACTTCCACCTACATCACCCTTACTTCCAACACCACCACCCCTACCACCATTATCTCCACCTCCATCCCCCCAACAGACTCCTCCTCCTCACCACTGCAACATCACCTAACATACACCACACACAAATCATTCACATACTTCAATTAAACATAAATGGCATCAACACCAAAAAATAAGAACTCATACACTTCATTATACAACACAACATGCTTATTGCCATCTTACAAGAAACAAAATTACGCAACACACATAAAACACCTATATTTCCCAATTTCACCACCATCAAACATGACCTGGCCAACGGCAATGGCGGTGGACACGTCACCCTAGTTCACAATTCCCTTAATTATATAGAAGCTAGTGCGCACCTCAAATCCGTTAATTCTTCCCCACCACAACACAACCACAGAAATTTAAGCCATTAAAGTACGCACTGGCAAAACAACATGTAGATCAATAGTAAATTTATACATCCCCCCTCAAACCTACCCACAGTTCCACAAAAAAATTCCCTCCAGCTCCAACAATTCACCAACCAACCTGACCTCATCCTGGGTAGTGACTTCAACGCCAAGACGTCGGCCTGGTATGTCAACAACCCTGACACAGACAAAGGGCTTGAAATCCTTTCCTCCCAAACTTACAACCTCATTTCATTAAACAACACTCATCAAAACACACATATCCCTCACCAAACACTCTTTACAACCTTCCTCTGCCGACATATCCTTCTGCTCCCCCAACCTCGCCACCAGAACCTCATGGAGGGTGGTCAGAACCCTCGACTCTGACCACCTCCCAATCATAATCACCAAAAAGACAATAATCACTCTAATTGGCCACAGACACACATACACAAACAACAAAAGTGCCAACTGGGAAGCTTTCACTACTGCTGAAACAGAACATTCATTTGAAACACTGAAGAGTACAGCCATCACAAACATCAACACTGCTGTTCATAAATTCAATACAATTATACGAAACGCAGTCAAACAACACCACATCCCTAGAGGTAACAACTGTACAACATAAATTCAAGACCTCATCAGGCAACGAGACACACTAAAACACTCACCCCCAACTCCACTCACACATTACACCAAATACAAGCACTAAATACACAAATAAGCAACAAAGTTAAAGAACAGAAAACACTAAACTGGCAAAGGTTTGTCAACAGTGACTCAACACACTTGATCACAAAATAAACACCAGCAAACTCTACAAAACACTAAACTGCATACCCACACCATCAACTATACAGTACACTAAATGGCAAAAGACCCACACATGCCAAGGAACATCAAAACAACATCCAGTACACGATACCATACACAAATACTATCATCTCTCACACCCTGCCCACCCCAAATCAATCTACAGAAACATATCCATACTCAAATCACTCATCAGTCCATCCAAACACTCAAGAGCTTCACACAGCTGCATGCACGACCTCTTGATATCCACCCATCTGAATCATCTCTTCCCCATGAGGACAGAGTCCACCTGGGCCAGGCTGCGATGTGGCCACCACCCGGCCCTTCTGACATAATCAGTAGATGCAGAATGGAGCCATTGTAGATACCTGCCCGGGATACAACACAACACCCCATTCTATTGAACACATTATGAAAGACTACAATGTACACAACCACACTCACCAACTGAGGGCACTGTGGGAAAGCCCGGTTCAGACCATGGCCTTCCTCAGGAGCTCGGGGCTGCTCTGCCAGACAGCTTGAGGAACTTCAACAACAACAACAACGAACATAATCTGTATACTATACAACTTTGAGATCAACGAAAAGTAAAGTTACAAAGTTAGATTATTATAAGGTCCGTATATATGCCTCTTCTTCCTAACAACTTTTAATGTGTGTATGTGTGTATATGTATAGGGTAAAGGTGCTACAGGTATACATAGGTTACATGTGTTAAGTACTGTAATTCCATATAATTACTCATAATCACATTATCCATAATTACACACAGTTAATTATACCTTTCAGTAAGACTTAAAATGTATATAACGTATATAGGCCTAAATTTTGTGAGTGAACTGAAGGGTTATAGGCTATACATAGTACTGATCCCTTAACTAAACTTTGCCAGGAAACAACCTATTACCTTAATTAGTGAACGAGAAGAGAGAGTGACGGTTCAATTTGTATGTATGTATAAGTTATCCTCTTTGAACTCATAAGGTCACATTACCAAATACGTAACAGTAATTTGACTGAATTTCAACTAAGACTCCCTAGACGAAGATACTATACAATAACAATCAATTATATCATTAACAGTAGGTTACACTGCAATTACAGTACTACCGTATATTATTATTCTCTCGTCCTACACGGTCTCTCAGGCCTAAAGTGGTCTACAGCTCTATCCTCTTTAATCCTGAGGAGATTACTGTTTTGTAGCATGAGTTATGATAAAATTGAGCCACAGGTCCAAGGTGGCCCTCAAACCTGACATTCGTAGGTATAGTTCCTTATAGCAGCTGACCTATAGTGACCCAGTTATTAATTTGAAATTTGTAAAGGTTACTCATGATTTCTTTAAACTATGTCAAAAAACAGATTATTCCAACAGAACGACGGTGACTCAGATTACAATCAAGTGAACCGCCGGCAAGAAAATTATTTTGCATTAAAAACAATTATCCCTATCCAGCATCTTGAAATGGCAGTCATCAGCTGAACTCCATCCTGGATTGGTCTTTTTTTTTTAACAATCGACCCCACTTAATTTTGAGCCCTCCCCCCTTGAGGTAAGTACTCATGCAACTACAATTACAGTGGTGTTTTCAATGGATTCTTGTATTGTCTACAGAGCCATCGAACCGGTCATGTTTGTCTGGTTTGACAACGACTATCGTTTTTTTTTTTCTTATAATATTTGTGCCACTATTTAGTTACATTAAATTTGTCTCTTTGTTTTGGAGTTTTATCTTTAGGGCCTTAATTTTTCTGTATTAAATATTGACAACTACTATAATAATAATTGTAGTATCAATTTGGTAGGATCAGACTAAGGAACACAATGATAGTAAATATGATATAATAGTTTATTTATATAAACTATTTGATAACTCCCACCCAAGCTCTCTCGGATTTCAAACACCCAAATGTTGTCAGATTTATTATTATGACGCCCGAGGGGCTATTTAGGGGGAATTTGTTTTAGTGATGATAGTGCACTGTGCTTGGGGGCATTATTTACTATCAGTACTAGATAAATTATTGTAACCTATGTTTATCAAGAGAACTATCATGATGTTAGGAACAGACAGTGGTAAAAGAAATGCAAATACATAACAAAGATACTGTGGGCTATATCAGCGATTTTCCCTTCACAAATAGGGCGAGTTTCCTTCCAGTTGAAAAATAATGGTAACGCTGCAGACGAAGCGCTGCTCAGTGCTGTGCTCACAGAGTCACAGTAGAGTAGCAGTGTGGCACTGTGGTAGTGCTCAGTTGACATCTAACCACGGAGGAGTGCAGACCTAATCTTGCCAGTGCTCCGCGTGGATCTACACTCACTACTCCCTCTACTCATTCACACCTTCTGCTGCTCCAGCCTGCTGTTCACTCGGGTTAGTGGAGAAGGATGTAAGCAGATATGATGGCCTGATAAGCTCATTTTTAGCGCCATTTTGACCAATATTTGAGATGTTTGGTGGTGCCATATGGTAGCTATCGCTGAGGGCAAGTCGGTGTAATATTTTTTAGCTGACGAGTTACAACCCACAGAGGTAATCGTTTACACCATGACGATTACCTTTATGATTGATACATGTAATTTAGTATTTGTTTAGCCATCGTATGAGAAACAATTAGATTGTGATAAAATGGCTACTATACAAGAGACTAATATATAATTTGTGTACATTAAACTATTGTAGAAGTTATGGTTTTGGGCCTAATGTTATTATTATATCGAAGTATCGTACCATTCATCGTCAGTAGTTACAAATGTCCATGATTCTTTTGCAACATCATATTATTATTATCCCGAGCGGAGTGAGCGGCCGCTTTCGCAAGCGAAGCAAGTCTTCTACATATTCAGACAAGTTCAGACACATTTCTTGCCCCAGATTTAGGAAAGCGTTTTAGCCTGGTGGTCAACCTCAAATCTTGTACCCTAGATATTGGAAAATGTCCGAACTTAACTCCTAGATCATACCCATACCATGCAGATATCATTATCAAACTTTCAGGGAAGTTTCCTACTATTTTTTTTTATACTTTCAACTCTACTTCCATGGCCTTCCAAAGTCCAGTGAGCTTTTGATACATTATTATTATTATCATTGCAATATCTCTTTTGACTCTTGTGAAGCCCTGAGATTACTGAGTGAAGCTTAGAGGTGTTGATTGCATGCTTCCTTTTTTGATGACACCTTTTATGAAGCTGTTATACAGGCGGTTTTCGCGCAGCAAGTGCTGAGAGCATATGCTTGTGTACCGAACTATATACAGTATATGGGCCGAATTAATACTCGGTGGAATATTAATGATATAATATGTCTTCTACAAGAATATATAATTGTAAAGATATATGTTTATGACAGCTGTGTTTGTTGTGTGTTGTGATAGCCAGACCCTGATGAAATTCCGAAATTTCTGCTGCTGCTTATAGAAAGCAACAAAACGATTACCACAACCGTAAAATAAAGTTGAGCAGCAAGTCAGAAAATCAGTACCTGCTCGTAGAAATGGTCTCGACTGGGTTGATCACTGAGCAAAATCATTCTGGGTGAGTGGCTCCTTTGTATTGGCAAATAAGGAGCAACTGATTCCTTCAAGCTATCCCAAAAAACAGGCTTGCTACCTTAAATTAATAATTTATTTCATAGGGTCGAGTTTCTTAGATTTGTTTGGAGGAATCGGTAACGTCCAGTGTACTAAAATTATACCACTATCCCCTTATTAGTCCATACACGGACTGCAATTTCAAATATTAATATTATAGAATTAACAAAGTGAATGAATGAATAAAATCAATATGTATTCTTCTCTCATTTTCTGCACTAACACCTGTTTAATTAATTATCAATCATGTCGTAAGTAGTAAGCAGAGGAACATACACATTTAAGGAAGCGGATGTGGACAGCTGGCCATTCTTTGATAATTTGTCTTGTGATTGGTCACCTCCAGTAAGCGCGTCCCTCATTGGTCCATCATTCCTCCCCCCCCCTCCCCCCGCCAAGCTCTTCGGGTTCGGGCTCTTCAACAGCTACATACGTAAAAAAACTGAGAGCATAGCCATGGCGGGAGTGAATTCGCCTTTTTTTAAATGTAATTACTGTAACAAGGACTTCACAAGAGAGACGCGCGAGGGACGCGCTTACTGGAGGTGCTGGCTGCATCAATCACAAGACAAATTATTATCAAAGAATGGCCATTTCTTTCTATTAACTTTCTGATTGCTGTTTCACCTATCTTATCACCTTTTTCTGGCACTATATGACCTCGCTGTTGCGGCGCCTAATATCAATCAATCAATCCTATCAACACCGATGTATAATTTTTCACATGCTTAATGGAAACTTTGAAAACAAATATTCACGTCTATTGAAATAGGATGTTAATTAATGCTGCATTAAAATATAATTGTCGTATTGTTTATAAGTTGTTGATAATTACATTAGTTGTAGATTTCAGTGTTTATCAGTTATTTTCAAACTAAAAACAATTATTCAGTATAATAGAGCAATACAATTTTTCCCGTGATATAATTATGTCCATTTTGCTCTGTAGATAATTATGTCCAAAGTATAATTCAGTAAGTATATAATTATATGGTTTAGACCAGAATGCAGTAGTGTCCATTAGCCAGTAAAGTTATGACCAAAGTATAACTTAAGGTAGTATAGTAGAGCAGTACAGTTTTGTCCATGTTACATATATGGATATTAATCTACATTCTACAGTATACATAAAGTCTGGGGTGCAGTTCTGTCCAGGGTATTGTCCAAATTTGTTCACACAACTTGATTCTGTAGCTTTTAAAGAGGATGGAGTCAGTGAAAGAGAGTTGTGTGTGTGTGAAGCATGAAGCTAGTACAGTACGTACTGTACGTGTGTGTGTGGATGTGTGTTAGTACTTAGTAGTATTTGTGTCGATAGACAGGTAAATGAACATAATCAATACGGTAGTTTACATTAATTCATGCTGCAGTACAAAATTTATTTTTACACGTAGATAAGCAGAGCCTAAACAAACAGATAATATTATTATACTAGTGATTTATAGACACGGGGTGAGAGATACAGTAGTTGGATAAACTGACTGATGAATGTAATGATGAAAAAGAGGATAGACGAATAGAGATACCTCTAGTACGTAAAATTTGACAGAAGGTGTAGGTGGAAGAGTAATATAGTTGTAGATAACGATGCGTAAAATTTGACAGGAGGTAGAGTAGATGAATAATTATAAATTAAGATCCATAAATAGATATAAAATTAGATCAATGAAAATAGGCTAAATTGTCTTGCAAGGGCAGGACCCAAGTTGAGTCAGATCAAACCGGATTAACTTTTTCGTGGTTCCCTTTCAACTGTTAGGAGTTACGAGGCTGTCATTGGCTGCAGCATTTTTATACCACACGGTGACACGGACGGCCTCTGTGTCTCCTCATTGGCTGGACGTGGTGTGAGTTGGGTTTGAAATATCTTGTCCGTGTGAAATTCTTATAATAATTTTAGGAGTTTTAGGACACACATACACATACCGGAAATGAGTATATGCAACGTAAAGATAGTGTAATTATTTAACAGGAAGATACAGTACCAGCTACAGTCACACATCACTTTTTATCTCCCCTTTCTGAAATAATACTGTATAATTATACTGTGTGTTTAAACAAAAGAGAATTTTAATAGTGTTGAAATTGTGAGTGTTGTGTTGCGTGTGAACATCGTATGTAAGGGTTAATAACTGTGTAACAGTGAATTATGCGCGCGCGCGCGTGTTTGTGTGTGTAAAAATGGTTCTTTAACGTATAAAAGTTTAAAATAATTCATGTTCCTGAAACAGTATTGAAAACAAGTAAAAACAGACTAAAACTAAAACGAGTTGTGGCAGTGGTACAGTCCCTCTCACACTCACTAAAGTCAGTTGTAAATCAAACCCTTGCTCTCTCTGAAGTCAAATCTCTCTCTCATGTTTTGTTAGTGACATAAGGTCTATTGGGGCCTGATGCTAGACCTCTTTTAATGCAATTCTCTCTCTTGTGGGGACACAGTTGCACACACGACCTCTTTTGGCCAAACAGTTTGCTAATATTATCTATCGCAATTTGACGAATGTATTTGAACATGACGGTGTGGTGTCCGTAGAGTATTATTTTTTTATTATTACATCCCTGCCCCACAATAGAATCACATAATATAACTGGCACAGGGAGCGTACTATAAGCCTTTTGAAATAAAGATAAGAACGCACTAGACTTTGACCCTGTAGGACGAGGGAGAAGGTGATAGAGAGGTGGGGGAACGGCAGTCACAAAGGAAATACTGTAGATAGATAGATAGATAGGTAACAACACTGATAGATAGATAATATTTATACACTTTTGAAATTTAGATATACACTGAAAGATAGTAAGATATGTAGATATATAGATAGGTAATAACACTCTTGAAATATAGATACACACAGATAGATATACTGTAAATAGATAGGTAACATTCTTGAACTACTACTACTAAAGGACAGGATGTATGGTATAATGGCCAAGTGTATAGTCTAGTCTGGTTTGGCCTTTGCAACACACACATATATACACGTCCAGCTCACAGTAATTCCTAAATACTTGAAGATATTTGTGAAGGAAAATGAGAATATTTCCTCTTGTGATGGCTTATGTTATTATGTATAAACTATTAATACAAGTTATAGTTTTGCCAGAAAGTGTTTACCAGCATCATGTATTACTCTGCAATACTGTGTCGTTAATAATGTATAATAATAACATTACAGGTGACAAATATGGCAACTCAGGATAATTACAGTCGTCTCAACCACATCATAGCACAAATAATTATAGTATATTTTTATGATTTAAGGTTATGGCATATTTCTAGACGAAGAAAATTGATCCTGAGTTAGACATGTAGGCCTAATGAATAGAACAGATCAATCCATATACACATAAATACCTACACTAAAATTAATATCCATGTCATTGATTGAGGATAAACAAAGACCGCCCCTAACCTTGAAGACCCTGTAGGATGAGGGAGAAGGTGATAAGAGAGATGGGGGGGGGGAATGGCAAAGGCAAAATAATTAAATAATTAAAATGGAGTGGCTGGAGCCGAAGGGGCGCCCCAAACTTAAAAATTCTCCCCACATCACAGCAGTCAGCCAATGTTCATATTACATCAAGTCAGGATACGCCCATCCACGCCCACCTACGCCCACTAGAGGGGAGGGGCAACGTCCATACAGAGGATCGAGCTCTGTGGCGCCAACTTGTGACGTCATGCGCAGTAGGGTTGCGTTTTCGTCAGCAGATGTTCTAACCTGTTATTATTATATCGCGTTGTTGCTTGCATTCACACCCACCCTCTGATTGTTAACAAGTATTAGGCTATATTTTATACATTCATAGTTGGCCGAGTGGTTAGTGTTCTGGATTCATACCCTAGAGGTCGGGAGATCGATCCTCTCAGGTGAGGGCCTGAGTATATTTACTCTTCCGATTTGAGTATCAGGCACTAACTATAAGGCCACCGAACGTCGTAAAACACCCTCGCTGGTACCATAACAGCTGCAGTATTTGGGAATCACCCTCACTTCCCTCTCTCTGTGGCTGGGTACCAGTTCGGAAGTCGTGACGTGTGTGTGTGTGTGTGAGCATCAGTTGACCTGGGCCACGATAACGGGCTTGATTAAGCCTATGTCCAGTGTCGGATCATATATATATAAAAAAAAAAAAATATCCGAAACATTTTATGGTCAGATATACCTGTTTATTAACCGTGTCCGTCTCGGAGCAGAAACGTCGGATGCATATCTTACTAATTATACACTCAACGGACGAGATAGACATAGACAGTGATACACCTGAATATAAGGATAGTGAAGTGGGTGGCCTCGAGTTAGTATAGTACAGTCACGAGCAATATTTTCTTCACACCCTAGCGAGAGTGAAGTAGATGTAGCCTAGTGGTGGTTAGAGACCCTATATAGAATATATCTATATAGGGTCTCTAGTGATGGTTGGATAAGAACTGGTCGAACCAACATTGGCAAGTTTCTTAGGAGATGGACAACGCTGCCTAATGGTGAGAGAGGTGCTAGAGTTAACATGAGTGAGGTGTAAGTACAGTGATGGTAAATATGGAGAAACTGATTCATCCAAACTATTCCAAGAAACAGAACATCATTATATTTTTTTATATTATTTAAAAAAATATTCAGGTCCTGTTACCTGGTTTACTTTTGAGGGCGCTCTTATGAACCAAAAATATACCATTCCCTTATTTACAGGTGTACCCAACTGGCCAATGTTTGTTCGTGTGGCCCTTCTCCAACCTTGACTTCGACCTCACTGTTACTTGAGGGGTAGCCTAGTGAGTGTAATGTACAGTCACGTTCATCGGCCAGTCAACACCTTACAATGAAACGGCCTCGATAAATTTGTGAAACTATAGACGTTCTCTGTATTATTGGGTCATAAGTTTCACTTACATGGTTCGCTTTCATTTCCCAGAGACATTCGTGACTATTGTACTGTACAGTACATTTGGCTAATGGAAATCGAATGACTGGTTGTAATAAGATTAAACATCACTGTGATTAATGTCAATGACATAGATAATCTAAAAGATATGAGTTGTTCAGTGAGAGTCTAATGTGAGTCAAGTCTCTCGTTTTATCCGGATTTTATAGGGGATAATAAAAGTTTTGGCAATTTTGGAAATATTGATTCTTCCAAAAATTTTCAAGCAACATCTAGGTTACCTATAGAGTTTTTTTAATATATGTTTGGAGGAATCAGTATAGCCCTTCAGTTTATCAAGAGAAAACGTATCCCCTTAAATTATTGCCATATATCACGACACGACTGATACTTGGTACTGTACTTTAACTATATTATACTGTATATACAGATTAACAGGAATGCAGATAGGTTATTTATAAGAATCGAGAATTCCAAGGTACAAACTGTATACGTGGGTCACACCTAGAGGTGCCGTGGACAGAATTCCTGGAAAACGTTTGTTAATTCTACATAGTAATGAGAAAAATATCGAGATGGAGAAGATTACATAAAATAAGTATGGTTAAATAACAACATGAGAACAACAACAAAACATTAAGCTCGTAGGACGTATTAAAGATGGCCGACCGGTATGTATTTCTGGCCCAAAATAACACACTCACACTTGCACCTTTGACACGTCTCGTACAATTCTATCGCTTAATTAAATTTGCAGTGTGGAGCAGAGGTTTCAACACGCAGCCTCCTCCCCTCTTCACATTCATCTTCAACTGTCTCTCCTTTCCTTTGATTCCCTTCGTGCTTGCTTGCTGTCCCACCTTTCTCTGTCATGCTTGCTCTCTCCCTTCTATCACTTTCCCATGTCCTTCGTGCTTGCTGTCACACCTGTTACCTCATTATTTCACTCGTCTTTGTTGTCACACCTCTTATCACCTTCCTATTCCCTTCGTTCTTGATTTTCCACCTCTCTAACACCTTTCTTTGTGTTTGATGTCCCACCTATCACCTTCTCCCCATTTCCCTTGTCCTTCCTGTCCCACTACTATCTATCACTCTTCTCTGTTGTTCCTTCGTGTAAGTTGTCACTCCTCTATCAACTTATTTATTTCCTTCGTGCTTGCTGTCCCACCTCTCTGGAAGTATCTCCTTAATTTTTGCTGTTCCACCTCAATTACATTTCCTTCGTGTTTGTTTTCCCACCTCTGTATCACTTTTCGACCCATTTCTTTTTTTTCTTGCAGTGCTGTCTCACCTTTTTTCCCCTTCCTCTTTCTTGCTGTCCCATCTTTCTAGCCTCTTATCACATACCCATTTTTTTCATGCTTGCTGTCCCTCCTTTCTTTTCCCCTTCCTCTTGCTTGCTGTCCCACCTCTATATCAACTTTCTCCCCATTTATTTCGTGCTTGCTTTCCTACCCTTGTATCACCGTTCTCCCCATTTATTTCGAGCTTGTTGTCCCACCTTCTCCCTCATCTCACAAGGTCTTCCAGGTCTAGGACGGTCTTCTCTTATATCCTCAAATTAAATAACTTTTGACATTTCTGCTGAGGGGCTGACAGTGATGAACGAACCTCCCTGCCAGACGAAAGATACCTTGATTTATTTGGATATATACGAATTTAAACTATTGAGCTATATTTTGTGATTCTGTTGCATGATAAATAAAGTACGATAATTACGAATTGTTGAAGTGTGGTTTAGTATAAAATTGTTTCCGTATGATATGCGTAACTGATAACATTTAATAGAAAGGTACGATCATTTTTCCCGAGCTAAGAAATGAAGAAACGTTTCTTTTCTCGATATCAGTTTTGACCAAGGCTTGAGAAGATAGTTAGTGTATGCTGGTGTGAGTAAGATATACTATGCTCTGTAATGTACCGAAAACATGTATTATTATCTATAAAGTAACTGGTGTTTATCATGTTTATGGTGCTAGAAAGCCTGTGTAAATTTGTGCTGGGTAGGCCTATTGCTTAAGCGCCTATCACACGGGCGTTTCACCAGACTACTTCACCCAACTTGGCGTTTCGTCGGACCTATTAGGCCAACCTGAGGGATGTTTCGCCAGACCAACCACGCTCCCAGGTTTAATAAAATGTTATAAAGAGTTGCCCATTTCACCCAACATACTCCGGAGTCAAAATATGTCTATACTTTTTCCCTTGATTTGAAATATTGACAGCACTTGATAAACATTGAAATATAGACCATGCACAAATTATTACAAGAAAATGTGTGTATGATAATAAATATTCATGCGATATATTTATTTCAGTCATATGACGCTAATATGATATTTATTGCAGTTGTTGTCTTCTGGCAATCTATTCATCTCTTCTCTTCGCCAAAAAAATATACCGGTACCCCAAGAGCTATAATATTTGCAGCATATCTCCAAACCTCCCGCCGCCTTCGCTCCATCTTTCTTATTATTGTTCAATGAATCACGAATCTCGCGTGGCCGCTGATAGCGAACTCTTCTACTGGAGGTGTTTTCAAGTCCCACGAACTAGTTGTACCAAATGACCATCTGGTTGAGTGAAGCAGTTCTATGAAACGCCCTGTGTGATACGCGCTTTACATCGATTAGGCTATGGCGGGCTAAGCAAACACACAAGCTATCTATACCTTTATAATTTTCCTTCGTTTTGCTTCCTCAGTCGTTCGTCCTTGTGTCAAATTTGCTCCGTTGGGTATTGCAAAACGGGGAAAACATCAGACTGATCGAAGAATGAAGAAGTATTATTATTTTTATTAATAAAATTTCAGAGTTGTAGAGAGAATTATTGTCTGATTTCGATAAATTGAAAGACTATTTATTCCTGCTTGGCTTCGATCCTTACACAGAATATCAGTAAACAACAAAAAAGTCTGTCTTGTTTGTTTCATATGATACCGAAAAAATAAACAGATTCTGTGGCCAATATTTTAAAGGATATAGTAGATTACTACTGTACAGTATTATATTCCAGTAGAGATAAACTGTTTCTTATGCACATGTATTGTATGAATTTCGCTCTCTTTTTCCCCTCTATAGGATACTTTCAACATAATTATATATGCTGAATCTAGTGCATAATTTTTCTCTATAGTATTATGTAAGATGAAGAATTTCGCTCACTTTTTTTTCAAGTATGTTGTGAATATATACTGTACAGTCATGATCCAAAGTTTCGCCACCACATTTGCTGGCAGGATACGAAGTTAGTGTTAAAGATAGACGGGACGAGTTGGTAACGAGACAAAGTGAGGTTAACTTCATTTTCGTGATATGTGTAAAGTGAAGCTCGCCTTATATCGTTACCAACTCGATGTACCTGTTTGTCTGATCGTTCAATCTATCTTTAAGGATTCTGTGAACATGTATGAACATTGGAGGCTTCTGGTGATTCTACCTGACCTGGCTGACCATGCCACCAAACAACCTCCTTCCATTATAGTCTGCTTTGTAGCCAAAGGGGAATGGCGAAACTTAGGATGTTGACTGTACAGTGCAAGTATCTCGTATTTGTACACCTGTGTCTGGAAAAGTGTAATAGTACAGGTGTGGCCGGCAGCTGTAGGCAGTGTGGTCTATGTGTACAGTGCTTCAGGTGTATGAATAGTTCTTGTGTCGTGTGTACAATGTGTACACACATGTTCTTAATGTGTATGTATATTTCTTGGTGTGTATGTATACAGTCTATATAGTACCTGTTCTTAATGTGTATATATATTTATTGGTGTGTATGTATACAGTCTATATTGTACATGTTCTTAATGTGTATATATATTTATTGGTGTGTATGTATACAGTCTATATTGTACATGTTCTTAATGTGTATGTATATTTATTGGTGTAGCCTATATGTGTGTGTAATAAATTACCTCTCATACCTTAATCTATTCACCCGACCGTTCACACCTGTAGCCTACACACACACACACACACACACACACACACTCACACACACACACACACACGTGTCTCTGCAATGATGAAGTGACACACACACACAAAATAACCTTTCAAACTTACTATAAAAATATATCTTTCCTTCCCTCCTCTTGCTCTCTCATCAACCTTTCGAACACACTATTATCTATTATATATATTGTAGCGTTCCCCTCCCTTCCTCCCCCCCCCCATATTTCTCTCCTATACACTCACACCAACTATTATTGTCAGTGTACAGCCATGAGCATTAATTAGTATTCAGGTGTGCTTCAATATATATATATAAAAACATTAAATAAATGCACAATAAGATGTCCATAGGAATTAGTTCGTGGGTGTATTTTTATTAGTACTTGTGTGTGTGTGTGTGTGTGTGTGTGAGAGAGAGAGAGAGAGAGAGTGTGTGTGTGTGTGAGAGAAAGATAGAGAGAGAGAGAGAGAGAGTATGTGTGTGTGTGTGTGTGTGTGTATTAACGGGTGTAGCACAACATATGACCAGTAGTACTGTACAACTTATTAGTTCTATAACACTGTAGCCCATCTTTACCCTCCCTAAAAGAAAATATAGAAATAAAACTAATACAAAATAAATAGTAATTATAATAATATAAATAATAATCATAATAATAAGATGATAATAATAATGATACAAGAAAGGTAAAAAATATGTTGTCGAGGAAATAGATTATATTTGTGTTTTTATTAAGAGTGAAGTACAGTACGGTACACTCGTGATACGTAATCCCTGACCAGAGACAAACGGCATGCACCACACACACATACCCTGCATTACAACTCAGCCTCTATAGGTGTACTGTATACTGGGTGGGGAAATGAACAATAAAAGACGATTCGAAGTGTCAATGGATCACTCAGAACCTACAGTTTTTAGGATGTATGTAATTAGCTGAAGCCAATAACATCCATCCACAACGATTATAGGTTCTGAGTGATATATTGATAAAATAAGAGTGTTTACTTTGTAGCAGCTGCCAGATATTGCCACACACCACCACATATAGTTGCAGTTTTTTCTTGGGCAACTGTACATACAGTGTTGGTAAATCTGGAGCAACTGATTCCTCTAACTTACTCCAAGCAACAAGCCACCATTAGTTTTGTAATTCTGGTCCTGTTTATATAGCACCTCATTATTAGGTCAGTTTGGTAGCATATTTTGGAGGAATCTGTAGCACTTTAATTCACCCACAACACATTACTAATTACACCTTTCCTTCTATTTATTTCCTTCATT
Organism: Petrolisthes manimaculis; assembly: GCA_034508575.1. NCBI lineage: Eukaryota > Metazoa > Arthropoda > Malacostraca > Decapoda > Porcellanidae > Petrolisthes > Petrolisthes manimaculis. Next base: position 49,771 of record JAWZYT010000706.1, on the reverse strand, counting down.
ATGCTTGGTGTCACCTTCACCCCCGTCCTACAGGGTCTTCCAGGCCGAGGGAGGTCTTCCTTCATCCTCATATCAATAAACCTTTCACATTTAATTACTTGAGAATCTAATATACCGGTTCCGAATAATATTATTATGGTGAATAATGTTGCTTAATATATCTTGTCTTGTCACGTAAATTTGCCACAGTATTGGATTGTTATTGTTATAATAGTATACGTTATTATTATTATTATTATTATTATTATTATTATTATTATTATTGTTATTATTATCATAAGATTACATTGTTAGATGATGATTAACAGTTACTGTACCACAAAACAGATTCCTGTATTCTTTATCCTTCCCCTCCTCCCTTCCTCCCTGTACCTCTCCCCTCCTCCCTCGCTCCCTGTACCTCTCTCCCTCCCTGTACCTCTCCCCCTCCCTGTACCTCTCCCCTTCTCCCTCCCTCCCTGTACCTCTCTCCTCCTCCCTCCCTCCCTCCATGTACCTCTCCCCTCCTCTCTCCCTCCCTGTATATCTCTCCTCCTCCCTCCCTCCATGTACCTCTCCCCTCCTCTCTCCCTCCCTGTATATCTCTCCTCCTCCCTCCCTCCATGTACCTCTCCCCTCCTCTCTCCCTCCCTGTATATCTCTCCTCCTCCCTCCCTCCATGTACCTCTCCCCTCCTCTCTCCCTCCCTGTATATCTCTCCTCCTCCCTCCCTCCATGTACCTCTCCCCTCCTCTCTCCCTCCCTGTATATCTCTCTTCTTCCTTCCATCTCTCATCCCTCCCTTCCGGTATTGCTCCTCCCTCCCTACCTGTATCCCTCTTTCCTCCCTCCCTACCTGTATCCCTCTTTCCTCCCTCTCTACCTGTATCCCTCTTTCCTCCCTCCCTACCTGTATCCCTCTTTCCTCCCTCCCTACCTGTATCCCTCTTTCCTCCCTCCCTACCTGTATCCCTCTTTCCTCCCTCCCTACCTGTATCCCTCTTTCCTCCCTCCCTACCTGTATCGCTCCCCTCTCCCTCCCTCTTTTCCTCCTTACCTGTATTGCTCCTCCCTTCCTTCCTCCTTTCCTCACCTGTTCTTCCTCTCCTTCAATCCCTCTCTCACCTTTCATTATATCCCCTTCTCTTATCTCTCTCTATCTTCCCTTCTCTCCTCTCTTCTCCTTCATCTCCCTTCTCTCCCTCCCTATCTTCCCCTTCTCTACTCCCCCATATTTTTCTCTTCTCTCCCTCTATCTGACCCCATTTCCCCTATCTCCCCCATATCCCCTCCCTCTCCATCTCCATTTCCCCTATCTCTCCCATTTCCCCCATATACCCTCCCTATGTCATCCAATTCACCTTACCTTCCCTTCCTCCCTTTTCCTCTCCCTTTCCCTGCAGTCTGTTCCCTCTTTCCTTCCTCTCTCCCTGCAGTCTTCTCCCTCCTTCCCTCTTTCCTTCCTCTCTTTCCCTGCACTCTTCACTCTCCTTCCCTCTCTCCCTCCACTCTTCCCTGTACCTCTTCTCCATCCTCCTCCATTCCCTCTTCTCCCCTCCCTCCCTCCCTCCCTGCTTTCCTCCATGCGTACTGAAGCAGATACGTTCCTCTTCCCTTACCTTGAGAGCAGTGAGTGATATTGATTGGACCACCTCCCTTACCTCTCTCTTTCTCTTTCTCTCTCTCTCTCTCTCTGCCACACCTTACCTACCACACACCCACACATGCATATACACTCATTCATACTCTCTCTCTCTCTCTCTCTCTCTCTCTTTCTCTCTCTCTCTCTCCCAACCACACATGCATATACTGTACACTCATTCATACTCTCTCTGCCACACTTTACCTATCACCCATACATAGATGTATAATTATACTCTCTCTCTCTCTCTCTCTCTCTCTCTCTCTCTCTCTCTCTCTCTCTCTCTCTCTCCGTGTGCGTGTGTGCGCTACACCTATACTACACACACACATGCACTCTCGTTCACCTGTTGTTCTCGCTCTCTTTCTGCAAAACCTTAACCCCCCTCCCCACAGAGAGAGAGAGAGAGAGAGAGAGAGAGAGAGAGAGAGAGAGAGAGAGAGAGAGAGACTGAAGGACTTGTATTCCCGTCACTTTAACGATAACCTTATCTAAGTGGCTTCCTGAACACAGTCATAATATTAACCTCTATAGTCTATAGTATGTTCTCAATACATCTATCCTTCCTACACTTAGTATGTATACACTACAAAATCCGAAGTGGCGCCTAAACTAGTTCCCATCCTCCCTACACAAATTACTTATGTACAGACTTCCTCTTACACCCTGAACAAGGACTATTTGCCACGACTGTACACACACTATTTCTCACTTCAAGATCCGATGGTGTTTCCCACATCTGTATAGACCATTATACACCTCAAACATGTAGGAAGCAATAATATAAGGAAGGTGATACTAGAATTTATCCAACTACCAGCTGCAAGTATAAAAATTAATATATAATTATTATTAAAAAATCATATTAAATGGAGATTTTCCAATAGAGATAACAGGTGACTGCATCAGTTTAATAAGTAATTTATAAAAAAATATATATAAATTTATAGATGATATCACAAGTCGATTATTGGTGAGGTAATGCAACTAGAAAACTGAAACATTCATTCATACCAGTTCACAGAAAACATTAAAATTCATTGAACATTCTACATATTCGATCCCCCCCCCCCTCTCTCTCTCTATTGCCAGGCAATAGACATACTTTATCTGGACTTTCAGAAAGCCTTTGATAAAGTACCTCATCAGAGGTTGATGGCAAAAACCCGTGCACTGGGAATAAGGGGCATGCTTGCTAAATGGATTGAAAATTGGCTGACTGACCGGCGCCAAAGAGTAGTAATCAATGGGGAAGCCTCAAGTTGGGCATCAGTCACAAGTGGGGTTCCTCAAGGTTCAGTTCTAGGTCCGCTACTCTTTATAATCTACATTAATGATATAGATGTGGGCATTGTCAGTCGAATTGCAAAATTTGCTGATGACACCAAGTTTGGGTGTAATGCCTCATCATTTGAAAAGGTAGAACAATTACATAAAGACCTAGAGAAAGTAGGAAAGTGGTCTGAACGATGGTAGATGCCATTCAATTTGGACAAGTGTAAAGTGATGCACATAGGTCCAGCCAACCAGAGAGCCAGTTACTCTCTGTTGGGAAGTGAAATTAGTAGTACTGATTTGGAGAAAGACTAAAGGCCCGTCCACACCAGGATACTTTGTATGGAGACATTGTTTGCAAACTGTATGCAAACTGTTTGGAAACAGTTTGGAAACAGTTTGCAAACTTTATGCAAACTGTTTGGAAACATTATTTCCAAACAGTATGCAAACTGTATGGAAACTGTTTCCAAACTGTTTCCAAACAGTTTGCATACAATATTTCACGTGTATCTGTTTCCCATCCAGAATGGAAAACATTGTGGGTGTGTGTGTGTGTTTTCCCGCGCGCGGGTGTGTGCAGATGGTCTGCTTTGATATCCTGAAGGTGTACATGAGGCTAGTAAAGGAATCTCCACTTGCAAGATATCTCAGTGTAATAGCCAATCTGATGTCGGGTGTAATGGCCTTTCTGTATTTTGTATTCCTTCTAGATATTTTCGGAGCCACCATCCGTAAAAGTATCTCAAAGTCACTAGTGGACATCCGAAGAAAATTGATGAAACCTGCTCCATCTAGTCTCAAGTCCTCCAGAAGCAATTTACCATGAACGGATCCTTTTTCTAAAAACTTTCTCACCCATGTCTTTCTCTTTTTCTTGCCCTTCCTTGACTTCAACAATAGTGCCAAGTAAAATACAGAGGCTGCTGTAGCAACCTCTACACTAATCGCAGGCATGACGACAACTGAGGTGTGGACAGGAAACATTGTTTTATTTTTTTTCCAAACAGTTTGCAAACTGTTTGGAAACTGTTTGGAAACTGTTTGGAAACAGTTTGCAAACTGTTTGGAAACAGTTTGCAAACAAGTTTTCGGAAACAGTTTGCATACAGTTTGCAAACAATGTCTCCATACAAAGTATCCTGGTGTGGACGGGCCTTTAGGTGTACTGATCAGCAGTGACCTCAAATTCTCCAAGCAGTGCCTCGCAGTAGAGAAGAAAGCCCAGAGGCTTCTTGGTTACATAAAGAGGCAATTTAGATTTAGAAACAAAAAGATAGTCCTCACTCTGTACAATTCTTTGGTTCGGCCACATCTGGAATATGCTGTGCAGTTCTGGTCGCCGACTCTCAAGAAAGACATTGCGAGGCTTGAGAGAGTCCAGGCTAGGGCCACCAAACTGATCCCATCAATTAAACACATGGGCTACCAGAGAAGGCTGCAGGCACTATAGGTCTCTTCTCATTAGAGACGAGACGCTTGAGAGGTCAACTAATTGAAGTTTTCAAAATCCTTCGTGGATATGAAAACATTGATTATCAGTGCCTGTTTAGCTTAAACACTAATGCAACTAGAAACCATGGATGGAAACTAGACTTGAAACGCTTCCGCCATAATATGTTAGGTAATTTATTCACATAAAATCTGCAATGTCTGGAATCAACTACCAGCAGAGGTAGTTGATAGTTCCTCAATAGAACAGTTCAAGAAACAGTTAGACAAAGTTCTGCCAAGCCTGGTAGAGTTAAAGTGATCGTTTCCTCCTTTCCTGTACAAAAATTTCCTAGTCCGGCCTTTTTTCCTCCGGGTTAGGTACATTTCCATTTCCATACCCGCAATGCAGGTGGGAGAGGTGGGTGGGGAGAGCCTTCTCTTTACTATACTTTTCTCTCACTATTAGTTAGCAACTACTACTACACCTACGGTACCTCCTTGGTATGGGTCGTAAGACCTTTTGAGGTGCTACTTGTCCTTGTAACTCTCTCTCTCTCTCTCTCTCTCTCTCTCTCTCTCTCTCTCTCTCTCTTGCCATGTGTTTGTATGTCTAATAACCCACCCACATATTATACCAGCTGCACTAACCCCTATCCTTTCATTTTATTTTTCACTGAGCAGCAAGACGAAAGAAAGATGAATATAGAAGTAGTGGCTTAAAAAGGATGGCAGGTGTTAGGATATGTTACCCTTATTATATCCTTTGAATTTTATACGCGACAATGCAAGAAAGAAGGAACAAGAATAAAGGATGACGGAGGCGAGGATGGCAGCATGTGTGTGTGTGTGTGTGTATTATAATCTATGTGTATCACCATACTACCCCTATCCTTTCTTTATTTTAACAAAGAACCAAGAAAGAAGAACAGAGAAGGTGAGAAATATCTATATAATAATAAACAATGGCAATGTGTGTGTGTGTGTGTGTAATAACTAGCCCACATAATAATATCAATACATTTACCCCCATCCTTTCATTATTTTCACAGATGAGCAAAAACCAGAAGAACACAGAAGGAGTATAAGGTGATAATAAAAGGATGGCTGGAGCTAGGATGTCAGCGGTGGGGGCTGCCTGGAGGGGTACCTGGGCTAGGATGGGACGGACCAAACATCTAGCCACTGATGTAATGCAGACTCCACTCAACAGATGTCTCTCAACACTCGATATTACTCTCCTTGGTCAGTTTGTCTGTTTGTTGGTCTCACGTTTACTGTTGTCACTTGTGTGTGTGGTTACAGCCAATATCCTGCAACACTAAAACACACACACACAGACTAACAAATACTAATGTAGTCACGCACTCTCTCTCTTGTACATGCATTTTTCCTACAGTATTTTACAACACTCGTAATTCTAATGGTTATGATCCAGCACACTTATATAAAATATATACACATGTGTTAATAAATCACCGGAGATTTTTAGCGCGTCAATAAATCTCCAGCACTAACAAGTTGCAATGAACTATCAGACCAATGCAATCAACATGTGGCCACTTGTGTAATTTGCAGTATTGGAGGGCTAATTTCTCCAAACTGTGGCTGGAGCCTGGAAACGGATCATCTTCTCGGTGTTACTATAATATATACTATTATTATAATAGGGGATCTGTTTTGTGGCATTGCTTGGAAGATTCAGTACAGTCCTCCAATATAAACAAAGGAGCTAGCGAGGGTTCTCCTCATAAACTCTGGGTGTAAGAAGTCGAAAAGATATACTGTATACTGTAATTATTATGTGTTGCTTTTATACCTTTTATTAGATTCTCATTGGTGAGGCGTTATCAAGGATGGGAGGGAGAGAGTGTGGTGTTGAAGGGGATAGTAGGCTACAGTATTCCTTGGTAAATCTGGAGTAATTTATTTCTACAAGCTCTTCCAAGCAATAGAACACCATTATTTCTGTTAACCTGGTCTTGTTTCTCTGCATTATTTTGAGGAATCAAGGTGCTTTAATTAACCAAAATGTACTACCCCCTCTATCAGTGAGATAATTTATGACACATATTACACCCTTGTTTTGATGGTATGGTTATACACATACACGTTTATTGCAATGTACAATACACACACCTGTTTAAATGACTTCTGTTTAATATGAAATGATAAAAAGGAATACACACACAAATTAATAGCCTATACACATGAATTTATTATTGCAATTTGTACTGTACACACTTGTTTGATGACAGGCGGCTAATATACACACACACATGTATTTGCAGATACAGATGCAGACTTTATTTAATACATCCAAATGTAGACTTATTATTTTAACACACACACTTCTGGCTAGCACAGTGGTAGAGTCTGCAGCTGCATTTCTGTGGCCCAGCATTTGATCCTTGCTCGGGGCACGATAAAAATGCCACTGATGCCAGAGGTTACCACCCCTGTGAGCAGGGGGTGGGGGGTTTGAGTCTGCTGTCTGAGGTCTTCCTGCTTACGCAGCCATAGCAAAAGCTGACTCGGGTCTCACATGGGTGGAGAGGTCTCTGGGCCACTCATCATCCTTGTGATACATGCCATATTTGTGCTTCACACACTCAGTGAGTGCTACACTCTGTCCCATTGACTGCCATTCATTGGGGGACTTTTAACCTTTTAACACTGTCTCTCTCATATAATAATAACAATACAATAAAAACAATGTTTAAACATGCTATTGCACCCACACAAACCACTCCCCCTTACCCAGGTATTGGGCTCATGGTAGAGGACACACACACTTTCTCTCATTTAATAATAATAATTATATTAATAACAATAATTATGTTCTAACGTCTCTCTCCTCCTTCAGGTATTGGTCACATGGTAGGTGCAGGCATATACGTCCTGACTGGCACGGTGGCCAAGGATGCAGCGGGCCCAGCCATTGTGCTCTCCTTCTTCCTGGCTGGGTTTGCATCCCTCCTCTCTGCCCTCTGCTACGCTGAGTTTGGGGCCCGGGTCCCCAAGGCGGGCTCGGCCTACGTCTACACCTATGTCACCATCGGCGAGTTCTGGGCCTTTGTCATCGGCTGGAACATTGTACTTGAGCATATGATTGGTGCGTTAAAGGAGTGTGGTGTGATTTGATTGGTAACTTGAATTGATGTAGTGTGTGTTGTGATTGGTGCATTGAAGGAGTATATTGTACTGTTATTTGATTGGTGCACTGAAGGAGTGTAGTGTGTTGTTGTTGGTGCATTGAAGGAGTGTAGTGTGTTGTGATTGGTGTATTGAAGGAGTGTAGTGTGTTGTGATTGGTGTATTGAAGGTGATCATATTATGCATAGGAGTATATGATTGGCAGGAACATATTGTTGAGTTTGCAAAAGTACCGGTATATAATAATATGATTGGTGCGTGGAAGGAGTGTGATGGGATTTGATTGATGGGTTGAAGGGAGGGTAGCATGATTTGATTGGTCGGGTGAAGGAGTATATATTTGGTATGGAATGCATTGATTGGTGGGTTGAAGGAATATGTAATGGATATAGAGTGAACTGGTTGGTGGGTTGAAGGAATATGTAATGGATATGGAGTGAATTGATTGGTGGGTTGAAGGAATATGTGATTGGTATGGAATGCATTGATTGGTGGGTTGAAGGAGTATGTAATGGATATATTGTGAATTGATTGGTGCGCTAGTTAAAGTGACTTAATTTTGGATTTTTCTGACAATTTATTATTAGAGAAAACTTATTATGCTTCCAAAATAATTGTAAAATATCACAACATAAATGGAGAATGGTTGTAATAACTACTGTGTGTACAGGAATGCATGTCAATAGATATGATGATCATGTGTGTGTAAGACAAAATTATGAAGGTTGTGTATGTTCACTTGCTGACCTTAAAATGTAGCCCACCAGAAACGAAGCCTAAGATCTGTAGCCAGCGGTTTCTGGACAACAGCCACTCAAAGCCTCCATTGGTTTGAGATGTGTGTGTGTGGCCTCATGGTGGCTTGGGTAGGCTGTCGTCCAGAAACCACCTGCTTCAGATTTTGGGCTTTTACTCTGGTGGGCTAGATTATGTGGTCAGCGAGTGTATATGTGTGTTGTAGGCATGTGACAGGTTACACCTGAGTTACAGATTATCACATAAACATAGCTCCAGAAGATATGTATGCATGTTGCAGGGGCGGCCTCGGTAGCACGCGCCTGGTCGGGTTACGTTGACTCTCTATGCAACGGTGCAATCAGCAATAGGACAGCCGAACTGGTGGGAGGATTGCCATCTGGGATTCTTGCAGACTACCCAGATTTTCTGGCATTTGCCGTCACCATCGTATGTAAAGAGGAGTTAAATAAAGTGTTTGATTAGTTTCTGTTTATTTATACTCTTCATTGACTACCTGTATTTCTGCATTTATATACAGTATTTAATAGATTTAGTTTTTGTTACTGTATTCTTGTTTTTATTTATTATGGCTCTTCATTGACTATCTCTACTGTACTTGTATACTGTATTTAACCTCTTCATTGACTACCAGTATTTGTATACTGTATATGTTTAATTAGACTCTCATTGATTATATATTTGTGTATTTAGACTTCATTGACTACTTAAATATGTTTATTAGATGTGTTCAGTTTGTACTCTTACTTTCTATATATATCCGTTTAATTCTTCTCACTCCAGGTATACTGCGCACTGCTAACAATGGGTGTGAAAGGCTCATCGTACTTCAACTCCATCTTCACTGTCATCAACCTGTTTGTCATCACCTTTGTCATTCTGGCTGGTCTCACCTATGCTGATTTCTCCAATTGGTCCACTGGGGGAGGATTTGCGCCCTACGGTACCTCTGGGATAGTGGCCGGGGCAGCTACCTGTTTCTATGCATTTGTTGGGTTTGACAGCATCGCGACAGCTGGGGAAGAGGCCAGGGACCCAGCCAAGTCTATACCGAGGGCTACTGTGGTATGTGGCTGGTGGAGGAAATATGAAAGATAGAGGTGGTGGGGGAGGGACAGAAGACAGGAAAAAGAAGAAAAGTGGTGGAGGAAGGAGAAGATGGGGAGGAAGAGGAGGGTAAAAGATGAGACAGGAGGTAGATATGATACGGTTGAAAATATTGTACAATATGTGGAAAGAGGAGGAAGGGAGAATTAAGAGGTACATTAGTTGCCACTCTGATCCAAATACACAAATCTTACAAAACTTATTGTAAACTTATTGTACACTCATGACACCCACAAACTCATGTATACACTCACTGTAACCCATTCCAGGTGTCTGTCCTAGTGAAGGTATAGTGTGTATGATAGTAGGCACCACCCTAACCCTAATACACTAACTTTATCCACAAAACTCCATAATAATACCCTAACACAATATAATGAAAATTCATTCTCCCATGATATATACTTTCATGTACCCCATTGACAGGTATCGATGCTGGTGGTGACGGTAGGATATGTGATGGTAGCGGCCACCCTGACCCTAATGGTGCCATATTACACCCTGAACCCGGCTGCTGCCATTCCGGATGCCTTCGCTGCCCACAATGCCACCTGGGCCAAGTGGGTAGTGAGTGTCGGGGCTCTTAGCGGCATGACCACCACTCTGTTCGGCTCTCTGTTCACATTGCCACGCTGCATCTATGCCATGGCTGCTGATGGTCTGGTCTTCTCATGGCTGGCACGCATTTCAGACAAGACTAAGGTGGGCAGGTTGGAAGGGTGGTTTAGTTGGTTGTGTGGTATGTGGATAAGTTGATTGTTTAGCTGGGTATTAAGTTGACTGTGTATGAGTATATAACAGTCGAATGAAGGTATATTTCAATATAGTGCGTGTTTATCTTCTTACATGTCCTTTTTGCTGGTTCCCACGTCAAGTGTTCTGTGGATTCCTAGTCATTATTTACAATACTGTATATGACAGTCAAATGAGAATATAATTCATTATGGTGCATGTTTTTCTTCACCGAATATTTTCTTTGTTGCAGGTTCCCACATTAACTCTCTTGCTGTGTGGCTTTTTCTCTGCCCTGATCGCCCTTGTATTCGACATTGAGAAGCTGGTGGAGTTCATGAGTATAGGTACACTGATGGCGTACACTATTGTCAGCGCATCTGTCATCATTCTCCGCTACCAGCCAGCATCCAGGTCTGTCTGAGTGACATCTTATAGGACACAGATCTAGTTATAACATGCAGAAAATGTACCTGCTGTCTCGTCTTTACTCTTAGCTTTTGGGGATAAATGTAGTACAGTTCAAGACAAATTGTACTAGTTTTCTAAGTTCATATACTGTAACTAGCTTCTTTTTTTTTTTTAACATAGCTTATTTATGGTAATTATCAACAAATTGTAAACATTGGAATCTGCTTGAAAATGTATTGTAGTTTTCAAATTATTATTATTACAACATCATTATTTACACCAAGAACTATTATTGTATTTGAAAAATACATGGATGACATTTGGTTGCAGGTGTAACATCAAGAGCCCCACCCACATCGCCACTACACCCACACCTGCCTCACCCACATCCACACCATTCACCGATGATCCCACCAAGGTAATGTGGACAACTTACACAACTGGTCAACTTATGCTTCACTCTACTGTCATCCATCCATTTCCCTTACTGTGACATATGCTCTACTCTACTGTTATCCATCTTTCCCTCTTACTATGATTTAAGCTCCAACTACTGATCAACTGTGGAACCTTTTTCCATTATCCATCTAACTTTCTTCTTACTACTTATGCTCCTTCAAATGCAGTACATCTAGGCATCTCATACAAAATTGGATGTGATTTTGGATTTCTCTTGCTCCTTTTGTTTCACAGCTGGGGACTCGAAATGGCCTTTTGCCTATAGTCCTTACCATTCCAAATCTAGAAAAAAATTGAAGCCTTCAATATTCCTCCAAACCCAGCCTTAACACAAATTCCTTAGTCTTACAAGGAGGGATTCTGTTTCCTGGCATAGAATGGAGGAATCAGTAGTCCCTCTCCTTGCCAAGTTGACCACAAGAGACAAACAAATTACAATTATTCCATGTGTTTAAGCTATACAGTAAACCCTTGCTACTTTGGATCAATTAGGGGAAGACCCATGTTGAGTTATCTGAAGATCCAAGATAATAGAGGGCTAAATTTTGATGTGTACGACTGGTCACATGCACACCCGCCCTTAAAACTACACGTTCTTTCACTTGTATCTCTGGTTGCCATACACAGCTGCTCACACAAAAACATGATCATTTCACATAAAAAGGATAGGCCTATACTGCAAAACTATATCTAATAATTTATATTAACATGAAATAAGGTACAGTATTGTGGTGTGGTGTGATGGTAGGTGAGGAAGTGTGGGGATTGGAGATGGTATCGGTCAGTTTGTCAGTTATGGCGTACTTTTTGCCATACGGACATTATTCCCTCTATTTTTATGATAGTTTTGTGCTTACTTCTCGTACAGTAATCTCATTTCAATGACGCTAAAGAGAAAACTTTCAAATGATATTAGTAACGATGAAAAAACCCCTGATATTGTTAAGAGAAAGGAGAAAAGGCAGCAACAATTATCAATGCTTTCAGGTTGATCTAAACAACTGTAAGGGAAGTATTGCCTACAGAGACGTGGGCAGTACTTCAAGGGTTTTGGCGTCCCTTCGGTCCCAGCTAATCCTTTTCAGTTCTTCAAGTATCCCTCCATTCCATTTCTTTCCTTTGTATTTACTGTCCCACCTCTATCACCCCTTCCCACTGGTGAGGGCTGGTTATCCAAAAATGACGAATTTGGCAACCTCTACCACACCCTTGCCTGGGCCCAGTGGGGCTGACTTTATTCTCTGTGAATACTGTATTAGTTATCCCCCACAGGGCTAGAATAAAGATTGTTGTAGGATCTGGTCACTTTCTAGTGGATTTGACGAGATCTGCCCACATGGATTAAAAATCCACGTGAGGTGTACTGCCACCGGAGGCCGTTTTTTTTTTCACTGCGACCAGAGTGTACCAGAGGTCTGTGGGGCAGGAGTCCATTCTGCCCTGGGAGAACATCAACAACAACAACTGCAGCCACCATAGTTATAGACGGAGAGTGCATTTTATCTCTTGTTAAAGATGTATCTCCTATGCAGTCAACTATAATAACAGTACGTAAAGATCAGGTGTGTTAATGGAAATGGAACACTATTTGGAGTCACCGTGGTGATACTGTCATGACCTATGCGTATGTGGCTCCGTGATGCAGCTAGTCATATATCAGTACATCACCATTTTTCAGGCAATAAAGTTAATTACCGGGTAATTCAAAACATGAAGTTTTTTATATATATTGTCAGTCGACAAGGGTATAAATGTATGGTATAAAGATGGTAATTCAAGTTTTGTACAAAATAAACTTGCATAAATTTTCAGGCTGTAGGCCAGGGGCGGGCAACCACCGGCCCGCAGACCAATCAGAGCATGATTTGTATTGAAATCTGGCCCTCAAGAGTCGAACCGATTTTATCGTCTGGCCCATCACATTTGAAACTGACCCGCCATATACACAGCCACACACACTTCCATTAAGTCCTGTTACCATATTACTCAGTGATGCCCCTCATAGGTTTTTCCACCTATGGTACAGTAGACGTGGGTTTTTCTGACATCACCAGGGCATGGAGTTCAACAATCTAGTTTTATATTATTTTATCTTTTATTTTGACATCCCCTCTTACTGTCAATAAATTACTGTACTGGTTTAGATAATCTTCAGTCTTTCTTCAACAATTATATTATGTTTTAAAGGTGAAATATGGTTCTGTTATGTTACATTACCAACAGTATGAAATACAGTACTGTACATAATCTCAGTAACTGAATTTAAGTGACTTTTTTTTTTTTCAATCTCGGTAACTTGTGTTTAGTGTCATTGTCTTACTTTGGAAGGAATTTGTGCGTTTCATAGGAGTCAAGGTGCTTGCAGGCAATGTCAAGCTTTTTACTACATACTTAGTTTGTTAAGTTAGTTTGTTATGGTGACGATGCACCCGAAAAATCTCTGTATAAGCCGGCTATATATTCAAGTTATTTATAGATATCTAAGACAATGTGAGCATCCGAGTTATCTGATATCTGCTTACAATACATGTATCCGACTTAGCAAGGGTTTACTGTAGTAAGGAATATACAGTACTGTATGAATTTGATTTATTTCACTGCCATTAGTGTATATTCTATTGTAAATCATGTTATGCTGGTTCAAGTTTAATAAATAAGAAAATCCTTATCTCATTACAGGGAGATGTTGTTGGTGAATTTGAAGTGTTACCGGTATGTTGTGTTGTGTTAGTGTGCGTTTTGATGGGCTGTAGGGTGTTGGTGTATTTGATGTGTTATCGGTATGTTGTGTGGTGTGTAGCAGGGAGATGGTGTTGGTGCACTTCATGTGTTGGCTGTATGTGGTGTGTTGCAGGGTGCTGTTTTATCTGAAGTATTTTTGATTGGTCTACTGTATTAACTTTATCACCTCTATATCATTCCCAGGATAGTCTACTCTCTACTGTAATTAAGATAATAATCGTGCTACATGCAATACCTCCTGACATCCACCCATCTGAACTCTCCCTTCCCCGTGAGGACAGAATCCACCTGACCAGGCTGCGATGTGGCCACCACCCGGCCCTTCTGACATATCAGAAGATGCAGGATGGAGCCATTGTAGATACCTGCCCGGGATGCAACACAACACCCCATTCTATTAATCACATTATGAAAGACTGCAATGCACACAACCACACTCGCCAACAACACAACATACTCTCACTGTGGGAAAGCCCGGTTCAGGCCATGGCCTTCCTCAGGAGCTCCGGGCTGCTCGGCCAGACAGCTTGACTTGAGGAACTTCAACAACAGCAACTTCTTTACTCTCTTTTCAAATAAAAATAATAACCTGATAATTTCTGAGTTATTATTCCTTGAACTGTAATAAAAATAGTAACCCAATCACCATATTTCTTTACCAGGATGGTATGCTCTGTACTGTAGTAAAAATAATAGCCCAATCACATTTATTTATTTCCCAGGATGGTGATGAGGGTGGAGAGCTGCGTCGTTGGTGCGGGTGGGTGAGCATACTGACACGAGGACGGGAGGATGGGAAGGCAGTGATGTGGGCGGTGGTGGCGTTTACCCTCTCCTCCACTTTTTTCCTCATCGCTCTTCAGTACTCATTTCCCTCACCTACACAGCCATATCCAGTTGCCTTGGCCATCCTGTTTGCTGTTGTAGCCTTGGTGGGGTTGGTTATGAGTAAGTATTGCCTTTTCATATCACAGTGTCAGACACTTATATTATACTGTACTGTAGCTATGAATAAGTACAATCACAAACAATAGCCCTTTGCTTATCTGTGTGTGTATACGTGTGAATGAGATTTGATACAATACTGCAATTTCCATGCAAGGGCTTGTGTGCCATGTTATTGTATTGTGGGGATGTGAGTGCGTGAAAATACAGCAAATTGACCACAACCCAACACTATTACAACTTTCATACTAGAGAGAGTATGGACATATTGTGCTGAGTTGTTCCATTGTATGTATGCATGCCTGCAAGAACATAAAATTAATCAATAACACACAATACTGTAGTACAGTGTATACTACAGTACAATGTCACTACAGGTGTGGTGGTAATAGGAGCCCACAAACAGAACCAGTTGGAGTTGAGTTTCCGTGTGCCGTTTGTGCCTGTCCTGCCTCTTGTGTCCATATTCTTCAATGTGGCACTCCTTCTTCACCTACACCCAATGACCTGGCTACGATTCATTATCTGGATGGCCATTGGTTAGTATTTTATGGGTAATTGGTTAGTACTTCATGTTTAATTAGTTAGTACTCCATATTTAATTGGTTAGTACTCATTGTAAAACTAGCTAGTACCGGTACATACTGTAAAATTAGTTAGTACTCGCTGCATAATTAACGATATACAATATAGTATTCAATTTTTTTAAGGAGAGTGTTTTTATGCTTCCCTGTTTCTGTGTTTGAGTTAGAATGTTGAAGCTTGTATCATGCCTTAAATTATTTTTTATTTTATTTTTAATCTGTTAGTGTATTTTTGTGTTGTTTTGACAACAATATTCCCCTTTTTGTTAAGTTGAATAAGAAACGGATCAATTTTCAGTCATATTTCTGTTTAGGTTTGAATATAAAAACTATTACAAAATAATTTCCTCATTATTTTGTCATCTATTCCTGTGGAGGTGAAACTAAAAAGATATATATACTGTACTGTATATACTGTACTGTACAATATGTTTCAGGTCTATTGGTGTATTTCTTCTATGGCCAATACCACTCAAGGGAAGGGGAACCAGTGAGCAGCTACTCCACCCTGCTGAGCGACTCCACCCCTGCCTCTGCTGGTGTCGGTGGAGCAGGAGGTGGAGGAGTGTTAGGGTCGGTACAGCAAACTCTCTCCAGCGTTACCGCCAAGATTGCGTCATCAGCGGCTGCAGCAGCGGCCACAGCGGACAGGCACAGGAAGGACAATGATCAGAGGCCCATAGTGGAGGAAGAGGAAGAGGATGAAGAGGATGAAGATGAAGAGGAGGAGAGGAGGGATAAGGTGAAGAGAAGAGATTTGTAAGACTAGAGAGGAAAAGAGAGTTTAGTTGAAGATAAAGAGGAGGAGGAGAGGAGAGATAAGGTGAAGAGGAGAGAAATATAAGGGAGAGGAAGAGAAAATGTTGTTGCAAGAAGATAAATAGAAGAAGGAGCAGAGTGACAAGGTAAAGAGGAGAGATTTGTAAGGAGAGGTAGTAAGAAGGAGAGGCCAATTGTAGAGGAGGACAAGGAAGAGGAAAGATTACGTGTAGAGGAGATATTTCTAAGGAAGGTGAGGAAGAGAGAAGTGGAAGGAAGAGCATAGATGTAGATGAATATGTTGATGATGATGATGTGGGACATAGAAGAGGAAGAATAAGAAAAAGGGAATGGAAAACACACACAACTAAACAAAGAAACCGTGGAAAACAATTTAAGTGACTGTACTGTACATGGAAAATACACACAACTAAACAAAGAAACAGTTCAAGTATAGCTGGCATTGCATTCATTAGCCTGTGCCCCGCTACATGACGCCAGAAAAAATAATGAAATAGAATAAAGGCTTCCCCGTACAGTATATACAATAATAAAGGCTTCCCCGTACAGTATATACAGTACAGTACGTCTGGTGGGTGAGATACAACACTATCCTCATGTTTAGAACCAGGAACAATGACAGAATGTAAAAATAAGGATGTGTGAATGAGTATAGAAAATCAGAAAGAAAATGAGAAGAAAAATTAATATGAGGAGTAAGAGAAGAAGGAAGGGAAATAAGTAAGGAGAAAGAGGATTGGAATAAGAACAAAGAAAAGGAAGATGAAAGTATAAAGGAGAGATAAGGAAGAGGAGAATGAGAAGGAAGGGGAAAAGACTTTTAAGAAGAAATAATGAGACATATAAGAATTTGAAAAATGAAAATAAAAAATTCAGAGGCAGCTTGATCACACTAGAAAATTATATATAGTTATTTAAATACTGTAGATAATCAATTATACAGTATTTTAATTTTCTTTTATGAGTGTCTTAAAGAAGTTATTTAATGATATACAACAAATTTTGGCAAGATAGTGAAAATCATTAAGATTTTGGCAAGATAGCTAAAGAAAGTTAGCGATATGCGACTACTGTATTTTTGGCAAGATAATGAAAACAAGATAGTGATATGATTCTTCTGTAAGTTTGGCAGGATATAGGTAAGATAGTGTAGACAGTGATATGTTTACTAAATTATCCACTATTTTGGCGAGATAGATAGTGATACCGTACTGAATAATTTATAGCCAAATAATATTTAATCTTTTATGTGTCTCAGATTATATTTAAAACTCTTGTTAGAATCGCATTATTCTTTATGGTTTTAGTCCTACGATTACAATCATATTTTAATTAAGGATGTATTTTCAAGTCAGCAAATTGGAGGGCTACTAATTTCTCCAAACTGTACTACCAAACAGATCCCGCTACTTGTATGCTAAAGTGAGTCTATTTCTTGGCATTGTTTGGAGGCATCCATAGCCCTCAAAGTTTCCCACGTTTGTATGTGAGGAGAGTCGTGGTTGAGGTAGAGACAATGACCTTCACAACGGCTCCAGGTATTGTAAGGAGAAGAGAGGAAGGGAAAGAGAGAGAGAGAGAGAAGGAATAGGGAAGAGAAGTGGTAGGAGGGAGAAGATTTTAAAAGGTAAAAGGAGAGAGGAAGGAAGGGGAGGAGGAGCAAGAGGTGAAAGGAAAAAGAAAAGAGGAATGGTGAAGGAATATAACGTAATGAGAGAAGATATATGGTAAATGAAAGGAACGAACTGAGAGAGAGAGTAGGAGGGGAAGTAAGGAAGAGAGGAAGGGAAGATAGAAGTGGTAGGAAAAAGGAGGTAATGGTTGGGAGGGAATCAGAGGGGAAGAAAAGGAGTGAGAGAGGAGGAATGTCTCTGGAGTCATTGTTATATAATATCTGAGACCATGACTTTCCCCACCTGTGTACCAAATTTAAAATATTACAAACTGTATAGATACTGTTTGTAAAGAATGTAATTAATACAGCCTGCATAATGATTATATGGGTACAGACTACATATATAAAGGAGATAAAGACTGTACAGTATAATAAAAATGGAGGTAATATTTAAACAAGATTAAGTTGATGCATGAAGAGAATTTACATAGTAAAGTGTTACGAGTATAAATTGTGGGGTTATTATAATTCTGACTGAAATGTAATGCGATATATTTAAACATGCCTAATATTAATGTAATAATAATTCTACAGTATGCAGTACAGTACAGTACAGTATTATATATGTGTGTTATAGTTGTGATGTTAATTTACAAAGGTTTATTTACACTAGAAAAATCCCTTTAACACCATTTTTCTTTTTACTGTACTGAAAAAAAAGGCATAGAAAATAAACCAATGATAGGTGTAAAATATTACTAGAGACAGAAAGGTGATTGGAAGATTATTATATCATTAACAACATACAGTACTGTACATACTTCTTCAATAAAAATAAAATGTGTAAAATAATTCAGTACTAGTATAGTACAGTATAATGAGATGGTCAAAATTTTATAACATTCTTGATTAATACTTGATAAGAAAAATTATATGCACTAGAATGAGTTAGGTGATATGAGAATATTTATAACATTCACATAATTCACATAAAACTTATAGAATAAAATATATTAGTAATATATAGGTGACAAGATATATTTTGTAATGTTCAGAATATAGACTCAAACATAATGGTGACATGAACATTTTTTACAACATGCAGAATATAGATACAGTAACATAATGGTGATATAAACATTTTTATAGCATTTTAAATATACAGTAGACTCATAAAACATAATAGTGATATGAACATTTTTATAACATTAAGAATATTCAATCAGAAAATGTAATTGCTATTATGAGTTAAGCAATTTTTTTTAATGGTAAATGAAGGAGATTTTATAGATAATTTACTTTTTGTTTGAAAATTACTTATGTGAGTGTTGCTGTAGTGTTTTCTTAAGTGAGCATTTCTTTAAAGTTTCAATAGACTATACAGTATTTGCAACAACATAAAACATGGAATTGACATTGTTTCATAAATGAGTGTTGCTATGAATTTTAATGTGGTACAGTACTCCCTTGTAGTCAAATGGAAGAGCAACTGATTCATCCATACTGTGTCAGGAAACAGAATATAGTAGCACCTCAACATACTTGTGGAATCTGTTTTGTAGCATAGTTTGGAGGAATTATTAGTCTTCCAATACCTGTACTGTAGGCTATATCAACAACAGATGACTGCCTTAATTTAAACAAATTTAATGGTAACTACAATATACAGTAAAGTCCCACATCTCGCCACCTCTCCCCAAATCACCACTCTCGCCATCGAGTCCCTAATCTCGCCACCGTTCGACCGTTTGAATCGACCGTACAAATCAACTAGAGCCGAGTGTTACTGAGCCAATCCGAGGCAATCGCTCTACCACCTATGTGCCCGCGAAAGTAGGGACTAAAATAAGAAGTTGTAGGAAGTTTGTTTGTTCATTTTATATTCTTACATTTCAATCCATCCCCATGATATTAGGGCCACTCCTCAGTCACCTTATCTCATCCCCGTCACCTTACCTTACCTCAACTCCCTTCACCTCACCTCACTTGACAGGGATAGGCCTAAGTCACACCATATATAAGCAGCCTGTAGGACCCACGTGTACACTAGATTACCAGCCGCCTGTGCGTGTGTTTGTCGGTTGTGTCTACGAACGTGTTTTTGTCGGTCGGTTTCGTATACAGCCATTATCTTGCAAATATAATGACTAAACTTGTGCGTGAAGTATTTGATAGTGCTTAATTGGCGAGTCAAGGTTTTGATTGTATTTTCCCCCATAAAAAGTTGTATTCAAATCTCACCATGATATTTTGGTCTCTATTAGTGGTGAGATGTGAGACTTTACTGTATATGTATTCTTGTGGCATTGTGTGTTTATTTGTTAGTGAAAAACTGTAATATGTACCAACATAAACAACAAATATTAATATGAAATATTATGTGTGTAAGGTAAGTATATCTATAATTGAGAAGTTAACGATATACAGTACTGTACTGTATGTATGTACAATGGGTCACAAAAGTACTGATGCACAGGAGGTCCGAAAATAGAATTGCTGATGTTAGACATTAACATTTTGGTGACTGCCGTTCTGCGGTCCAAAATGTTTTGCAAATATTATACACAGACACTTTTGTGATCCACTGTACACATCTAATATACGTACAGTATATATACAATAATGGGGAAAGGAGTGAAGTATGTATAATATACAGTATGTATGTGGACACCAAATATGAATATTATTTAGGTATATAAGAAATCTGGTTTCTGTGTTGCAGTGGACAGTTGTAAACAAAATTCCTTGAACATGACTGTACATACATTCACTGATGCACTTACTGTTCCAATATGGTTGCACTCAAAAATGTGTTAGCATGTAAGGAAAATAAATATTTATTTATAAACCTTTCTGTATCTTAAGTGGAAAGGCTGTACAGTATATAAGGAAAATCATTCTTAATATTTATATATATTTTAATATACAGTATTCTCTTTCTGTAATGTATTTAATGTATTCTCTTTCTGAAATAGAAATGTATTTTACAATTTTATTTTGTATAGTGTAATTGGTGTAATGTTATATATTTTTATTATTTCATACATGATTATCAATTTATAAATGTATTGTTTTGTCATGTAGAAGCCTCGTAGTGACATATATAGCCTATAATTAGCTTGTAACCAGTCAGACGTGTTCAGGGAATTATGTTCACAACTCAAAGCAAGGTCGAAAAAAGGAAAAAAAAGTGTTGTGCAGGATGAGTTAAAAAGATTGCTGAATCATTACTGGGAAGTTGAATGCAAGTGAGAATTATATATACATATAGTACATATTTCCAGTGGTTGTCATAATATTATCTTACCTGTCAAAATGTATCGCAAGAAATTTATGTGATGCTTCTTATTATTTTAATTTCTTTCTTTCACCTTGTGTGTATCTCTTTGTTGCATTCGCAAATGTACAGTCAGGTGCATTAGTTCTACAACACCCAAGAATGAAACAGCCTCGGAAAATGGTGCAAAACTATAGCTGTTGGTGCCCGTAATGTTGGTTTACAAGATTCATTCAGATGAAACGAGACTTTTTCTTGGAACTGTACGGTTACTATACTTGTATTGTACAGTTCAGTCAGCCTCAGGAATTCGTACACAGAGTATTGGTTAAAAGGGTCTTTATTCTGCATAGACTGTTGGGATTGTTCTTCTGACTATTACTGTACAAATATTAGCTAAAGGCCATTACTAGAAATGTTTGGTATTAGGAAATTGATATACTGTACAGTACTAAATTTTCTTGTCGTAATGAACCCTTGATGTCACAGTGGTGTATACAAATTTCTGTGGCCGACTGTACTTATACTCGGCCCCAGAGAGGTATGGAACTGTACGAATGTGTATGTATTTTATGTAATGTATATTTTTTGTGTACATTTAGGAGCAGGTGAATGGGAAACACTATCTTAACCACAACACAGAGTGGCTGCCAGGGGACCCTTATTGGTATAAGAAGGTGATTTTACTTCTCATGGGGAGATATTATTTCTCAGCGGTACAGTACAGTGTATCCCTCACCTCTATATGACACTGAAAGAAGCACACAGTCAAAATCTATCTTATTTTAAGTGTAGAAAGGCTAAGGCAGAGTTTCCCCTTTATCTGCACCGAGCTATACATAAATCACATAGAAAAAGGTAATTATTAGTCACCAATTAAGCCCCTTCCACATGAAAGGCAAACAGATGGCGGGCACAGGCAACCGAGTGGATTTATCTCTTTTTAAGCCCCTTTCACAAGAGAGGCAATAAGACGGCTAGCACGGGCAACTGAGTGGAATTCTCTTGCTTTTTACCACTGTTACCAGATCAAACAGTCCCTGGCAGTCATTGGCCACTTGTGTCCAACATCTACTCACAAAATTGGTAACAGTGTTTACCCACCGTCTTTTGCCTCTCGTGTGGAAGGGGCTTTAAGGCCCATCCGCAAGAGAGGCAAAACAAACTACGGGCAGACATTATTACCAATTTTGTGGGTAAGTTGCGGGCACAAGTGGTCAATGGTTGCCAGAGACTGTTTGATCTGGTAACAATGATAAAAAGCGAGAGAATTTCACTCGGTTGCCCGTGCCCGCCGTCATTTTTCCTCGTGCGGAAGGGGCTTATCCATATCAAACAGTCCCTGGTAGCCATTGGCTACTTGTGCCCAACATCTATCCACAAAACTGGTAACAGTGTCTGCCCACCGTCCTTTGCTTCTTGTATGGAAGGGCCTTTTCTCACCATCATCAAAACAGAAACCTTTCAGTGACAAGTTTAAAGTTTAAAGTGCCTGGAATACTATATAGCTAACAAATTGGTAGATGACTTAATAGAACATCACAGGAAAACCCTGTAGACTAAAGGGAAAGGATGAGGTGTAAGGTGAAACAGCAGCTATATGCTACACACATAATTAAAGTTTCTGCATCTTCATTGTAATACCATGTAAGATAAGTTAGAATTACACTGAAAAGAATCTCATAATATTGGAGATGAGGATAATGTGTGAGACAACACAAGACAGTTAAAAGAAGATTAACTGTTGTTGTACTTGATGAAAGAGTAAATACTTTTTTCATCTGAGATAGTACAGAAATCACAGGGACTAACACCATGTGATGTAAAACTTAACGGGAGAACTCCCCAAAGTATAAAGAAGGATGAAGTGTGAAGCGAGACAGCAGCTATAGAATGTTATGCACAGGATAGTCATGGTCTAGGCAGTGATGATAATTGTTACAATCGCTCAATAGACTCTGAAGCCATTGTAACGGTAATTGTAATTGCTTAGTGCTTAGAATATAACTCGAGAGGGTCATCTTTTGTGGGTCAATACAAGGACTATTGACTCCTTCAAAATATAGTACAAAACAGATCCCTGACTCATATGCTGAGGAAGTGCTGTAAAATATTTTGTGATCTGTTTCCTGGCATAGTATAGACTACAGTATAGAGGAATCGGTAAAGCCCCTTCCACACTAGAGGCAAACAGACAGTGGGTATGGGCATCTGAGTGGAATTCTCTCACTTTTTACCATTGTTACCATATCAAACAGTCCCCAGTACCCATTGGCCACTTGTGTCCGACACCTAGGTACCCACAAAATTGGTAACAGCTTCAGCCCGCTGTCTTTTGCCTCTCGTGTCAAACTAGCGTTTTGCTGATTCCTCCGATCTATGCTACAAAACAGATTTCCTCCTTGTGCACAGAGGCATGAATCTGTTTCCTGACATAGTTTGGAGGAATGCAGTAGCCTTCCATCAGATGACCTTCTTTTATCTTTGTTGCCAAATACAATGTGCTAATCAGGCTTTATATAAGTGTACCTGTATACATATATCTATCTATATTTAAATATATGCAAGTCTATAAATAAATGAATCTATATAATTATATACAAGATAATAAATATGAAATAATGGTAGTAGTTGATTTTTATGCTTTCACTACAGTCTTTAGGAAATAAACTCAGAAACTGTAATTGCAAGCCAAGAGTAATTACATCGAGGAATTATATGTTTACAGTAGTTGGTAATAAATAACATAAAAACTTTGGAATCTATTCAAAGTTTGTATTGATCATGATGGTTAGAAGCAAGGATGATAGACTAGTCTTATCCTTGGTTAGAAGGAAGTGAATGGAAAAGAAAAAAGATGGGTTGAAATAAACAGCAGAGAAGTTGTTGGTGGTATAGGCTGTTCTTTTTATGTTGGGCAGGAAATATATGCTGTGTGATTGATGCTAAAGGAAAATAATTAATAGAATGGAATAGTAATGAATTTCCGAGAGTATTCAAACAGCGCGCCATTTCTGACTCTAATCTCATCAGGCAATACAGTGTGACGAAATTAATATAGAAACATTTTAAAAGGAATTATTTTCGAGAAGCAAAATGCCTTGTAGACCATCATTAATTGAACATAAAAAAAAATGAACCTTTGTTTTGAAAACGACTTTGAAACATTTTATCACATCTCGTCCATGTGTCATGGTAGTCGACTTCTAAATAAATTTCCTCTTAGTAGTCTATGAGAATATATGAAAATGCATTGGATATATAATTAACGAGATTATTAAGCTATAATGTTTTAAAGATAAATCCTGAAGAATTCATGATATAGATATGTTCTAGTACCAAAACTGAGACAGTACATAAACAGTGTAAAGGACACACCTTGAGGGAACGGGTGTTTATTGTATTTTTTAACTGTTTTTATATATATTACCCCAAGATGCTGTCCAAGTGTTCCTGGCTGGCTCTAATAGTGACAATGATTATTGTACAAAAGTGTAAGTATAATTAAAGTATGGTTTAATGAATTGAAGGTGTGAGTTTGGTGTCTATAATGTTCCCAAGATCCTCACTCACACAAGGATCTTGAAGGAACACTATTATAGACACCAACCTCAGATTATATCCACATATTCGTTCAGCTGTAGCCAAAGCTGGTGGTCTGGCTACAAACTTACTTAAATCCACCTTATGTTGCTCCCCTGCATTTATGACCTCACTGTTTAACTTACGTCAGATATCTAATTACTTGACTTTGCTTTTCCTTTTTGGAATACTGCTGGATTCCTTGGGTACCTTTCCCTTCTAGAGTCCGTTCAACAGACATGGCAACGCTGGTTCCGAGCCCGCGCCAATGACAACACTAACTGCTGCTGGTTTCAAGATCACCCCCACGCTATCTTATTTTGCTCATTATCGTAATTTCCCGCGGTCCTGATTTGGTTAGGTCAGGTCAGGTGAGGTCATATTAATTCTATTTAATACCCTGTAGTTTTATTCTGACGAATCTAGTTCAAATATGGCGAAAATTAAGTGTTTATGGAGATTGGGGGGGGGGGGGTCGTATCTCCCCAAACATTAAAATGCGACGGCCTTGAACAATAAATGCATTAAAGAAACACTATAAAACATTGCAATCTGCAATCCTTCAGTCCAAACCTGATTATGGTCCGGCGCTAGAGTTTTACCCATTTTTTACCTTTACAGTACTTGGCCTAACCTAACCAAACCAGGACCAAGGCAGACTACTGTGACTTAACCTGGGCAAACTACTGGGACCTAACATAAGCAGACCAATGGGACTGTCCAATGTTTACAATGGCAGGAAAACACTGAACTTAGGCTCTGGAGAGCTAAAATTTTCTATATGCTATTATACCAAAAATAAGTGCAACCTCCTCTTAAATTCATTACACATGAACATATTACATTGTCCTCTTGTGAAATATTCACCAATTGTAAATGTTTGCCACATGGACCTTTTATGCAGATATACCCCCAATTCAATACTAAACTAAAGCGGGTATCACACGGTCGCTCTGAAGACGACGGACGACACGCTTGGCAGGACAATAACAAAAACACTCGAGTGACCGTGCCACCAAGTGAAATCACCAAGCATGGACACTATCAACCGAGCAATATTACCGTATCTATTGGAGTATGTGCACTTGCTCTGGAAGAAGAGGAAAGGACTCAAAGAGGGAGCAGCAGAATGTAAACAAACCATGAAATCAAATCAATGTTCCATAATCAATGCCATAACATTATATTAATTACAGTGTATTCACTACAGACTTTCAACGACTTTCTCCCTGTCGCAAGAAATCCCCAACAGTTTTCTCTCTTTTCCGTGGACACCTCCACCTCCAAAATCTCCAGTTTCTTGCGACATGTTGTCGAAAATTGTGTGATACCCCCTAAACTCATCATCTCTACGATATTCTATTTGGTCCATAGATATGGGCTTCATACACACACCTCATTATGTATATACAGTATTTCTATACACATTTGTCATTCTTTTCTTTCCAACTCATCCCATGCCATTACAACCAAATTTACAAATGCTCCGACACTACCAGTTACCCCAATGCTGTTCCTTTTACTGCATAACTCAATGCCTAGGGTACTGTACCATGTTTGATTTTCCCCCTGTGTTTGCCCTGGTTAGGTTCTGGTAGTCTGCCTGGTTCAGATTAGGTTAGTTTACGTAAAATCAGGTTATCTCTAGAACTTATAAATATTAACTATTTAATGTGTTACTTTTTTTACCCCTCAAACCAGCCTCTTGGAGATTGGGGAATCAAACATGGTCAATATGCACTGGTGCACATATATTTCATTGAGGTACCGTATATTAAAACTAGGAATGATGGATTATCCTACCCAAATATATATGGGGAAAAATTGTGTTTCCCATTTCTGTGGCTCATCTTAGATTTTACCTATTATCATTATTATTGTTATATTAAGTATGTACACACTTTGCATCCCATGACAGGTGAGAGTATGAAGTGTTACCAATGCTCCACCGATGAGGACCCTGAGGGCCGAGACCTGTGTGGGGCGTACGAGACCTTTGATGAGACAGCACACATCCCTGTCGACTGCTTCCAGGATGAGGCAGTCACCCCAGGCACATTCTGCGTCAAGGTTACCAAACAGTCACCACGAATGTTTATATGTGAGTTGTGGTGTGGACACTTTGCTACTTGACACATTATTAATTAACCCCTATTATATAATGCCTTCTGCTTGATACTTTGGCTATTGACACTTATTTTTAGCTTTATGCTTTATCTTGTATTAATTAAGATTAAAGTTATCTACCAATTAAAAAAAATGAAAATAATATACAGTACTATCCAGTACAGTACAGTATATATTAACCATTTACCCTATTAATAATAAACATAATGATTAAATTATAAAATTAATGTGCTATGTTGGATGGTACAGAAGATATACATTATCAAGAACTAAAACTACAGTACCATAATGATGAAAATATTAATGTAATAATGTTGTGATGTGCAGGGGACAGTCGCTGGAGAACGGTGATTCGCCGCTGTTCTTCCGTCACCGAGACCGGCGTGACCAACATGTGTAACTGGGGCCTCGATCCTAATGGTGTGTACTGGGAGGAGTGCTACTGTACTTCTGATGGCTGCAACTCCGCCCCTGACTCCCGCACATCCTCCCTCTTCATCGTATCCTGTGCAGCCGTTCTAAGTGTCATTGCTCTCCTTCGCTTCGTCTAATGAGGCTTAACTATTTTTACTTGTCTAATTTTCCTCTAATAGGGTTGACTATTTTTAACTGTCTAATTTGCTTCTAATGGAGTTGATGATTTTAATTGTCAAATTTACCTCTACTGAGTTTGACACTAATTTTCATGCTTATTTTTCTCCTTGTGTCACCCTAGCTTCTTTACTTTGACTCTTCAGCCCGTCTTCCATTTGATCAGATATTCTCAAGAATGTTTGCCTAATTTCTTACCTTCATTCACTTGCTTTGGGATTTCCATGATTTTCTTACATATACTTCCAACCTCTAAACACTATCATCTTTTCTTTGACTTCTTTCACTTACCTTCACAGAGTCTTATACAGTACAGTACTTCTAATGTCTCATTACTTGTTTAAAATTTGTGTACAGTGCATGTATTTTATATGTTACTGTAATGTTTAAGCTCTTCTGTGGTCTTGTCTCTCAATCTTTACTCCTCAAATCATCATAAAGAATCTCAATATAATATTAGATCTGAAAACCAAAATAGTATAAACAAAATCACAGAGTATCATAAAATCAGAGAATATGTAAGAAATATAGTTGGCCTTTGATATAACATGAATAAATACTTGTTTCCTTCACTTCATATTATATCATTGAAAGTGATCAAAAATTTTCCTGGTCTTTTGTTTTTCATTGCCATACATCCTAAGTGATGTACTGGACCTTTTCTAAATAACATACCGGTATATAAATATATTAATGTTATATCAAGGGCTTACTGTATTTTCCTTTCACTTACTGTATAAGGTCAGACCATTAAGGAAGGAGGTTATATTGTATAAGGATTGTCCTTCCATTTAATTGCAATAACTGATACAGAGCAATTTTATGTGATTTACTGTCAGTCACAAGTTAATAATTGTGATTTTTAAGATTTTAGTCTGATAATGTGAATTTGTTTAACCTTAACATTCCACAACAAACAAATAATGTAAGGGTTTAGTGATATAAATAGAATATTGAGGGCTGTTGATGCTTCCAAACTATACCAGGAAACAGTCTAATGCCTCAGTGTACATGTACAGTAGGGGAGCTGTTTTATAGCATAGTTTGGAGGAATCGGTAGTCCTCTAAATTTACAAAAAGAAACTGCTGCTATAAGAGGTATATATGTGATGTAGTCAGTAAATTGGAGGCTTGTGATTCCTCCAAACTGCATGAAAATAATTACTGATTGCGGTTGTATTCATAGCATGCTTTAGAGGAATTGGTAGCTTTCCAAACTATACTACAAAACAGACCTGATACACATACACTGAGTCACTAGTCTGTTTTCTGGCACAGTTTGGAGGAATCAGTATCCCTCCATCCTGTCATCATCACACATTCCCTCGCAGTTTACTAATGTGATTATAACCATGCCGTCCATTATATATCTATTGTTATGTTCACACTACATATTTTTTATATTATGTCACAAAATTGAAAAGTCTACAAGAAGAGTTCTGTTGTGTGTGAAATGGAGGGCATCTGAATCCTCCAAACTTTGCTACAAAACATATCCCATGCATATATAATATTAAACTGAAGCATTAGCGTGTTTCCTGACATAGTTTGGAAGAATCAGTAGCTCTCCAGGTCACCTTGAAAAATGTACTGTATAGAAAACAGAAGGATAGTCATGGTCTAGGTAGTGACAATGACTCCTAACTATAATAGCCCTTGGCCTCCACCATATTTGTTCTTCAGATTCACTCAAATGGCTCACTTTCATTCACCTGATGCAGGACTTTTGATTGTGACTACCAAACATATCCTAAATTAACCCATCATGTAACCTACTGAAACTTAACCCATACCGGTAACTATTCTTGTATAGTACAGTATATGGATCTTACAGTGTTAAGAGGACATGCATATTTTGATTTATATAAATGATAACTAACACAAAAGTGACAGCCTGTTACACGTTGAACCAGACCACTTTGAGAATATATTTAAGTCCAGTATTTCAATGCTTTCGAAATATTAATTCTGAAAGCTGTAAGAGCGAATCTGTTTTAGGGAAATTGGAGGGCTAGTGAAATTCTCTAAATTTTACCAGGAAACAGGCTACCTCAATGAGTACAATTAGGAGACCAGTTTTCTGGCATAGTACAGTATTGAAAATTGGTAGCCCACCAGTTCATCAACAACATAAAATGACCCATTCAACTTTTGAAAATTAGTATTTTTCTGGATATAAAAAAATCATTGTGTGTTCATCAGAGTGCATATGCAATATGTAAGCCAGTATTTATTTGATCATTATTTAATTTGATTCAGATCTATGGATGATAAATGTACATCCCTCAAACAAAAGCAGGAAATGTCTTATTAGTGTAATATGAGAAGTATTGGAAACGTTAAGGAGGTCATCCGTTGTGGTTAAATTGGAAGGCTACTAATTCCACAGAACTACTGTACTGGTATGCCAGAAAACAGTCGTCCTCGGTACATAAAAATAGGGGACCTGTTTTGTGGCATACTTAGGAGCCTTTGAAAAAGCAGACAACAGATTAAACCCCTTAAATCGTATCTAACTTGTACCTGTCTGTAAGAAATCCGTCCTGGCTTTCATTCTATTTTTATACTGTAATAAAGTTTACTACATAGTTTCTGTATTACTAAGCTGTTTACAGGTATAGAAATGTTTTGTAATAATATTTAGAGAAGCCTTATGTGTAATAAACAGGTACAGTTGCAGATATATGAAACAGACACACCTGAAACGGGGCCCCTCACTGAGCATAGGATAGGATGAGACAATGTGTGTATAGGCATGTCCTATACTGTATGCTTGATAAGGGTCCCTATTTGAAGTGTGTCTGTTCATGTGTCCACAACTGTACATAATATAACACCCATATTTTTCATCCTTCTGTATGTTTAGTTCATACTGACAGGTTCTCAGGTGTATTTTCATCTCATTTTGACCATCGGCAAAAGTATCAATAAATTTATGCAACTACAAACTCCTTCTGCTGTGAGTCTTATAAGAAAGGAATGAGCTGATCACACATATTCTTTGTTAGTTTCTGTATTATTTTTGCATTGTCGAGTCAGGGTACGAAGTTCGTGTAGTGACAGTGTTCTTGTATTATGCTTTGCTGACCTGAGTTTGGGTTTCATCGCTGTGTGTAAAGCAGACGGAAGAGTAGTAACCATAAGCATGAGTTACATGACCTGCATTATATAAGTGGTGGAATTAATTTTCTAATACTTAAACCTTGACAGGGTTTGTAAAGAAAAGTTTTACAGGCTGGTTAATACAGAATTTTTTTTGCTTGATGAAAACTAATTATATACATACTTTTGTTATTTACACTCCATTTTCTTCAACCTGGCAAAATGTACTGTCACCATATAAGTTCTTTGCATTTTTAGTAAGGTCTCCCAACGGCAAAGTAGGGTAAATTATCCAGTATATTGCCGATTAAGATGTTTCTACCCTCTTTACTCACTAATTTTTACCATTCAAGAAATAATTTCTTCGGGACCCACAGGTTAATAAGTTGCCTAACTGTGACCTGGCCGGATGTGGCAACAACTACAATACGCCGAATACGGCAATATACTGGATAAATACCGAAAGGAAGTTGTAATCCATAAATTAAAAGATAATTAATCAAATTGGTAACAAGAAATAAATAAAACAGAATTCTGTAAAAAAAAAGGTAAATAATATATATATTGGTGTATGAGGTGCAAAATAAAGATTAAGATATAAGGTGCCGTTGTAAAGGCAATATTTCCCATCAACCATTGAAATTGTAACAAGCATTTTTGGGAATAGAAAATTGTAAAGTAAAAAGGGAAATAGATTAAGATAAAAAATATATATATAAGTTTATAAGGTGCCGTTGTAAAGTCAATATTTCCCATCAACAACATAACCAAATTAAACCAATCAACAAAATTCAACATATATGGCTTCCATCTTTGACAGACAGTACGTGGTTATACTGAAGTTCTGAACATTCCCAAAGGCATATACATAACCACAATGGCTTCTAAACAGCTAATAATAAAACAACCATTTGATATACACTCTGGCTCAACTTTAAAACTAAAGGGGTAAGATATGTATAGTGTTTATAAGTAGTTTAGAACCAAATAACGTGTACAACCTTAACGTTAGGTAATTTCATTCGTTACATTATATTGTCATATTAGGATTGGTAATAGTCAAGCGTTTGTCCATAAAAGGTTGTCAATGTTTTCATAATGCAATGTTTTATAGTGTGTTTTTCACGAATTTATTGTTCACATCCGTTTTGGGAGATATCACCCTACCCCCCCCCCCCCTTCCGAAAACACCCCATTTTCGCCATATTAGATTCGTCTGTAAAACACTACAACGCATTAAATAGAATTAGGTAAACCTGACCTACTAATCAGACCGTGGCAAACTACTGGGGGCTAACCTCTAACAATATACAGGATCACAGGGACGATGTAAACACTGGGTGGCCATCTTTTTTATTGGAGAGTGGAGGTAAGTAGTGGCCTTACTACACGTGGGACACTTCACAGATGTCAGTTATACTCCATGGACACGTGAAAAGTCGAAACTGGATTAATTATTCTCAAAACTGTACTGAAGAATACGTTCGGGGGCAGCAGTAACTTATGATTATTGGTAAGAGTTAAAAAAAAAGACAAAGGATAATTTTAATTTCAATTTTTTTGGGTGGGGAGACCATGTTTGATTTCTCCTCCATGTTTTGCCCAGGTTATATTTTCCAGTCGCTGTCCAGATTAGGTTAGGTTAGGTCAGGTCAAGTCAGGATCATTCTAAAACTTATTAATATTAATAATTTAAAGCATTATTCACTTGTATCCCTCATCCAGTCTCCACATGACCGAACCACCTCCTTTTTACACTCTCCAGCACATACACATCACATCGCTCACGTACTTCTTCAATTGTCAGTCTATTTCTCCACATTCCCATTCATATCCCCAATCAGAAACATTCTTATTAATCTATTCAGGCATGCCTAAACATTCATCCAAACTTCCTCTGTCTTCTGTCGTAATTAATTCAACCCAAGCATGGAGGAATAATATATTGTACCTCTATGCACCCAAGTCTGTATTCTCACTTTCATCCTCACCCACACAATTCTTGACCCCACGGATCCATATTCCCACTCCTCCCATTTATTACTTATGAACAGATCCCCACCTTTTGCTTTCTCATTTTCATTCACTCCAGCAAACACTCCCATTCCACATTCCCACATTTTTCCTTCCATTTGGTCTCTGTCATTCCATATACATCCAGCCTTGCATTCTATTATATCACTCCCAGTGCCTCTCTCTCTCTCTCTCTCTCTCTCTCTCTCTCTCTCTTTTATACCATCTTCACGCCTCTTACATTCTACATAGTCCGTTGTCGTCAACTTATTAGGGTCAGTTCGAATCCGATATTCATAGTCAAGTAGGATAATTGCTTTCAGTTTCCATTTTTTTTTTTTTTTTTTTTTTTTTTGTTCAGGGGAGTCGCAAGTCCAACTGCCTATTCAGTGACCAACCTGTTTTAGTCGCCTTTTACGACATGCACCGGACACATGAGGCATATTCACCAGGTGTAGCCTACATAGTAAATATTTCTTGCAAAATTGATGAGTAAGACCAGATGGATATACCTTGACCTCATTATTTTTCAGGATGGATGAACCAGATGATAGCCATGGATGTGTTTGTGGATGATAAACGTGGATGTGTTCATGGATGATCATCCTGGGACAGTTAAACTCAGATCCGAGGATTTGTACTACGACAGTAGATAGTCCCACAACCACCATGTTGGAAGTAGAGGTTAGTTATGTACTGTACTCTCTTGTTACATTAATTATAGGCAACTTTTTGTATCATGTTTTCAGTCAATTGATGGAAAGAGACACTGACAGAGACAGACCTAAACTATGGACACAGACCGACAGAATAGAGAGAGAAAGACCATTTGGTATACAGTAGTTGGATAGTTAAAACCCAGTACTAATGTAGAAACCAATAATAATTGTGAAAGTAAGGAAATCAAAAGTAATAGTGTACAATAATAATAACTAATAATGGTTGTAATAGTAGTAGATACTATAAGGTTGGAGTAAAAAGTAGGGACCAATACAGTACTGTAGTAGCTACCATATTATGTAATATTGTGCCCAAAGTACTGTTAATATAGGTAAGAATAATTAGGATTGATGAATGTAGAAACTAGAAGTAATTTATTTTAGTAAGCAAATATAATAGAAATTAAGTAACTAAGCATAATGATAACAGTAGAAACCAAAATTAATAATTTAACAAAAAATTATAGTACAGTACTGTACAAGTTGTTGTAAAATCCAGAAATAGTTGTAGTAGTAGCCTAATTGTATTGTACAAACTAAAAGTAATAATTATAAAAATAGTGCCTGAAGTACTTGAATTACCTGAATACATGTACTGTACCAGAATTCACAGATTCAAGCCAAAATTAACAGTGTAATACACTTGTAATTTTGTAAATGACCATGGTATTACTCTGTTGTAGTTGAATTGAAGGATTACTGATACTGTATTTCTAAACTGTACTATGCCACAAAATTAATTTTTGTTCATAAACCCTGCGAAAATGTAGCAGCTCAATCAATCAATCACTCATTTAACTTCTTGTTACTTTTGGTAAATGTAAGGCAATCCAAGACAATTTACACCAAATATTTTCATAAAAGTACAGTACTTATCTGCAACTTATAAACACTGGACTGTAAGTGGATTGTATATTTAGCATAACATTACTTGAAAGGGAATACAGTAGGTGAATTTTGGTCAGGATTAAAAAAAACTGACTATACTGTACTTGCAGTCTGTTTCCTTGCATAGTTTGGATGAATCAGGAGTTCTTCAATTCAGCCATAGCTGGTGACTCCCAGTACGATTATTAAGGACTCGATTACTTCATATTATTGCATTTTTTGTAGACCTTCATTATGTTACTTGAGAATTTTTGTTACAGGTTCAATGTGGATGGAGACTCAACCACTACAAATATCATTACACCAACCACTAGCACTGAGGTGGTAAAATATTAAGTTTATATTTATTGTAATGTATTTTAGTTATACTGTAGTACTGTATGTCCTCATTATAAAACTGACTAACATATTTAACATTTCACATGTAACCCAGGCCAAGTAGATCACTTAGTCATAGTAGTAACCTGAGACAATATTTGGTGGGTCTTCAATGAGGGACTGAGAGTACTGTACCTGTACATGGAAGTGGTGGATACAAGTACAGTATATATTTGTACTTTACCAATGGTCTGCTATAATTGAAAGACACAGTTGATGCAGAATATGTAGGTAATAAACCACATGCAGTACTTACTTTGTGTGTGGTAATCCGTTTGATTAAGTTGAAAACAAAAAAGATAATTTAAAAAACACAGTGTTTTATACAGGATATGAGTCACACACATTAGGTGACTGCAGACATATGATAAAGAAATATGCTATTGTTTATTGCATTTGATAACTTAAATGTTAAAGGATTGTATTATATTACATTTCATAACATTACTATTACTGTACTACTGTATTAATTTTGCACCCAAAGTATTCATAAGACAAACAAAAGTAATTGACTCGAAGAACCGATCCCTCATGGCATTTGAAAAAAAGGAAAAATCAGTGATGTTACTGGGTGAACAGAAGTAAAAGCATATATGATAAGAATGCTCAATTTCACAAATAAAGTGCATAAAAAAAGGTACATAAAAGAAACTTATAAAATATGCAACACTACATAAATATTTATTTAATATAAATTATATTAAATGTTATAAAGTTTTATTTCACTTTCTTTCAAAAGCATTCAAGTCAGTAGTATCAAACACCTCATTCTTAAGATAATTCCAAAGTAAAGATGTTTTGGGAACAAATGATCTCAGAAACTGTGAAGTGTTGCATCGCTTCTGTTTAGCATAATGCAATTGCGTTCTCTCAACACGCCTGGTACTGTATTTCTATCTAGTACAGTGTTTCCCAACCTTTTCCGACCATAGCACCCCCTTTTGTCATGTCTAAGCAGTCCAGCACCCCTAACTAATATCTTGTTATTAGATTTAGATTTACTGCCATGTGTGCATCGCTTCCCAGCACCCCCTATAATTGATTTCAGCACCCCCAGGGGGTGCTAGCACCCCAGGTTGGGAAACGCTGATCTAGTACATCATTTTCCGGTATGATATCAGAAAGCGGATGTCGCTCATTAAAATACACTTTATAAAATATCAATAAAGATGAAGTTTTATGTCGATGTTCAAGATCATAATTTCTGTTATTAAATAATAGAATACTACCACTTCTTTCTACTTTATATAATAGTTTTAAATTAATATCTGCAATCCAGACAGGAGAGCAGTACTCAAGAACAAATGTTCGAAAGCAAGTGAAATTCATCTCACTGTTATTATAAATATATGAAGCCTTCACAACAACATCAAGTTTCCTTGAAACAGTACAGGAAATCAAGTAAGGTATTACAAGTACCAAGTCCTTTGCGAGAGTGAATTGTTTAGAATCTAAAAGATTATGTTCATTCAAGTATTTATATAAAGGTTTGCGTACGAGCTTCTCAGCAACTTTAGACAAGCATGAAAGAATAGAATTTGGTCTGTAATCAGAACCATTAGCTAATGCTAGACTTACTATCCATTCGTCTCCAGTCTTCTTACCCAACACTGGCAGGGCGAATGGCCGTCAGTCACCTCTAACAAACTTTGAACTGTTAAATCTTTAAGTATACCCCTGTCACTCTCCAGCCCATTGCAATAGGTGATGAGAGACTGCCTTGGCCACACTAGAATTATCCATGGCTTTCTGATGGAAAAGGGTAACCCCCCACTCTATCAGAGTTGCCAGACTCGGATTATATAATCTCCTTGTTGATTGTCCCCTATATCAATCTGCTCGGTGGCAAGCCTTCCCTTCCCTCTTCTCTCAGGGCAATACCCCTTCCCCGTCTGACATTTTCAGCAAGTCCCCCATGTTTTTCACTACACGCCTCATGCACTTTTTGACTCTTACCGGTCCTTTGCACAGTATCTAATATCCTACAGTTTGAGTTTCCTTCCACCCTCTAATGTCCTACCTTCATTACAGTGCCATAAGGTCCTTCAGGGCCCGATGTTAAACTCTGTCATTAACTAATGTACTAATCTACTATATGCCATGTAAAACTAAACTACTTCACCCCTCTATTTCCTTGCTCCTCAATATGTTGTGGGTAATTTGAAATTTATATAGCCTGCCAAAATACTGGAACAAAACAAGTCCCCTAGTAGTATACCACAGTAGTTTGTGTCTTGGCATAGTTAGGAGGAATCAGTAGCCCTCTAATTTGACCACAAGAAACTACTCATTAAGGATTCTGTGAGCTAGATAAAGGGAAATCAATGCTTCAGCTGCTGTATCATAGTAAACAATGGGTGTCAATAGAATCTTTACTTGGTATAAAAAGGTTATTTATTCTAATGGTGATTTGTTTATGTTTAACACCATATCCTTCACCACCATATGACACAAAAAGAAATACACATTTAGAATGAATAATAGTCAAGTGTAAAATGGCTGAGACAGTGTTTCTCCTTTATCTGTTGGGAACTGTACCAGGATATATAGATAAGATAGGATAAGGAAAGTCCATTATTAAGTAAAATATAGCAAAATATTATGTTTTACACTGATACAAAATATACACAGACTCATGGCTAACTATTATAGCAACCCCACACTATTACTTTACAATGAGAGGCGATAAATATAAAGATTGATTGTGTAATAGACGTATGTGCAGTACAGTTTTAAGTGTATGAAACTGGCATCACACTGCACCACTCTTGACAACAGATGGCTTGCTGCCCTCACTATTTTCTGTTGTTTTATTGGCCAGTTTTACCTTTTTCAACCTCCAACAACAGTAATGACCAATCTGGTAGGTTATAATTACATGTACAGTACTGTATTTTGGAACATATCTGCAGTGACGTACGTGTGTTTATGTGTGTGGGTAGCAGTTGACCTGGGCCACGGTAACGGGCTTGATGAAGCCTATGTCCACTAAAGAAAGAAAGAAAAATAAGTGTTCCCAACTAAAACTCCATTGTATTTCATAATTACTGTACTTTTTCAATACTTACTATCAAGAAAAAGTGGAAAAATAGCATACAGTATTTACTTTTTGCACTGTCCACACGTCATTGTAAATGTGACAGAATCACTAATAATTATGCCCATGAATATCTTTCTCAACACTCAACCAGCTGCTGCTGAGATGAAACCCAGTGTGATACCTGTTTCAGACGTCATAAGACAACGCGCATAGCATAACATATTTTATACGTAACGATACAGCATAGCACACTTACTGAAAGCTGGCATACTCTAAATATTTATTCACAAACACAGAACCAGTGTGAACAAAACACTCTTTGCTGCAAAATTATCAGGCCTTCAAGAAATTGTAAACATTAATGTAGGTCTGTATGCAATGACCAGGGTGCAGTGTGAGTTTTGTTAGTACAGTATTGTATATTAAACCAGACGAAAATGCACCGATTCCCTTCCATTTGATATCCCACCATAAGATACATATTTTGACTATATTGCAGTGTGTATAATTGGTATACTGTATAGTTATCTTAGTGTAGTAAATGTTAGTCGCAATTTGCCTTGGTTTGCATTACATTTACTGGATAAGTTAAACAATGAGATGAGGGTGCCGGTGCATTTTCACCAGATTAAAAAATTGTAGTATAGAATGGGTCTGATAGTCCTGGTTATATCAATAGTGTTTCCTCTTTAAAGTAAAAGTACAGTAGATCAGTATATATAGATAAATAAACAGGTGAGAACTGTCTTAAGTTGTGCATCGAGATGTAATGTGTAATGTGCAAAGTAAATTTATTACATACTTGGTTACATAACTTACAGAAATACACATTGTTTATGTATGTACAAAAAAAAACTTACAATATTCTACTATATCTTTACATAATACTAAGGCTTGTATGTAAGATAATGTGGGCTAGGTAGTGACAATGGCTGGTACAATAGCTCATATGTCTTTCCTCTTTTCTATGACTTATACATGTACACCTCGGTCTCGTATAGAACGTCCAATAGGTCGATAGAAGACGTCGTTCCATGTGATACACGTAACCTATGGGGAAAATGACAATTGATCGATCAATCACCAAAATTGTCCCTGAAATTAACATAAAATACTTTGTAAGGTTTTTCTTGCCTTAATCCTACAGGGATGTATATTAAAATTCATATTAAGCATATTAAATGCATATTACAATTTGTATTAGGGTTTTCACATGCGACTCCTGTGACTGAGATGAGATGGCGGCATCCGTGGTTGTGGAGATAGGTGGGAAGGGGAAGATAGTGCGTGATCATCGTTTGTTTACTTTTATTAACCCTAAGCTGGTGTTTCCTTCTCCTTTCACTTTCCGTGAAATAAATTCCTTCTTTATATCGAAGGATATGGCCTTCCGTTTTGTAAATGCACGACCTGGCATGACCGAGTGTTGAAGCTGGTGGTTAACTCGTAATTACTAAAAATGAGCTAGTCACACACAACACAGGCTAGTAGGATGAAAAAATGGTGACTGAGGGTAGGGGGATGCAAGGTACCTGTATATACAGCTACGATATATATATATATATATATATATATATATATATATATATATATATATATATATATATATATATATATATATATATATATATATATATATGTACCTTGGGGGGGGGGAAGGAGAGTGGGAGAAGCGGTGGGAACACGCTCACCCACACTTCACAGACGACAGTGATATCATTTCCTGACACGTTCATTATCATTTCGCTCGTTTTGTATAAGAATTCCTCGGATTTGCTTCACTTATTTTTGCCATCCATTCTATATGGATGCAATCGCTTTGTATAATATTTTGGAAGCTCGTTCTATACGAGAATCGTTCTATGTGAACAAATTCTACATGAGACCGAGGTGTACTCTCTGAAATTTCTATCCATCTTTCTCTCCTTTCTATAACTTATACCGATACTCCTTCATATATACTGTACATCAATCTTTCCCTTACTACTATAACTTACACTCCTTCATACATTCATCCATCATTCCCTCATTATTATAATTTATACTTTTTCTAACATTCATCCATTTTTCCCTCCTTACTACAATTAATACTCTTTCAAACATTCATATTTTCCTCCTTACCTCTTTGACTTATACTCTTACAAATATAACTGGTCAACTGTAGAGCGATTTACCCTTATCCATATTTCCCCCTTATTACGACTTCATGACTTGTAGGCTACTTCTTCAAACAACACTCCTCCATTATATCTTCTTGCTACTCTGAATTCTACTCATTCAAGTACAACACACTATACTCTACTGTCATTCATTATCCCCCTTTACTACAATGACTTAAAGTATACTCCTTCAAATAACACTCTACTTTAGTCTACTATAATTTATCTTTCTCACTTGCTACTCTACTTAAAGCAAAATTTTCCTTGAGCATTTTACCAGTCATTGTTTCATTCTAGCCATAACGTTTCTATAACATACAAACCCAACATCTGTGTCTTTAGTAAATGCTTAAAATATAACCTTAATAATAAATATATCAAGACATTCCATTATATAATATACTGTACTGCTTAATATACCTTACTTTAAATTCAACTAGTATTCAAATCTACGTTATAAAATATATCTAAAATCAATAAATAAATAATTAGTCTTTAGTCTCTTAGAAAAAATGTGGTCTAGTGCTCAGTATGTCAAGCACCATTATTTTTAAGGACCTGTACCACGAAACAGACTAAACACCTCCTGTAACCTCGGTGTGGGTGTACAGTTGGTGGCATAAAAATTTAATGTCTCATCACACTGTCCCATTCAGACCCACGATATTTCAAAGATTCAAGAATGTTTGGTGAAGAAAACATTCATGTGTGTGGTTGTGAGGGTGGAGGGTTAAAGAAAACTGCCCTAGGCCTGGAAGACCCTGTAGGTATGGTATGAAGGGGATAGAGAGGTGGGACAGCATGGGTGATGGGAGAAGGCTAAAGTATACAGGTACAGTTGTTGTATATTGACACCTAATATTCTCGAATCTTTGGATATGAAAGGGTCTCGGTGAAGAGGGTCGAGACAAGTAACATTTTCCACCCACTGTACATGGTCTATAAGGGAGTAGGTAGTTTCTTGTAATCAACTTAAGAGGGCTATTGATTTGCTTAAACTATGTCAGAAAATAGTTCAGTACTGTACCTCAGTAAAGAAGTATGGGATCTGTTTTCTAGCACAGTTTGGAGGGCGAGTGATTCCTTCCAACTGTGCAAGGAAACAGACTTCTCTATACAAGTTCAGGAGTCTTATGCAGCAGTTTGGAGAGCGACTAAAATTCTTCCAAACCATGTCAGGAAACAAATTAGAATCTCACTGTAGGAGTTCATTATTCGTTTTGTAGATTGGAGGAATCTGTAGCCCTTTGACCACAAGAAACTAATACCCTCATAGGGCCTACCTTGGTAGTCTATTTTCATCTTTTTGTGGCACAGTTTGGAGAAATTCATGACCTCCAAAAAATAGACTATACATCAGTTTTCTCACTATGGCAGTTATATTACCACAAAGGAAATTTTTATAGACTTTATTCAACAGTCAATAACGAGTTTACCAACATTTTACATAATTTTGTTGTCTAGTAGTTAACATTTTGAACCTTACATAAATTGCAACTTGAAATATATACAGACCAATTGCAAAAATCTTTGAGAAACTTTATGCCTTCATCCATAAGGTTCACTGTCCCTTCCCCAACAAAATTAGTTTCTTTCAACAGCTGCAGTAAAATTCAATCACACCACCTTTATTGAAGTTCACTAGCAACCCTGGTTCATACTATTCATCTTTATTTTTCCTCCTTCCCTCCCTCATTCCTCCTACCTTCTCTCGCCTCCCCCACCCTTCATTCCCTTCCCTCACCTCTCCTTCCCTTCCCTTCCCCACACCTCCATCCTCTCCCCCCTCCTGCCAGTACAGACTCATATGTTTTTATTTTATTGTTTCTTGTAATTGTGGCCATGAATTACACTGGACTACTCGGCCTAATGAAAGTGTTGGTTTATGTGGTGCTCTGGTGGCGGTGTGTTGCCGTCCCCGTAACTAACTTGTCCTACTAACGCTTCCTCTTCTTGGTTCACTCTTACATACTGT
Source organism: Petrolisthes manimaculis (assembly GCA_034508575.1). Classification (NCBI taxonomy): domain Eukaryota; kingdom Metazoa; phylum Arthropoda; class Malacostraca; order Decapoda; family Porcellanidae; genus Petrolisthes; species Petrolisthes manimaculis. The sequence continues at coordinate 8,306 of JAWZYT010000706.1, read as the reverse complement.
ATATATACTCGATTGTATTTAAGGCAAGGTTTGGAGACGTTTGTTCAGCTGTAAATTCTAAATGGTTGATGATGATGGTTAACCCTGTGTTTGATACAATTGGTGGGTTACCAATTCCTCCTCAAACTGTGCTATAAAACAGGTCCCCTGCTGTACTTGTCGATACTTAATGCCCGGTTGTTTCCTAACATAGTTTGGAGAATTTTGTATCCCCTTTGATTCCTCCAAACTGCTATAAAACAGGCCCCCTACTTGTATTCTGTGGTATTTATCTGTTTCCTGATATAGTTTGGAGGGATAATGATTCCTCCAGACTGTGATATAAAACAAGTCCCCTACTGATATATTTATATAGCCTGTTGTTTCCTGGCATAATTTGGAAGATTCAACAATCGCCCACAAGAGAATTTCTTCGAAAGATTTGGGGGTCCAATGGTGAGATTGGAGGGCTCCCAATTCCTCCAAACTGTGCTATGAAACAATACCTCAGTATATAGTATTAGAAGGGAATATGTTTTGTGGAATAGTATATAAAAACCAGTAAAACTTTCATTATTTTAACCACAAGATATTACACCACTGAATGTTATTCATTAACATTCAGTGGTAGAGTTGCCCTAAGACATGTGTGTAGAATCGGAGAAAATTTCACCTTTGTATTGTTCTCACTAGAGACTTTTTTATAGGGTCTCTAGTTCTCACCATTAACCTTTTTTAATAAATTTTCTCATTCTCAAAGGAAAGAGTAGGAGATGGAAAAAATGTTTGTATCTTGGTTTCAAACGTTTCCTACAAGATCATGACGTTTATTGTGTTTTATATACATCTCCATTCTTGTTTCCTTCTATTTATCAACTCTCTCCTTTCTTATATCTTGTCTTCTTTGTCTCTCTTTTCTCATTTCTCTCCTTTTATAGTTTCCAATATTCTATTATGTCTTGCGTGTTCTTTTCTTCCTTTGGTTTTCTTCTCTTCATTTCACTTGTCATCCAGCTCTATCAAGGCAGGGCAGAGATGTGTAGGGTAAGGAAGTCTAGGGTAAAAGAGGGCAGATTTGGGCAGGGAAAAAAATGCAGGGCAGGGTAGGTTAGGAAGGAGGCACAGTGATGTATACAGGTCATGGTATGGAATGGTTGGATAGGACAGGGAAGGATGAAATTTGAGAGAGAAAGAGCCAAGGTACAAAGATAGAAATATAGATAGAGAAGCCGTGTCAGATATACAAAAATGGTCAGAAATCAGAGTAGACTAGGGAAGGGTGGTGTAGTGACTTAGGGCCAGTGTTAGGGCTAAGGTTAGGACCAATGCAAGGCTGAGACAAAGGTTGGGAGGGGCTGTGTCACTTTGCATGGCTGCCTGGTGCTCGCCTGGGGGAAGAAATAGACAGACAGACACAGGATTATTATTTTATACTGTGGTGCTGGTGATGACTAAAGAGAAAAATGTCGTTTCAATGGTGTTATATATTTTATATAGTTCCCCCCCCCCCCAATCTCCCTTCCTAAAAATATAAGATTGAAAGTTGGGTGAATATTTGATGATGAGTGTAGAGAATTGCCTTTTTAATGGTGTCATTTGTTTTGTATAGTTCCTCCTCTCCTCATAATAAACTAAGTGATGGCATATATTTTCAGTTTGTTTGTGATTGATCGTAAAGGTGAGAGTTTGATGATGACAAGAGAGAATTGTCATTTTAAAGTGCTATTTGTTTTGTGCAGTTACCCCCCTCTCTCCTCCAAAATAAAAATTAATTGCAGGTTTTTCAGTTTGTTTAGGTGAATGAAGGTGAGAGTGAGACTCAATACATATATTGATAGTTAGAACTATTATTGAAAAGGGATATATAATATCAGAACACTGCCATTACTACTGAGTTAAAACCATTTATACCTGCTTTAATTTGTTCGAGATCGTACTGATAAAAAAATAACAACACTCTGGTCAAGAAATACTGTTGGAACCAGTCTATGGGTTTGTTATATTATTCTTTACTTCAGCAAATGTAGTGTACAAGTTATGATACATTTATATATAAACATTTAGCCAGACTAGGGTGAGAAGACGCACACCATTGAAACCATGACAAATAATCAACAGAATACGCACCGTTAAAACCACGACAAATGCCCGATGTGTGTGTGTGTGTGTACTCACCGTTGAGAACATGTAGTGTGGTGGTGTCATGAGTGCCTGAGGAAGGGGTACAGGAGTATGTTCCTGAATCAGCAGGTGTAGCGTTCCTCATCAGTAGGTGACTCACGGTGTTCCTACTGGCTTGTGTTATCACCGTCACACCGCCTCGACCCTCGTAGTCCAACACCTGGATAGTAACCATCTAGATTTATTCTTGTTTTATAAAGATATTTAACAATTTTATCTATTCTCTCTCTCTCTCTCTCAGTTGTATTATGGTATGGTCATATGTCGCCAGAGAAGGAGAGAGAGTGTACTGTTAGGATAGCAAGCGAAGTGTAGGCCTATATATTATATTCTCCGGTGTATGTGTAATTAAAAAATGGAAAATGTGTGTGTGTATGCATGCAAGGATAATAATGTGTGTGTGTGTGTGTGTGTAATATAATTTATGTAGTGCCCTGTGTAGTAACTGATAATGATAGTATTGCACTGCGCTTCCCCAGGCAGTCAGTCAGTCACCTCCCTCACCAACCCCCCCCCCCCCTTTGTAATGGTCGATAACACGTACAAAATGTAAGGATTACACACACACACAAAACACGTGTTATATTTCGACCTTTTGTGTTTATTTAGTTGTATCCTATATTGAGTGTGTGTGTATCCATGCAACTGTGTGTGTTTCCGTTGTTATTGTTGTGATGTTATCGCTACGTGTTTATATCCACGTGTGTGAGTATATATATATATATATACTGTATATACTTACTATGCAAGTGTATGTATATGTGTGTGCATGTGTTCAACTTGTTATTGTCGTTGTTGTTACTGTTATTGTTATTGTTGTTCGTTATTGGGCTGGGAGTGCTTTGTTTCCCCCTCTTTTGAAGTTTGTGTCTGTCTGTGTTTGATGTCATGGATTTCAACTTGTCAACCTCTCGCTGCCTTGCCCTGAAATTACTACACTACACTTTAGTACTTTTACTCTGGTAACTTTTCTTTATTTTTATATAGATACTGTATGTATGTATGTGTGTAATCCCATGTGTCCTACTTTTTTTTCTAACTACAATTTTATGTATATATATATGAAATTCTCTCTCTCTCTCTCTCTCTCTCTCTCTCTCTCTCTCTCTCTCTCTCTCTCTCTCTCTCTCTCTCTCTCTCTCTCTCTCTCTCTCTCTCTCTCTCTCTCTCTCTCTCTCTCTCTCTCTCTCTCTCTCTTTCTTTCACACACACACTCACCTGATCATGATGGTACCAATACACATAAACAGGTCTACGTGTACCATGAGTAACAATACATGTAAGGTTGATGAGTGAACCACGATGTACAAACACTTCTCCTCCATTCATTACCTCAGCTCTCGGTACTGTGTGGAAAGATGGGGTCACAGAAGGAAAGATTAAGAGTACGGGAATACATAATTACACTAATTATTACTTAAAGTACTAATATTATTACTAAAGTACTCTTATTATTGATTAAAGTACATATTATTACATAAACTGTATACTTCTATTGTTGGTTAAAGTGTTTATATTATTACTTATTTAGAACTGTTTAATTAAGAGGAATGAAGGGAAATACTTAAATTACTGTTACTTATATTGCTTTTTGTTCTACGTGTATTATTACTTAGTGTACTTATTGCTTAAAGTACTTACACTATTACATATTTATTAATGTTGAACGGTGAGGGAGGAGAATACTTAAATTAATTATATTGTTATTTGTATTAATAATATTATTTAAAATAATTATATCATATTTTACTGTTGCTTATTCAAGTACTTACACTGCTCATTTTATTACTTCTAATACTACTGAAACTATTACTAACACTACTTATATTTCTCATAATTATACCAAACCAAATTTGTTATACACAAAAAAAAATCTTCAAAAATAATACTGTGCACACACACATACACAACCCATTACACAAGGTAGTATTAGGTGTGAACTGTGTAAATCAAATGTGAATATAAGGTTTCAGAAGGTTAAGATTACTAATTGCCTGAATTTACTTTGTAGTGTGTGTGTGTCTGTGTGTGTGTGTGTGTGTGTGTGTGTGTGTGTGAGTGACACACGTACATACACAAAATAATTCCAAGGTCGTGAAAATCTAATAGAGGATGACATAGAGAAAATTTAATTAAGTGAAGGTTGGGTGGCCTGCTGGTTAGGCTGGCTGGCTGGCTGGCTCTCTCTCTCTCTCTCTCTCTCTCTCTCTCTCTCTCTCTCTCTCTCTCTCTCTCTCTCCTATATTTATATATGATTATAAGTTGAAGATTGAATGACTGGTTGCTCTCTCTCTCCTATATTTATGAGTTTAAGTAAAAGCTTGATTGACTAGTTTCTCTCTCTCTGCATAATATATATAAGGTTGGGTGGTTGGAATTCATTAACTACACTTGGATACAAAGACCATTTCCCTCTATGCTGTGTCAACCCGAGTCTGCAAAATGTAGTATTAATTAACTCGCCTTACCCTGAAAGAAAGAGAGAGAGAGAGAGAGAGAGAGAGAGAGAGAGAGAGAGAGAGAGAGAGAGAGAAACGGTACATATACTTGAACACTTGTATTCACTCACAAGCAATACATATTTATAATTTAAAACACACTCTCTCTCTCTCTCTCTCTCTCTCTCTCACACACACACACACACACACACACACACACACACGCCTTATTAGACTGACCCAAGTGCATTAAGCCAGGTCGATGGATTAAGCCATATTTTTACTTTGCCATTTTTTGGAATCGGTGTGTTTGGCTTAAGTTAGGGCGAGCCGAGGTTAAGTTGGGTCAAAGTTCATTAATTAATAGTGGAATTTTGATCATGTAGGGATATAAAGTTTGCAGTGTTGGGAGATGGAAGAGTAGATAGATATTATGAATTTTATCATAGAGGTTATTATTATTATTATTATTTATTTTAACATATTTTCACATATATTCATACACACACAGAAACAACCAACCAAACCCCCCTCTGACTGACACACACACACACACACACACACGCAAGAAATAGCTGAGAAGGAGTGAATTGCATGTCTGTCTGAGTCTCACCCTGGGAATTATATATTAGAGAAACGGATTGTTGCCTCACTCGTGTACAGACATGTTTTTGGCCCACATACATACATATTATCTTCAATACATACGGTACACACACACACACACACACAGACACTCTCTATCTCTCTCTCTCTCTCTCTCTCTCCACGAATACATACATTATTCTGGGTTGGAAGTAGTGCTATAACATTGTTAGCAAATTGAAGGGTTATTATTAATTCCTTCAAAACAATGCCGGGATACAAAGAACTTCACAAAGCCTATATTATCTCCTCCATTTCTAGGAATAAGTATCCTCCAATTCACCCACAGCCAGCAACAACTCATTCCCCTTTAGCACGCAATGTTGAAGGCATGTAATTTCAACAAGTACACTATCTACACATCACGTCATTTGGTTATACTGTATATATTTTTCCGGATGGCAACTAGACAAAATCATTCTTCTTGCATTATTACTCATTTAAGATTTTTGTTTTTGCTCTCTCTCTCTCTCTCTCTCTCTCTCTCTCAATGACTTACCCACCACCTGCAGATTGACCACAAAACTGAGGACTGGTTTGGTTGCCACTTGACACTGATACATCCCCGAGTCTTCTTCTTTGGCTCCTCTTATGACCAGGTTCCATTCACCCTTCCTCGCCCCTCTCGTCACCTCCATCCTCTCGTCACTGCTGTACTTGTATTCACCCACCGAGAGGATGTGTAGGTCCTCGTGACGCATCCATGAAACCTGTGGGTGGGTGTTGGATGTGGGCAGTGAAGCTATGGTTAGTTTGGGTGTGATCGAAAAAGAGAGAGAGAGAGAGAGAGAGAGAGAGAGAGAGAGAGAGAGAGAGAGAGAGAGAGAGAGAGAGAGAGAGAGAGAGAGAGAGAGAGAGAGAGAGAGAGAGAGAGAGAGAGAGAGAGAGATGGTTGGTGTGTAATGTGGGAGAAAGGTAAGAAGTATGTGTGTGTGTGTGTGTGTGTGATAGTTAAAGGTGAAATGGGTGGAAAGGGAAGAAAGGAGTGAGAGATTAAGATTAAATTGGGAGGGAAAGTTAATTGTGGGAGGAAGAAAAAGAAAGGAAAAGAGAGAGAAAGGAGAGGCAGGGAAAGAGGAAAGAGAGACAGACAGGTCACAAATAATTTAACCCAGACACATCACTCTTCATCAATCATCCGTTGTCTATATATACTCCACCTGACAATCTATACAACACACACACACACATTCCCTTTCACTAATTCAAGGTAATTTTCCTTTCTATATTGTAAGGGCAACGTGCCTGTGTCATGATGTAATTGCGTGTGTGTGTGTGTGTGTTCATAGAGTAGTAATATTCAGATGTGCATGCTATCATTTTTTTCTTTCAATTTATTCACACGCGCGCGCACGCACACGTGGCCAGTGTAACTGTTGGTATAGGTAATGGTCCATATAATAGCTATTACAAGATGACACAAAGGTATTCATTCATTCATTCATCAGTCTGTCCCCTTTACCTACAGTCATTGATTAGGAAGGAATACATGTAAGCAAATATATATATATATAGTGTGTGTGTGTGTGTTATAAAAAGAAACATAATAACGACACCGTACACGACTTAATGAATACATGCGCACCTGAGTAATTACTTGACACACACACACACACACACAAAACATATATGCTCCCTCCTAGCTAAACAAACAAACAAACACACACATTACCACCTGCCACCTCCAAACACACACATACACATCATACTCACCGCCTTCTCGTCATTGTTGAGTACCCGACATGTGAGTACAGCCGTCTTGCCAGCTTGTACAGTCACTTTCCTTGGCAGTGACCTATCGAACCTTGGACCTGTTGATGTCAGTTTGTTTACACCATCATCACCATCACGGTCTCCTCCTCTTCTCCACACACCATCACCATCACCATCATCACTGTGTTCATTTCCTCTCCACACACCATCATCTTCATGGTCTCCTTCTCTTCTCCATACACTATCACCATCATTATTTCCACCATCTTTTCCCCCTCTCCAAACATCAACATCACCACCATCTTCACTATCTTCTCTTCTCCACACACCATCAACATCATCTTTCCTCCACACTATACCGTCTTTATAACCTTTCTTCCACACAACACCATTATTATTATTATCATCATCATCATCTCTATCTTCTCCCTCCGTTTGTTCTTCTCCGTCCTCTTCCTCCTGTTTTTCATTAAGCCAACCAGCCCCACCTCCACTCACTCTTTGGTTCAGTGTCGTGTGTGTTCTGATTTTGTTCTTCGTTCTCCCGCGAGTTTCGACGGATCAATTGTTCTTCTGTTATTGTTGTTGTTGTTGTTCTCTCCTGTTCTTCACTGGCTCCTTTCTGTCTCTTGTAATCTGTGTAGTCCCTGTGTTCATGGTTATCGATATTGTAGTATGGCTTACTGTAATCTCCGTTACTACTATCACTACCACCATCAACACCACCACTACTACTACTACTGTATTCCTGACCTCTTTTGTATTCATAGCTACTGTATGCATCCCCCTTTGTATGTCCTAAGTGACTGTATTCCTGTGTTTTGTATCCCATATTGTATTCATCACCTGGTCTGTATTCCTTCCCTTTGTATCCAGGACTGCTGTATTTCGAATTAACGTAAAGGTGACCATTGTATATATGGTGAGTTTCCAGTTCGTGTTTTTGTAATACTAACGCACTAACGAGGTCTGGGTGGGTCTGTGAGGGGTCGTAGTCATAAGGGTCGTGGTAGTTGTGGAAGTTGTGGTTGTTGGTGTTGTAGTAGTCGTAGTTAGCGGTGTGGTAGTCGTGTTGGTGGTGGTTGTTGTGTGTGGGGTAGAAATACATATCACTGTAATCTACGTTGGTGATGGTGTTATTGTTGTTGTTGTTTTGGAGTGTGAGGGGGTGGTTTGTTTGTGTGTCTGTCTGTGTGTGTTGTTGTTGTTGGCTGTGGTGGTGTTGGGTGTCTGCTATCATGTCTGTAGTGTGTGTGTTAGTATCGCTGCTCTCTATATCTTTCTGACTACTGTTGTGAAGAATTATCTGTTTATGGTAATCTATATCTGTGTCCCCCTTAGTGTGTTGTA